>OV170223.1:13220714-13764602 GCA_921882275.1 Brenthis ino | reverse complement strand
TGATACAAAAATTGTTTCAGAAAGTTAGTTGTTTTAGTTGAAAGAAAAGAAGAGAGAGTGTAATTAAAATTGTTTTTTTTTTTTGGATTGCTATCTTTTCAGTGTTACAAAAAAGCAAGTTCAGAATTTATAAATGATAATTGAAGCTGTAAAGCTTGCAGGAATTATATATTTAAATAATTTGTATTATGGTATGGCGATAAAATTAAAATGCTCAAAAGATATAGGTAATGTTATTCTGAAAAATGTGAGAATAATTAGCACAATGTTCATCATTCAAAAAACAAAGAAAGTTATAGGTACATCATCACTACATAGTATAAAACAAAGTCGCTTTCTCTGTCCCTATATCCCTATGTATGCTTAAATCTTTAAAACTACGCAACGGATTTTGATACGGTTTTTTTTAATAGATAGAGTGATTCAAGAGAAAGGTTTTAGTATATAATTTGTTAAGTTTTTGCATACAATTTTTTTATAAATTTTTTTATAAAATTCCGTCTAAAAACGTAGTTCTATCCAGAGGTTATTTAAATAGCTTTAAAAATAACTTTATAGTTTTTTATGCAACAAATTACTCCTAAGCTGATGATTCTCCACAGTTTCAATTCTAAGATGTTACCGGCAGGCGGCATCTTTGAGAGAACGTAGCAGCGTTCGAATTACATGTGAAGACTGAAGTCCGCCTCGCACTTGACCAGTTATCAAATGTGTGTGGTCCCCCTCGTCTTAAAAGGGAGACCTGTACCCAATAGTGGGAACGTTAAAAAGGGCTGAATACATAAATATTTATATTAGCTTAAATTGTGCATACCTACTCGTGTTTAACGGAAATAAGTTTACCTCTAATAAATAAACTACTTAGCTTGCACTGACGTGCAGGTCACTTCAAAGTTATTAGCTCTTATAAGTAACATAAATGTTAATTTATGAGCTATAAAATATAGCTATATATACAATACATAAAAAATATAATATTCACAATCAAATCAAAAGGTTAAAAGTCCGCGCTTGCGAGATATCTGCATTCGCTGCTATGTGACGTCACTTTTGTCAAAACTGTTATATTATATAAAGTCACTAGGAGAACCCGCGGCTTCGCTCGCGCTAAAACTATATAAAAACTCTAAAAAGGTAGGTTTCATACAAAATTTCATGCCCTATTTTACTCCCTTATGGGATGAATTTCGAAAAATGTTAAAACACGTACTTTTTAATTGTATCGAAGAGCATTAATACCGAGTTTCAAGTAATTCTGATCATAAATAATTTTTTAGGTTGTATTATAACGTGTTTTCCCGTGGGAAAGAGATAATCTCCCACGGTAAAAAGCCTTATAGCCTATGTCACTCTTCAGCCCTCCACCTATCTCCACACAAAAAATCACAATCCATCACTCCGTTTCGACGTAAAATAAGGTCAAACAAACAAACAAATAAACAAACAAACAAACACTTTCACATTTATAATATTCGGATGGATTCTCCAGTTATATATAACTTTTCATTTAAAAGAAACAGACAAACCTCTGGCTTTTGTTGCAGCTGAGTTGTCTAAGTACTCGTAGTACATACTCGTAGTTCATAATACATAATGTCTACTAATAAAAAAAACTAAAAAGTATCTTTATTACTATAGAAGGTATACATTTGATAACTGAGAGACGACGTATATGTTTGGTTGAAGCTTGAATGAAAAAGTGAGTATGTACTTATATGCGCACGTAGGAAGTTAGACTTCTGTTTTTTTAGAGCATTGAATTAAAAGCTTTTTTTTCTTTTTTATTTATTTATGCTTATTTTCTTTTTTTTAGTTGTTATTTTATTCGTATTCTTCTCAGAAAACCCTTTCATTTGATATCCATAGTAGTGGTGAATTGAGCGAGCTGGATCAAAGAAGATCCATCTCTCTCAATTCACGTTTTCAAAAACTTAGAAAAGTCTGTTTTTCATATTTTACTTCTCAAAACTTGTAAAATCAGTTTTTTAACATATTATTTCAAAAACTTATAAAAGTCTATTTTTCGTATTTCACTTCTCAAAGTTGTGAAATCGGTTTTCAACATATTTTCAAATTTGACTAATTGTTAATTTTAATTATTACTTTTAAAATTTGAAGTCCTAGGACGGTTGAAATCTGTATTTTATCTGTATATTGTTAATATTATTGATACGTTCAAACTGCTTCATTCCAAAATATTATTGATCTGTTCAAACTGTTTCATTCCAAAATATTATTGACCTGTTCTAACTGCTTTATTCCAAAATATTATTGATCTGTTCAAACTGTTTCATTCCAAAATATTATTGACCTGTTTTAACTGCTTTATTCCAAAATATTATTGATCTGTTCAAACTGTTTCATTTCAAAATATTATTGACCTGTTCAAACTGCTTCATTCTAAAACATTTAAAATATGCTCAAAACGACTATTTGAAATCAATTTTTGTACTTCTTAGAATTTGACAAATAGGTCCTATACATATTAAATTATTATTATCATTTCAGATTTCAGGGTAATTTAATATAGTATTAAAAACAAATTATTATTTTAGAATTTTATTTTCTTTACACCATTTACTTAAACACATTACATTTTTTAAAGCACATATTTTAGAATGATAAATACAACTGTTTACATCATCTGACATACTATACTTATCATATAAACTAACTAAATTAGGACAAGTTTGATCTTCTAAATTAAAAACATTATTATTTTTGGATATTTCTTTAATCCAAGACATTTTTTCAAGACCTTTAGTGTAAATTTTTTTATTAGCTAAAATTGGTATAATATGATCCTTATGATTTGAATAGGGTATATGACCTTCTTTCCAAAATATTCCTCTATTTCTTTCAATCCAGCTTACTTGTCTTCGTTCCGTTGGTGTCAAATCATAGAATGGGTACGGTTGCTTATAAAGCAGAACTTGAATTCTATTATCATATGCAACCGCAAATTCTTTTAAGATAAAATTATTATTATCAATCTTAAAACCTTGAACGTCTACTATGGCAATCATGATATCTTGCGTACGATATTACTTAAAGGTTTATACTCTATAAGACGGTCATTTATAATGAGACAATATGCAGACGTACTTGCTGGAATATCTTCAGTACTTTCAATTTCTAATCGCACATCGACTGGTCCAGTTTTCAAAGTCTCGTTCTGTCTCGAGCAATCAATGATAAACAATGGCGCCTTTTCTTTAAAAGTATGCAGATCTAACAGGGGGTCCATATGAATGTTGTAATAAGACTGACGAAATTGAGTGTACATTTCGTATAATATACCATATTTATCTTCATCAAAGTTTAAGTTCAGTGATTCGTATGGATAGTAATTGGAGTTCAAAAATAATGTTACTCTAGATATTTTGCAATGATCGAATACAGAACAATCTTTTGCTTTATTAAACTTTCTATCAGTTTGCAGACCAAAGATAACATATCGTGGTTTCTCTGTCTGTGAAGCCGTTTTAACAGACCAAGAATGTTTTGTTGTTTTAGGTAACAACGGATACTCATACAGATCCCAATTTCTAAAAGCAATTTGAATTGGTTTATCTTTTTCTAAATATTTGAGTAATGTAAGTTTCTCGCGATCTGATACTTTTACGTGAGGCATTCGCCACTGCACTCTTTGTAAGTCTATTTTTACATGAGAAAAATCATCTGAAAGTTTGATACTGTTTAGGTTTGTGTTGCTCCTGTTCAGTATTAGTTCATGTTTACAGTTCATAATTATTTTGTTATAATCTTCTGCAAATCCAAGTATTTTGTTTAAGGGTATAACAACGCTGAAATGACCATCGTTTGTAAATCCATTTATGTTCCAACCCCACAGAGCTGCAACCTTACTTTCCCCTCCGCTCATTGATACCAATGATTTCATTGTGGTCGTTACGCCAGCGTTTTTTATGCGATCGATTTCAATCCCATTTATTTCATACCTGATGTCTTGGAACAGAAACATAAAAGGGTTATTAGTAAATTCCACATGTCTTTTGACCGACTTGTTGTCCTTTCCGATGATGGTTGCATATCCTTCGATGTAGATGGTACTGGCTGAAGGCAATAGATACAAATCTTGCTGATGAATGGGGATTCGTATTTCGTCATTTTCCGCGAAACTATTATTATATGGATTATAGGTGTGTATTTCGTAATTTTCAATTGAGTTATCGAACTGAGGTAAACTTGTAACTTGAAGTATATTCATATTTTAAAACCAAGTGATCGAAGAAATTCTTTGTTCTGTTTTGTTATTTTCTTAACACCTTTAACACGTCTGCGCTTTTTAGCAATACAAGTATCAATGC
The DNA here is from genome assembly GCA_921882275.1 of Brenthis ino. NCBI lineage: Eukaryota > Metazoa > Arthropoda > Insecta > Lepidoptera > Nymphalidae > Brenthis > Brenthis ino. The sequence continues at coordinate 13,760,274 of OV170223.1, read as the reverse complement.
TTTTAGCATTATTATTAAGAGGTTTATAAAATACAATCATTTTATTTTTCTTAAATGGAGGCGCAGTTGAATATTTTCTCCTCTGAAGTCAATATTATTACCGTCTTCATCAACAACTTTTATAGCTATAGATGTTATGTTTTTTTTGTTTATTGGTAAATAAATTATATTTTTGGGTACCTCTATGTATCGATAACCAGGCGGTATATCAGGCACAAATTCGTATAGTACATGCGATGGTAAGCCGTTAACAAATGATTCTTTAACAAGATCACACTCGATTCTTATAAGAGACAACGGTAGAATTCTGACTGGATTTTCGGATTCATGCCATTTGTTTGCATCTAATTTTATATTACGAAAACCAAGGACAGGTCCTAAACTGTTTTTAACATTAAAGTTAAGTGTTTCAGAGCAATATATGGAACATTTTAAGGTATTATTATTGGGTTGAATTTTAATCTCACAATCTTTTAAATTTTTTTCTAAATATGCAAGTATATCATACAAATCGTAATTACCATATGGTATATGCAATATTTTACCGTCATTACCGTAAGAAAATATGTTATTATTTTCATCTATATTTCTTACTGTATTAAATACAGAAAAATATAGTAAACCACACTCATATTTGCCATCTATACTTAAAGATGGCTGAAAATATGATTCAAGGAATGATTGATTACCAGTGATGGTTAAAGTAATAGACATGGTTGAATACTAAAGGTAATAATGTATTTGGGTATTATTTATTCATTTTTTTAGTTTATTACGCCAAAAATTCTCAAGAAACTTTATACATAAATGACCGCAGTTATAAGGATGATCTTGTTGAATATTTTCGTAATTATAATATACTTTTTTTCCTAAGTATTGGATCAGCTCTTTTGGTGGTTTTAAATTTCCATAGCTATCAAAGTATTCTATATAATCTTGACATTTAACATAAGCTACCCAATGAGTTCCAGAATTTTCTGAGTGATCTAAATTAATAACACCACATTCTCTTTTAAGAGGACATTTTGGTAATTCATTTCTCATAAAAACACCTCGAAAATGTGGTATTTTAATCGCATATTTTAAAATATCGATGTTAGTAAGAGCTCTATTGGGTAGCCGATTTAGTTTTTTTTTACAAGTTGTAAAAATTCCAAGACCACCGTTATGGGGTTTAACATGTAACCCTTTTCCAATTGAAAGAGATTCCATTTTTTCATTATGTCTTTTCAATTCTGATAAACGTTTCTTAGCAAGTTTGTAGTCATTTATAGCTTTAGCTATTGCAGCAGCTCCACCTGCTAAGCTTCCTGTTGCTGACAACCCCGCAAAAATAGGTATTAACGGAAGTATACCACCAGTTTTTGGTACAGGTATTATGCGCGGATGTTTTATAACAGAATTTGTAACAAAGTTCTTCGCAGCTGCCATTGCTAAATTAATTGCGGTTTTTTCACATTGAGGTTTGATTTTTTGTAAGTATTTTTTAGTATGGGAAACCACATGTTGAAACATTTTTTTTTTCAAACCTGAGCTTTGTCTCTTTTTTATCGATATGTTTTTTGCCTTTAAACCAGCTCCAATGCTAGCCTTAGCTAACATAGTATTTTTTACTAAGTTAGCTGCAACTTTTTCACATAGAGATGCATCCGAGGCAGTAGCACGCTTTTTCGCCATTTTCATCAATTTAATATCTGCTTTCGCCGATCGCTTAAAAGATGAAAAGTATGATAAGCAATATCGTGTTCTCTGCAATGTTCATCCAATTGGTTAATACCCTTATCTCCTCTGCTAAGTCTTTGAATTAATTTGGTTCCAGGACCCCCAATAATTATATCCAGGTAAATGAAGTTCAAACGGTAAGTGATTAATTAACCAATTTAGAAGACTGCATTCACTCATACTATGAAGGATACTAAATAAAATAAAGATGGATTTACTTTAAGTACTTTATTCATTTTTAACATTACAAAATTATCACTCATTACTCATTAAAACTCATTTGAAAGCTATCATAAAATATTAGAATTATGTATCCAGCTGTTTTCACTTGATGGTAGTCCTAACCATTTTACAAAAACTTTATTTCGATTTCTTTTCAAAACCTTCTCAACTAAATATATATTTGGATGTTTAGTTTTCTGTAGTTCGTAACTATAAAATGCGCCCAAAATCGGCTGACCTTTTGCATCTTCAATCAAGTATGTTACTGGATTTGTGGGTTGTATTTTTATGATCTTGAATACTTCTGTTGACCAATTTGGAGTATATCCTTTTTCAAATATTCCTTTGTATTTGCTTACACGTACAAAGTCTCCAACATCCATTTTTTGGGTATTATTATTTAGTTTTTCTTTAAATTTGTTAAAGTATCTTTGTTTTACATAATTTACATTATTTTTATTGACTTCTATAGGCTTTAATTCAATTGTTCTATGTTTGGTACGATTATATTTGGATTAACTTATTAAGAGTACCATCTACCCATTTATAATTTCCTTTAAAACTAAATTCTTTATACATTTTTGTTTTCAAAGTTCTGATAAACCTTTCTGCGATTGAAGCCTTTTTTGAAGAGTAGGTAGAATAATGATTTATTGCATAGGTATTCATTAATTTTTGAAAACTTTTATTATAAAATTCTGTTCCAAAATCAGTTTGTAGGTTTTTAGGAATACGACCATTTTGCAAAATTTTTTTAAAAGCATCACAAACCTCATTTTTTCTTTTAGATTTAAGTGGACACGCCCAAGCAAATTTTGAAAATGTATCAATTACAACCATAATATATTTGAAACCTTGATTTTCATTGCACATTTTTTGCATATCGATCAAATCAGCTTGCCATAGGTCATCGATATCTTTAGTAACAACACATCTCCGTGGAAAATTTTTTCTTGCGTTTCTATGTATTTCGTTTACTATGTCTCTTTTGCTCATTTTGAGAATATTTCAACTCAATTTTCGTTTCCAAATTTCTTATTTTATTGTTTATTTCAGTAATGAATTCTTCATTTCTGTTCTTAAAATTTTTTAAAAATTCTGATATAGACTTATCAACGTATTCTTTCGTAGCGCTATCGGTGGCATCTACTGGATTTTTTAGATGTTTGATTATTTTGTTTTGTGCATTGAAATTATCATCATCAGTGTATGTTAAAATACACTGCAAAGGAAGTAAATTAGTGGAAAATCTTTTTTTCTTAAAAATATGATGCCCAAATTTATCTACATTCATGTTGAAGCTGTTACTTTATACTGATTTACATATATAAGATATTTTTCTTTTTATTCCTTGATTATACCTGCTTCCTTCAATTCTTCAATAATAGAAATTATTTCATTATCATGGCTGGTGTTGCCTGCGTCTTTAGAAGCGACTAGCAATTTTAGTCTTTCAATTAACTCATTTGGATCATCCCAATAAATAAAATCAGTGTTACGAGCATATTTTTTTAAATTTGGTATACCAGAACCAAACTTTTGATTATTTTCTAGCTCAGTTTCATTAAATAAAGGTTTTATAATGTCACGATATTTTATACTTTTGTCACCTCTTATTTGTCCCTGCGGATTGTAATCTCGTCTATGAGCACATGTATTATACAACATATCCTTATATATTAGCTGATCTTTGTCTGTGACTAATGTTAAATTAGGTTTTTTACAAAATAATAATTCTCTTAAACCGGATGACAGTTCATATTGCTTATTTTCAATATTTATCAAATTAGTTTTTTCATTATTGCTGGGATTAACTAGGGTGGATAATTTGACTTTTGAATTCCCCATGAATAAATCTCTACCTACGCTGCGTACGCCAAATGGTACATTTAAGCTGTCATAAATATCTGCAATTTCATTCTTTTTTAACGACCTCTCTAAAACTTTATTTATCATAGTTGGACTTTTAATAATATCATCATTTTTAGAAGTTTCAGACACATTTGGTGGATCCATTTCATCTAAACTAGCTGAAGTTTTATATAAATTTTCATGATCTGAACTTGCATTTCCTACATATTTAGAAGCATCCTCTTTTTGCGATATTGTATTTTGAATATGTTTATCAATTTTAAGGAGTGAATGCAACGGCTCAACAACAGGTCTTAAAATTTTGTTTACTGATAAATTAGTCAGTTCTTCATCTTTTTTCATATTTTTAATTTTCTTTTTTATCGAACAGACTGATTCAATCAAACGTGATTTTATGTCTTTTTCCATTTCACTATATTTAAAATTAAACGACTACTGTTTACAAATAAAAAAATGATACTAATCATGTTAAATTCAAGAAACATATTTATAGCTATTTAAAATTGAAAAAGACATCAAATCCTTTTCTGTATCTTCCTTTGTCTACAGCACAATCCTTATTAATGATTACAAAACTAAACGGTTCTTTCCATACTTTTGAACAAAGATTTTTGAATTCAATCCAAGTTAAATCAGTATTTACGTGTTCGTCATATATGTGTTTTAGATTTATATCGTCTTGCTTGAATATTATCAAAAAGTTAGTGTTATCTCGCACTAGCTGTTTTGGAATCTTTGAATATGTTTGAGACAAATAAAAGCAGTCTACTTGTTTATGTCTCCCCATTGCAAAAAAATTACGAATATTACTTTGGTTATCACAAACTACATCATCAAAAATCATAATAGAATTATTCAAAACATCATTAGGATCTATAACTTCCTTTTCATTATTAAAAATAAAAAACTTTATTTCAGGAATCATTTTCATAACTTCATTTAAAAATTGATACTTCGGTTGAAATGCCGTTTTAGAATATAAGTATAAATTTTTAAATTTCAAACCATTTTCATGAAGCAGTAAGCTTAACATCACATTAGTTTTACCACAGTTAGACGGTCCGCATATTAAGCAGCGTATTGAATTAGGTAGTAGTATGCTATGTTTAACGAAATCCTTGTTTTCTAAAATCTGTACATTGTATATTTCTATTGAAAGTGGTTGCTTTATTAGCTTCATGGTATTGACTGATTACTTTTAAATAAAAATAGTCTTTTATATTTTATGATGTAATAAAAAGTAATTCATCTTTAAATTTTACTAATAATAATTTTAAATTTAAATTCATCAAAGCTTTTACGCATCAGCTGGGTATAATAAAAATAAAACAATATTCATATAGAATTTTATAATCTTTATTAATTTTCTACATTAACTTCTCAAACTCCTGTTTACATATAGTTCAAATAATATGTACCAATTATAATTTAACTATTTTACTTATTATTGTAAATAAGTGACATAATCAGTATAATATGTTATCCCAATGCCCCCAAGGTAAAGTTTGTATATTGTCTGTTAAAATCTGTCTTTTGTCATCACTTCGATCAAGTACAGTTTTATAAACTTCTTGAGTATACAAAACATGTTTAAGTGACCGAATAACATTCATTTTTTGCTTGTAGCGTTTATCAGTCATCAAAGCTTTCTTGAATTTAGTCGTAGTAATTTTCTTTGTAATAGGTCTAGAAATACCTTTTGCTTTTTTTATTTGAGTATTAATACTGTTTATACAATACAATTTTGCTCTCAAACCAATGAATTCAGTTAGCACGTCACCACCTAATTCGTCTTTAAATAATCCAGGAATTTTGTTATTCATTTTAGAAATGCCATATATATTATTATTTGGAAAGTTACTTGTATCAAAATTTAAAGAATTTTCTTTTATGTCCGCATATATATCGTCTGTTTCTATCAAATAAAGTAAGCTATCAGTATCTGTATAGCAAAGTTTCGCACAGTCGTGATACTTCTCTTTAATATAGTCATAATGAAATTGGTATAAATGTTGCTTGGCGTATTCCAAAACAGTAAATCCAATGTAAATGGGTCTATCTAACAGAACTTTTTCATATTCCAATTGAATCGCAACAAAGTTTTCATCGAAGATTGATATGCTTTTAAAATTAGGTTTTGTCAATAATTTTGCGGCACCAATGCGTTTGTTAGATACGTTATTATTATCTTCCCAACGTGATACTAATCTTACATCGACTTGTTTTCTTCTGTTTTCAATTGTTTTCCCAAAAATTGAATTATTTAGTAATTTAAACAAATCTTTCTGAAAATTTGATTTAGATGCTTGACGTAGGCGAGTATTTAAATCAATGTAATTCTTTAAAAAAGGTTCTTGACGAAAACTTAGTACCCGATATATTTTTTTTAAGATCAAACCATGTTTTAAACATAATTTCAAATGAACGTAGTGAATAACGTATTTATTTTTATTATAAAGATTAGCAATTAATTTATATGTTTTACCACCTGGAGGTATTATTTTTTCTGGTGCAAATGGCAAATCACTATGAGCATTATGGAGGTGGTCTGGATAATCTAAGTCAACCTCTAAAATATAGCCATATTCCGACTCATCTGTTATATTTAATACATTAAAATTCGTTTTCTCATCTTCAGATAGTAAACGGAACTCAGAAATAGGCAGCTTTTTCATCATAGCAAATCCATATAAATTATTGGCATCAAGATAAATTAGGTATTTAGAAATTTCTGAGTTATCACAATTCGGTAGATACTTGTTATTAGCTTTAGCATATCGATGAGAACATTGCGATAACCCTCCACGAATACCTCTTTCTATTAACTGATATATTTCTAAATCACTTATTAAATCCAATCGAACGCCTGTATGCAGTAACATAGCATCCCAACTTAAGCTAGGAGATGATACATAATGCGCGGGATCTAATTTGTAATATTCCAAGCATGTATTTCTAAAGTTTTCAAAAATGTCACATAATAATAGGACATCTGTTTTTAAATATAAATCTGTGTATTCACCAATTGTGTTTATATTAAAATTATCCCATACTTTTTGTGCTCGTGCATATTCGTCATAAGTTATATGTTTCATGGTTAAATTATTATAAAAACATTCTTTTGGTGGCAAAGATTTTTCTTCATATTTACACCAAGAATCTACGTAATCATAAGGAAATATACCTTTCTCTTTTAACAAGTTAAAGTCAATATGATTTCTGAATTCTTCTGAGAGATGAATGTGTTCATTTTCAGATAAATTTTTACTTAATTCATTCAAACTAGAACTTAAAAACTGAAAGGAATCTATAAATTTAATTTGAACGTTGCGAGAAGTGTGCTCGTTATAAATTATTTTACTTATTGTTAAATACTTTTCTTTTGTTTTAGGTATAACTTTTATGTCTCCCACATGGTGTGCTAATTCTTTGATAAAAAGATGGCTGTCATAACCACATAAATTATGAAATACGACTGGTATAAAAGAATATTCTCTTAACATGAGATTGCAGTGAGAATGTGCTGGACCCCGATATTCAGAAGTAATATGATCGTGGTCAGCAACTTTATCTCCCAGCAAAGGTTCATTACAGATGTGACAAGTTGTAGCATTTAAATAAGCATTTCTTTGTTTATCGGTTAGTGGATTCATTGGTTTATTAACAGATAATAGCTTATCAATATCTTTAACATCTTCAATTAAACGTTCTATAAAGATTTTAACACAATCCGGACCTCTATATGATACATATTTATTTAACTTAGAATCATGAGAGCAACAAATATAGTAACCAAAACAAGATGGCTCGTGTAACTGTAAATTAACCGTATTACATGTTTGTTCATTTTTATTACATTTCAACAATAAACTTTCAAAATCTGCATATATTATAAAATTTATTTTTATTTTTCGCTCATATCTTTTAAACTGTAATATGCTATTTTCTTTCGGCAATATGGTTAATACTTTAGAACATTGGTGTGACATAAATTTCTTTTTCGACGAGAAATGTTGAAGACATGAATCACAGAAATGTAATTTGCCATTATGTTTTGAAATCTGTGGTCGCACAAGACGTGACAAATCTGTTATTAAGCAATAGTGACCCTTATTATATTTCTCAATGTATAATATATTGACATGGTGTACTTTTCTTGAATTACATATATAAAGCGGGCCAGTTACTTGGTTACAATTATCGAGACCATAAATGTTGAAACTTATATTAGAATTTTGCTTTTCAAAAGTTTTGAGATCATGTGTAGTAGGTGGAAAAGACATACCATCTATTTTGAACACATTACTATAATGAGGATAAGATCTAGTTCTACATACGTTATTTTTTGCTGGATATAATGCTGCAACTATACTCCATAAAAAACAGTGATCGTCTTCATTTTTAATATTAATACAACTCTTAGTATTTTTAATAGTCGCAGGGAGTTCTATATAACTACTTCCCTTCATAGGCGAGTATTTATTCACGTTTATTTCTAAATGACTAATTGTTCCAAAAGTCCAACCAGACTTGCAATGTTCGAATTCAGCCATTTTCATTTTCATAGAGTCTATTACTAAAGAAAACATTTCTTTCAGATCAGTATTTCGACATAGAATTTGAAATTTTGAATTAAATGACTTGAGTTGTTGTTGATCAGAACTTGGTAAATAAAATAGAGCAAAGAGTTCAAAATTAACTTTCACACATGTATGTTCAGTAATTGAGAGCTCAATGATCTTTAATATATCTTTTTCATTATCTTTAAGAAATGACTCGGGAGTAAAGTACTTTTCTATATTCTCAGGCTGTAATCTATATGTTATAATTCGATTTTTAAATGCAGAAGCAATGACTTTTATATTATCAAATTTTGTATTCAACAAGCAATTTGCCTTATGTATATTACTTCTCAAATGGTAATTATATTTATTTCTTAATGTATATAAATTACAGTATTTACAAAACTTAATGTCTTTGTCTTTTTCTTTATTACTGGTGTCGACAACTGTGAACAAGAAATAAAATACGAATATATAGAAAATACGAAACTTGAAATATTCATTTATTATAAAATAGTAAGTTTTAAAACGTAAATGAGTATAATATGACAAGATTAGTAGGATAGGTAAATGTACTTTATTAATATTAATACATTATATTAATAAAGTAAAACGTTAAATATATATTATTTACAATAAATGTGAATTTATGAAATTTGGCGAACATTCCTTGAACTCCTTTCGGACTTCGCTTAAATATGCTGATAAATGTCGCCAGGACTCGGTATCAACATTTGTTCTATTTTTAAGAGCAACTATTGCATAACGCCATCTATTCATCGGAGATACGCGCTCGATTTCTTCGCATTTATATATTTTTATTTCGACAAAATGACTGCCAGGCTTATCAAACTTTATTTGTCGTGAAAAGCCGTTTGTTACCCGTTTTGTTAAATAAGATACTAAAGGAGATGTATTTTTACATGTTACATCGTTGATTTCACCATCATCGGAGTCTACGCCGAAAAGATCTTGAGCGGTGACTTTGGCTGATCTTGATTTCTTTCCGCTGGACCGAACACGTACTATAGCGTCCCCGCTAGTTGAAGGCTCGTTTCCATGAGAGTTATGCCCTCGCTTGTTTTTCCTCACAGCTTTCTTCTCTTTCCCCTTCGGCTCGGTCCTCTCTTCAGAGGAAGACTCTTCTGATAGAAAAATGTTTTCATGGTTGCTTGACCTGAAATTAGAAATAATTATAACTTTAACAAAAACTGTATGTATCATAAAAAAAGCTGTATTAACTTTAAGTTTGCATCGAATACTAAGTTTTAAATATCTAAAAAAAAAATAATATATCTTCTACGATGTCTCGGGATTCGAATCTGAAACCTTTAAATAACTTCTTCTTTCTGAGTTCGTTTTGCGAATAGACGATTTGTTTACACGCTCTAATCATTAAACTAGACATCTGTTAAGAACTAATGTGAATATTTTCGATAGAAATGGTGAACATTATTTATGCAATGTAGGAAGGCTGAACTGATTTTGATCTAACATTCACAAAAGATACAAAAAAAAAACACAGAAGCTGCCAACTGCTGTTCTTAATATTTTTAAATAAGGTACCTCCAAGTTATTATAATTCAATAATGTAAATTAAAAATTATTGTAATTCTAGTATCATTCAATCCTCAGAGAAAAATCAGACAATTTCATCAAAGTTGAAAAAGAACGTCTGGTTGGATGAATTTATCGAAACTGTTTAAATCATTCTAATATTATAAATGCGAAAGTGTGTTTGTTGATTTGTTGGTTTGTCCTTCAATCACGCCGCAACAGAGCTACAGATCGACGTGATTTTTGAATGGGTATAGTTGAGGATCTGGAGAGTGACAGAGGCTACTTTTATCCCGGAAAATCAAAGAGTTCACGAGGGATTTTAAAAACTAAATCCCCCCGAGGACTAAGTCGCAAGCATCAGTTAGTAATTAAATAAAAATTACTATTCTATTTTCTTGTATCCGAAGAATTTTATATGACTATGTTAAATTGATACAGTGAAATGGAAAATAAAATCTAAGATATAAAAGAAGTACTTACATGTTGGATGAAATTCACGAAAATTTTACTTAATTCACGAAAAACACTGATGAACACTTCAACTTGGTTAGGTACCTACTTGTAAAAAAAAAAACAATTGGAGCTGAGGAATTCTGTCACCTTTGAAAGTAGGACTTGAAAATGACGGCTTGATGGGCACCAGCCTATAAATAGTTTCAAAAACTTAAAATGTGTGTGTAGACAGTTAAACACAAATTGTTCGTATGTAAGCTGACTGTCAATATGTGTGCAGATTAATCTAAAAATGCGGAGATAGCACAAATTATTTTAAAAATGAACTTTACATATTCCCCTAGTTCTGTCTACCATATTTATTCTAAAATATGACTTGATAATCTATGTGCGTACAACTTGACAAAACATGGCTAGAGAGTTATTATGATAGTTTCAGTAAACATCGATAGGATCAATTTGCACCCGACGACGCCGCTCTGTCGGGTGTCCTTTTATGGTAAGGAATGTTCAATTTCATCACGTTACATCTTACAGGTTAAAACATGTTGGAAACTGAACTTGGAGGACTAAGCATTTTATCCATACTAATATTGAGCCCTGGCGTCACACGAATAGCATAATGGAACCATAGATACGTCTTCAAATGAAAATCATTTAGTTTCTCGATTATGAGATTATAGCTCATACACAGACAAACTTGGTCTAAGAACTTTGTTTTATATTTACTTACTGATGATTTACAAAGAAAATTCAAGTTATTCTCAATCAGATCCTCATTAAGAGCGGTCCTATGTGAATTTGTGTAATAAAAGTATCTTTGACTGTGCGTGCACTAAACCTACTTAATTCACAAAAAACCTTTCTTCGGTCTACAGCATTTTAGATTTTTTTGGGGAAATGGAAGTAAGTTAATATTATAAGTCTTATATATATTTACTAGTATATAGGTATATTAAAGTCTCATTAATAGAACATTTAAAAACTGTGAAAGCGGAATTTTAAGTCATTTAATATTATGAATAAAATGTTCTATACCAAATACTTTAAAATACACTAATAATAAGTAAATAACTTTCAATAATAATTTTTATTTCAGGACTCTGGAGACTTATTCAGATTTATACCAAATAACCCAGAAGAAAAGAGCAGTAAAAGATCAGCGGATGCTAATACACTATATTCATATATGAAAATACCATCAAAAGGTACCAAAATTATTCGTATTCAAATATATGATGTGGAACAATTGCAAAATAATGAGGATAAAGTATGCAAGTGTAATGCAAATCTATGTATACAGCACGTAGTACAAAACTTGTTCCGGGATGATATTTATAGAGATGTTACTAAAATTATCACTCAAATGAAAGAACAACTAAGTGATTAACGTAAAACTATAAGTTGTATTCTTTACTTTATTAAATAACTATTTTTATAACATTTCAGTAAGTAAGTATTATTTGTATTCGGTTTGGCAGTATTTTAATAAAATAAAAATCTTTATTAAGTCACATGTCGTTTTTATTTTAAATACACTAATAACTTGATAATATTATAGGAACCAACCGAAATTGATTTATGTGTTACATACAAAGTTTTATTTATGTAAACCAGAAATCAATTTTCGAATCGAGCAGTTTTATCCACGCAGTATTGTTAAAATACCAATATGAATATACCTATTACATAACTGCATAGAGAGTGACGCTGTGTTTACATTTGGGTAAAACCATTTTTTTTTAAACTGTAAATGACATTCCTTTACCAGTCTATATAAGTAGTTAATATAATAATATAAATGAAATTCTTTGTATGTTGATAAACAGACACAAAAGAAAAAGTAAAAATACAAAAAAAACTTTTATAACTTTTTGAAATAATATGTTGAAAACTGATTTTACAAGTTTTGAGAAGTAAAATATGAAAAGTAGACTTTTATAAGTTTTTAAAAACTATGAAAACTGGACTTTTCTAAGTTTTTGAAAACGTGAATTGAGAGAGATGGATCTTCTTTGATCCAGCTCGCTCAATTCACCACTACTTGCGTACAATGCCGCATTTCGTGTACGTTTCCAGTTCCGTTATTGTTTAAAACATACATACGTACATATTTTTGTTTATACAAGTCTTAAGACGAATCTAAGAATTAATATTAAATCTTTAGTACATGTAGAGAATTCAGTAATCCGTATTATTATTATTATCTTATATATAAAATTTCCATGTCACAATGTTTGTTACCGTACTCCTCCGAAACGGCTTTCCCGATTTTTACCAAATTTTATATGCGTATTCAGTAGGTCTGAGAATCGGCTACTATCTATTTTTCATACCCCTAAGTGATAAGGATAAGGGTGGTCCTCCCAGACCCCACCCCAGGGACGAACCCGAGCGGAGCGAGGGTGCGCTAGTTAATATTATAAATGTGAAAGTTTGTGAGTATGTATGGATGTTTGTTACTCTTTCACGCCAAAACCGCTGAGCGGATCTGGATGAAATTTGGCACAGAGATAGATTATAGTCTAGGATAACACATAGGCTACTTTTTGTTCCGCAAAAATGCACGCTTCCCGTGGGATACATTTGTTTTGGTTTTCCTAGAGGTGAACCCGAACGAAGCGAGGGTGAGCCGCTAGTCTAAAATAATTTAGAGTATTTCAAATGTCAATAAAAGTAAAAATATGCAATATCTATACATTTAATAAAATTCTGAGTCGAGTCTGTAGAATATATACTTTTTGGAAAATCTTATTGAAAGAGTCTTTATTATCGATACAGAGGCCAAATCTATAGTTTTTAGATTTTTCGTCTGTCTGTCTATGTATCTGTCTAGAAATGCATCACGAGAAAACCACTGGACATATTTTGATGAAAGATATGATGATACTTTTTACTGCGGGAAAATATCTCATCTCTGAGAAATCTATACTAACCGTTAAAATGTACCAAGGGACGAACTCAAACAGAGCGAGAGTGAGTCGCTAGTAAGTTTTTTACTTAAAACTATAACCTTCTCTTCTACTAGTATAGTATAGTAGTAGAAACTGCATAGCATATCCAAGGGGCTTTATTATACTTATTTATATACTTTGAGTAAGCGGATAATCCGTTCCGTGATATTCGTTCGGTACGTATACAGCTATTTTTCTATTTATAAAATATTTCAATTATATTTATTCCATTATAATATATAAAACGTGAGAATTTTAATATGTTATCTACATTTGACATACAGGAGTAAGTCCGGGAGAGACGCGTATAAGGGAAAGATGCTTTTTAAATTTAAAAATAAAAATAAAAAAATTGCGTGATCTGGAACGCATTCATAATACGTGAGTCAAAAGTTCACTCACCATTTTGTATTGTAAATGCTTTAGGGTGTGTTCAGAGTCGATAGGCATCTCTCTCTAATATCGGGAGATATTATAGGCCGCGCAAAGACGGTAAGCGCGCGGCAGAAGCCCCACATAACCCGCCTCGCTACCCCATTTGACGAGTGGGTACCCGGGAATAGGGTTTCCTGACATAAATAAAAAGATATTAGTAGTACTATCAATTCAACTAAATTCAGTTTATCTATAGCACTCTTCATGATAAAGAAATCTTCATTGGTCAAATTTAAATACCAGAAACATTTTCATTATTTATATCCGAAAATAACAATAAAAATTTAAGTAATAGTATAAAAAATGTTTTAAAAGACAAAAAAATCGAAAGTGCGTATTACAAGACTTCTGCGATACCATTCAGACATAGAGAGACAATAGCATTCCCAAGGAGGGTTGACGTCAGGCAGGCGGCCGGTCGTAAAAGTTTTGCCAAATCCTATCAGCAATACAGAAGATGTACTGCGCCGACCCCAAGTGATTGGGAAATGGACAGGGACAAGAAGAAGAGAGAACAGAGATATAACTAATATACTACAGAGATATAACGTAATAATTACTCGTACAAAATACTCATTAAAAATTAGACTGCCCTATGTCGGCCTGTACGTTGGGTAGTTTTGCTTGACCTTAGTATGAGCAGCCTTTACTTTAAATTTCATAAATTAAAATAACTTGACCAGGTACAGTAGGTTCCCTCCCAACGTGCGTTCACCTTGTCGTGGTGGGGGGGCTCAGTAGTGCCCGGCAATCCAACCGGGCGCGAAGCCAAGAAACGCACAGGAAGGTGGCCCACTTCGGTGGGTGGTAGAAGGTGGCCCTGTTTGGTGGGCGGTGTACCATGCGGGTTGCTCCTGGTACTTCTCTGATAGCAGAGTGGACCTTGGAGCAACTCCATGGTTGTGGTGGTCTGCTTCGGCAGACCTGCCGTCGGGGCGTCGTAGTTGAATGCGTAAGCGATCCTGCGACGCCCCATTAAGACGGAGGAAGATTTTGTTGGGTTTTAGTGGGTAGTACTGGCTTTATTACGCCGGTGAGTCCCACACCTCGTGCGTAAATGCATTTCCCAACGTTAAAAAAAAAAGGTACAGTAGGTTAATATTTTATCTTGAAAATGAGTATGGCAAAATTTAATTCGCCAACTAGCTCTATGTACGAAATTATATATATCGAAGCTATTGGGCAATTTGACAGTAAAGTTGTGAATTGAATTTTAAGAGGGCTGATGGAGGCACGTTTTAAGCACAACGTAGCGCAGGAATTTTCAATCAGCGTCATTGCTCTACTGCCAGTAATAGTTGCCAAATATATAGAAATTTACGGAATATCCTGATTTTTGAGAATTTGAAATTTCCATATTTTTTCATCGTTAAATAATTCATATTATTTATTCTATTTGACGACACGTTTGGCTCAGTTTGTAGTGACTCTACTTTCTGTGCCGGCCGTCGCGGGTTTGAGTCCCGCTGGGGGCATTCATTTGTATGATGACCAATGTTTGTACTCCATTCATGGGTGTTTATATTTATAATATGTACGTATTTAAAGTTATATATGTATAGTATATCAACTATCTGGTATCCATAAAACAAGCCTCGTAGCTTCCCATGGAACTAGATGGTGCTATGTGATACTGTCCCAACATATTAAAATATATATATATATATATATATATATATATATATATATTAGATTTAGTTACAAAATTAAACCAAATAATTATGCATATGCAATTTCTGAAATATATCGAACTCAGTAAGTAGATTAATAAAAGTAAACAAAATTATTTTAAAATTCAGGTACTAAATAATACGCTAACATCATATTTATATATTTTTATACTATAATTTGTTTTTTAATATTTTTACCTAATTAAAAATAACATTTAAATACTCCTATCTTTATTGTTCTGTAAGATTCACAAATATTTTTTTTGTACACCTTCAAATATTTCTTACTAACATGCTAAAAGCGTATTATTGGGTATACTTTTTTAAATTTATAAAAAAAAATATAAATAACTAAGCCCTTATATGGTCAATATAAATGGCATTTATGACACTATGCCACAATGAATCATCGAGGCATCACCAATTAAATTAAATAACAATCCTGATATCTAGGCGTATTTCCTTGTGACACTACTCTGCATCTGCACAAGTAACACGATGCAAATGACGGCTCATAGGATGAATATTCGAAATTGCAGCACACTGAATGATGCCTATCAAGAACAAAGGTGCCAGGTATTTTGCATTAAATCTTAAAAATTAAATTTATTTCTAAGCTAGAAGAACCCGCGGCTACGCTCGCGCTAAAACTGTAAAAAAATCTGTAAAAAGTTAGTTTCATACAAACTTTCATCCCAATTTAACCCTCTTATAGGATGAATTTCGAAAAATGCTAAAACACGTATTTATTTAATTTTATTAAAAAGCATTAATACCGAGTTTCAAGTAGTTCTGTTCATAAATATTTTTTTAAATTATATTATAGCGAGTTATCCTGTGGGAATTAGATAATCTCCCGCGGTAAAAAATAGCCTATGTCACTCTCCAGCCCTCCACACAAAAAATCACGCCAATCCGTTACTCCGTTTCGACGTGAAAGAAGTACAGACAAACAAACAAACAAACACTTTCACATTTATAATATTAGTATGGATATGGATGGGATAAGACATTATTATCAATGGCATTATGAGATACGGAGCCGTGATGTAAGCAGGAACGAAGTAATCTAACAATTATCAATATAGAACAAAGTGTTAGTAAGGTGAAAAGGACTGGTCACATTTGTCGGAGAACCAACGTTTATATACTTTTAAATTTAACACATATTACTTAAATAAGTTTTCATCATCAGCAAATGATGATGTGCCTATGTTACTAAGAAATGGCATAATCTGAGTATTGAGTAAAGGACAGACTATAATGATTTTTATAATCTGTTTGCATAACTAGATATCCATTTAAATGAGCTAATAAACAAATAAATCCAAATTATGAAAGAAAATTTTAAAAATATCTATTAAATAAAATTTTATGATAAGTATTTTTATCTTAAATAATTTTCATGCTTTTATAAATTTTTATTTTTCTAAAATATAATATCATAATAGTGTTACATTATTGAAAAAGTAAATGCTTTAGCGTGAGCAAAAGCAAAGTAATATTTGGTTACAGCTCATTTAATACACAGCTTAATCTTGTTTCACAGCTAACATAAATACATAACACGCTCTTTAAAGCTCTTCATTTATATATTAAACTATCCAATTTCTAACAAACTGTTCTTCAAGTTTAGTACAAACTCGCTTATAAAATACTTGAAACTATAACGCTATTGTGTAAGAACAATTAGGTATGTAATGCGACATCTGTTTCCCTAATTATTATCTATCTATAATACATGTAATAAAACTGTAACTAAAATCTATAGTTCTTAGAATTTTTGTCTGTCTGTCTGTCTGTTACCGCATCACGAGAAATTTGGTGTGATGATAGCTGGTTATTCGGGTCAACATATAGGATACTTTTTACCGCGGGAAAATATCTCATTTCTGAGAAAAAATACAATAACTGTAATGTAAGAGAATACTAATATGTAAAACCTAAGAATTTGGTTTTAGGTCATCTGAACGCGGGCGGAGCCGCGAGCAACGCTAGTATTATATATATAGCTACTTTTTACAGCGGGAGATTATCTAATTCAAACGGGAATAGACGTTATAATACAATCCAAAAAAAATATGATCAGAATTTCTTTAAACTTGGTATTATTGCTCTTTAATAAAATTAAATAAATACGTGGTTTACGTGTGCATTTTTCGAAATTCATTCTAGAAGGGGGTAAAATAGGGCATACAAGTTTGTATGAAACTACCTAGAGTTTTTTTTGTAGTTTTAGCGCGAGCAAAACCGTGGGTTCTGCTAGTACATATATAATTTTATATATATGTCCTGGAATGAAAAAAATCTCAGTTATCTTAAAATGACTTCGTGATTGAATAATAATAGTTTTAAAGGAATATAAAATAATAAGTGGATATTCGGGTTATATAAATGGTTCTTAGTTTCGGTTATAAAATATCTTTACATTAAATTACAAAAAAAATCCCCTATTGCGAAAAATACAAACTAAATAATTGACGTAGCAACATAGTATTATCCACTTGAAGACATACGTAGTTATGTAGGTAAATGAGACTTGCAGCAAGTATAAAACAAAAGTAACTAGCATACACTTAGGAGTTTTTAAAGAGCACAGATCATTATGATACTACATATACTAGTAAAGAGTTAAAAATTATTCAACTTCTCTATAATATATATTTTTATTATACTCGTATAACAATATATTATTTTTTTACTTTTATATACGATATAAAATATCCCTTATATTGATTTATATAAAAACCCCGATTCTCAACTTAGAAGCAATTTCGACGTCGTATCGTTTAGGGCAATGGTATTAAATTTCATTCTAAAGCTGATATTTATGAGACGACGAGGATTGGCAATTTCCTTGATATGAAGCGGCGTGGACTCGTCGCCTTAGTTTGGTTAGATAATGTTATAATGGGTCCATAAACGTTTTATAAGCCTTTTGGTTATAAAATATAAGCATCTGTGCTATTTGTTTTGCCCCAGTTCCACTCACATAGTTTAGTTATGTATAACTAACGACTCACCCTCGCTTTGCTCGGGTTCCTCCCTAGGTACGATTTAATTTTTTTGGGTTGAACCCTAAATCTTTTTCTTAAATAAAAGTAGCCTATTTTACTCCCTATAACATCAGCTATCTTCCAGTGAAAGTCCCATCCAAATAAGTCCAGCCGTTTTAGAGATTATCCGGAACAAACAGACAGATAGACAAAAAAAATAAAAATTGTGTTTTTCTTATAAGTACCATATATGTATAATTTCATATGTATTTAGTAGAATGCTGTTATTTTGACATTACAAACAGACACTTCAATTTTATTTATCTGTATAGAAGATTGCTGCGTTTCTAAAAGCCTTTTTTAACATCCCACTGCTAGACACGAGCCTCCCTCATTACGAGGGGGATCAGGCCATAGTCTACCACGGTGGCCAAGTACGAATCGGATCGAACTTCACATGTCTTTTGAAAACTTGTTAGGTTCTCTCAGATATTTATTTCATAGAGGTTTCGTCATGATGTTTTGCTTTTCTTTTTTCTTTCCTTCACGGATAGCGGTAACCATGTCAACCTATCACCTCACACTGTATTAATTAGTCGATACATACTTATATATAATAAAATTGTAACTAAGCTAAATCTGTACATTCAATATTTTTTGAAAAATCTTATTGAAATAGACATTATTATCAATACAGAGGCCGAATCTATAGTTTTTAGAATTTTTGTCTGTCTGTCTATCTGTCTGTCTGTTACCGCATCATAGAAAAACCACTGGAGGGATTTTGATAAAATTTGGTATGATGTTAGCTGGTTATCCGGGTCAACATATAGGATACTTTTTACCGCGGGAAAATATCTCATTTCTGAGAAAAAATGCAAAAACTGCAATATAAGAATATACTAATCTGTAAAAGCTAAGAATTTGGTGTTTGGTCACCTGAA
The DNA here is from genome assembly GCA_921882275.1 of Brenthis ino. Lineage (NCBI taxonomy): Eukaryota > Metazoa > Arthropoda > Insecta > Lepidoptera > Nymphalidae > Brenthis > Brenthis ino. The sequence continues at coordinate 13,740,884 of OV170223.1, read as the reverse complement.
CGCGGCTCCCGCGGGAAATGCTAGTATGCTATAAAATGCAAATAAAATAAAATACAAATGTAAGTACAAAAAAGTTCCCGTTGGATAGAATAAAAATGGCTTAACCGATTTTAAGGAAGTTCTTACTAGCGACAAGAATGTGTCTGATCAGGTATAAAGACAATTTGACCATTAAATATACAAGATTAAACCCGCAAGCAAAAGCACGTCTTCAATATAATATATAAAGTGATTCTCTTAAAAGAATAAAGTTTGGTTGAGCTTTTTCTCCCAAAGCTTTTGTTATTAGAACAACACGCAACTAAAAACTTTCAAATGTTTTAAAGATAAGATGAAATAATAATCTGGTTTTGAAATGTTAGCTTTAACTTACGTAGTTCGAGACGCTGAATATCATACATCAACATACCTACTCTTAAGATCTCTTTAAAAAGTATTCATATATATTAAGATGTCAACAGAATTAAAAACACAATAAAATACTGTAATACCACTGACCAAACCACCAACTTCCCAGCTCCGGGCAAACTACTGAGAAGATCTTAACCGAAAAACTCATTAATTAAACTTGACCCGACCCGGGACTCGAACCCAGGACTTTCGGATTTGCAGCCGTACATGCTAGACACTAGACCACCGAAGCAGTTTGAAAAATCACATTATCATATTTATTACCCCCTCCATCGTTAAAGTTGGTTAAAAATGGCATTTAAAGGAAGCCTGTAGCATAATACATATCATTAATAAATAAAACCGCAAGTCTGAGCACTAAAGTCTAGAGCTTTATAGGACTAACTGGCACTAGTGCAATGTAACCACTTCATTAGAGAGGGGACGCTGGAGTGAAGATTAATTGCTTGTTTTACCTCACATTAAAAATAGTAGCAATTTTTTTCGAAATCGGCCTGAAACTTTAAATGTTTTACTTAGTTTTTTGATTCATTTTCTTCTTTGACTAAAAATATCAGTAACGTAAATCAAATTCATGATATACTACTATAGTAAATAATAATTATAGGTTCTGAAAGATATATTAAAAATAAGCACAATTAATTTAAAAATTTTTTATTATAGTTGCATAAGGTTCATTATTTTAACAGGGTCAAATCAAAAAAGTGACCAAATTAAGTCGGTGTATATGTAAGTACCTAGTTACATCCATATCCATACTTAATATTATAAATGTGAAAGTATGTTTGCTTGTTTGTCTTTCTTTCACGTCAAAACGGAGAGACGGATTGTCGTGATTTTTTGTGTGGCGATAGTTGGAGGGCTGGAGAGTGACATAGGCTACTTTTACCGCGACTTTTTTATCTAATTCCCACGGGAAAGTACGTTATAATACAATCCAAAAAAATATTTATGATCAGAATTACTTGAAACTTGATATTAATTTATGTACGTGTTCGGCCTTTTTTAACATCCCACTGCTGGGCACGGGCCTCCCTTCAGTACGAGGGGATTCGGGTCATATTCCACCACGCTGGTCAAGTGTTGGTTGGCGGACTTCACATGTCTTTTTAAAACTTGCTAGGTTCTCTCAGGCATGCGGGTTTCCTCACGATGTTTTTCTTTAGCGCTAAGACAAGTGGTAATCATGTTGAAAATATCAGAGGTGCGAGACCCGGTATTTGAACCCGCTTCACTCGGTTTCCCAAGCGAGCGCGTTACCACTGTGCTACCGTTGCCTTTTTTTACTTGATATTTATGCTCTTCAATAAAATTAAATAAATATGTGTCTTAGTATTTTTCGAAAATCCTGTAAGGGGGTAAAATAGGGGATGAAAGTTTGTACGAAACTACGTTTTTAATTAGATATTTTTTGTAGTTTTAGCGCGAGCGAAGCCGCGGGTATAAATATATTAATACATAAATCCTACGTCTAACTATTAATTATTTATACTATTAATTGCTACGTTCAAATCTATTATTATCATATACTAACATTTCGGCTGAAGATCTAAATAGGTTAAGCCAAATTAGCAAACTAACTCGTACTGTATATGCTGCATGATTAAATTTGAATCAAATTATAGCACAGTTCTTGCTGATTTGCGGAATCTTGAGTTTGTAGATTTGGTTCTAGTTTACAGATTAAATAATATGAATGAATACTAATAAAATCTTGGACAGATCAAATATCCTACTAATATTATAAACGCGAAAGTTTGTAAGAATGTATGTATGGATGTATGTTTGTTATTCTTTCACAACAGAATGGCTGAACGGATCTGGATGAAATAGCACAGAGATAGATAGAATAACACATAGGCTACTTTTTATCCCGGAAAAATATAAGGTTCCCAAGGGATAGATTTGTTGTTTTTCTAGAGGCGAACCTGAGCGAAGCGAGGGTGAGCCGCTAATATAATATTCATATTAATTTTCATATATATATATATATATATATATATATACTTTGAAGATTAATATGAAAACATAATTTTGTCTATCTCTATGTTAATTTGACCCCTTAAGGATATGAATAATAAGAAAAATATGTAATCTCTTTTGCATAATTTTACTTGAAACTTGTTATTATCAACTCACTGTTTCTTTATATAGGCTCTTCAAACTACATAAAGAAATAATGCTCAGTATTTTTGGGAAATGTCAAATTATAAAAAACTTACAAGTTAGTGATGGCACTTTTAAGAGATAGATTTTATGTAAATTGACAGTCCCTTGTTAATTATGTATGATGATGTTCTCCTGACCGTTTCCGGCCACGGCGTCCAATCTCATTGAGACTACCCAACTGCGCAGGAGATATTGTAGTGCTCAAGTGTACGCGCAGACACAAGTGCACTCTCTATTCCTATCACTCTCAGACTCCGGTGGGACGACTGTTCAACACGACCGGTGAGAGTTAAGGCGCATGACCGACGGCTTTACGTGCTCTCCGAGGCACGGGGGTGAAACACCACCAACTTCCCAACTCCGGGCTGTTACTGAGGCTTACTATACAGAAAGACTCAATAACCAAACTTGGCCCGACCCGGGACTCGAACCCAGGACCTCCGGGTGTGCAGCCGTACATGCTAGCCACTACACCACCGAGGCAGACGATGTATAATAGTCCTTTAAGTATAATAACTTTATCATAAAATATATGTAGCTATTAGTAAATCAATTCGCCACTGTCGAAGATATCGCGTAATATTACCATTCCACCTTCGTTTGTTGTAGAAACCGGTGTAAGTCACTAGCTAATTATATCATAAGAAATAACCAATTGTTTTTCGAGTTCTATTATAATCTATATCTCTTTACCTAATACAACTTAATTTTCAACTTTTAAAAACATTACTCAGTAGTTCGCACTCTAGATTCGTTACCAGTCAACTTTCAGTAAACTACTTAGCTGTCTAACAATTTTCTACCTTGCATTCTTGGAAAGCATGAAAAGCTTGTTTGCAACTTAAGCTGTAACATTTCGAAATGGTAAAGGAAAAATACAAGGTACTTTACGCTATGGTACTTTTAATATGGAACGGTGCTTGTTGTGAAAATAGTTACTCATAAACTGTCAAAATTACATATAATATACATATGTATAATTGGAGATTGTGATTTTTGTACTGAATATAAGTTTTCTTTTAAGTTACTTAGTAAAATGAATTTTATATTCTACTAACATTGCTCGCGGCTCCGCCCGCGTTCAGATGACCAAAAACGAAATTCTTAGGTTTTACATAATATTAGTATACTCTTACATTACAGTTTGTGTATTTTTTCTCAGAAATGAGATATTTTTCAAGTAAAAAGTATCTTATATGTTGACCAGGATAATCAGCTATGACCATACCAAATTTCATCAAAATCCGTCCAGTAGTTTTTCTGTGATGCGGTAACAGACAGACAGACAGACGGACAGACAGACAGACAGACAGACAAAAATTCTAAAAACTATAGATTCGGCCTCTGTATCGATAATAATATCTATTTTAATAAGATTTTCCAAAAAATATTTAATGTACAGATTTGACTCAGTTAGAATTTTATTATATGTATAGATTTTGAGAGTGTGTTAACTATAATTATTTTGTTTTTCATCAACTACCTACAAAAAATATTTATTACTCTACCCAGACAACAGTACTCTGTTTTATTTAACATAAAAGTTTGTTTTTGTGTCTTAAGTAGCCTCGAACGCTAAGTGCATTAGGTTGTTTTAAAAAATACATTGCGCTTTGTATCTACGTCAGGGAAAAGTTTTTGAAAGTTCTTTCTTATCTTTCTTAATATTAATATATTTAAAAAAATAATAAAAGAGACTCTAAATTGTTTTAAAATATATTAAAATATTATAAAACAGTTTTTGGGGAAATCACTTAATTTAACTTACTTCACCTGATTATAATTTTAAAGTCAACGCTTTGTTCCATTTCACTTTCACATAAAAACTTTTTTGTTCTTTCAGCTTTTTTAAATAAAATTTAAAAGTAGTATTTGCTGCTATATATATATATTGTTTTATCATTGAAAAAGAATTTAAACATTGTGAATTCCAATTTTTCGTACAAGCACGAATTTAAAATGAAACACTGCCCGTACTAGTGAAATAAGATTCTTATATTATCACCAAATTGGTGTCAATATGGAAATTGAACCTTGTAATTAAAACCTTTTTATCTTTATTTTTTACTAGCGATATACTCTCGCTTTGCTTGGGTGCATCCCTAGATAACGTGCGACGTACGTAATACGCTTTAAATAGATAAAAGTAGTTATTGTGAATGTGCCTTAGGTATATACATATGCTATCGCAGACTTTTCTGTAGGCCTTTTTAAAATCTACAATAATCTAGGACATTGTTTTGATGTATCTCTTAAAACATAGCCAGCGTTAGCCGTGTAAACTTAAAAAAAAACAGTTTTTTTACAAAACAAACCGTTTAAAATATTTACAAATTACACAAATATTTGTACACATACCTTGCTCGGTGACATAGACGATAGGACGGAAATTTTAAATCGTCAGACGTAATTTAAGTTTTTCCTATTCCAGAATTCTATACTTACAATATTTTATATATTCACGTTATTTTGTAAGGGTCTTATTTTTGAAGGTTAATCGGACGAAACACTTTTGTGATGTATTGAAGTACGATTCAATTATACGGTAGAATTTAATAAAGCTGAGTGCAGTGACCGTGCAAGCCAATATTGACTGAACGTAGGTTCGCCCTTACCAACATATAATACAAATATTATATTAGTTACTAGCGGCTCACCCTTTCTTCGCTCGGGTTCGCCTCTAGAAACACAGAAACAAATCTATCCTTAGGGTACCGTATATTTTTCCAGAATAAAAAGTAACCTATGTGTTATTCCAGACTATAATCTGATAACAGAGATTGTGCCAAATTCCATCCAGATCCGTTCAGCCGTTCTGGCGTGAAAGTGTAACAAACATCCATACATACTCACAAACTTTCACATTTACAATATTAGTATAGATTACGCGTAATCTATATATATAATAAAATTCTAACTAAGCCGAATCTGTACATTAAAAATTTTTTGGAAAATCTTATTAAAATAGACATTATTTTCAATACAGAGGCCGAATCTATAGTTTTTAGAATTTCTGTCTGTCTGTTACCGAATCACAGAAAAACTACTGAAGGGATTTCGATGAAATTTGGTATGGTGATAGCTGGTTATCCGGGTCAACATATAGGATACTTTTTACCGGCGGGAGAATGTCTCATTTTTGAGAAAAAATACGAAAACTGCAATGTAAGAGTATACTAATACGTAAAACCTAAGAATTTGGTTTTTGGTCATCTGAACGCAGGTGGAGGCGCGGGCAATGCTAGTATGTAATAAACTTTATTTTAAGTGTTTTAAAACTGTTATTTGGCTTCTTTTACATACCGCACTTTTTAATCTAGGTAATGAAATATTCGATACGTTAATTGTATTTATGTCGATGCGTATACTTTTTATGTTTATTCACAACACAAATCGATTCATAGATTCGGAACAATCCATTAAAAAAATAATATTATCGATGAAATGTAGGTACATACATATTTTTTTTATGTATCTATTGTATATAAAACCTCTTACTTGTTTACTATTATTTAGTTCATTAGAATACATTTTGTATAAAGTTTTATATTATAAGTGTAGATAACTGAAATTATTTACCCACATTAAAAAATTGAATTTTGAATAGATTTATTGTTATGTATTAGAAGGGGATATGTAGAATCTTTAATTAAATTTTCCATTAGTTCCCATTTGAACACGAGATAGGAATGTCTCGAAATTTTGTTTGTATACAATTATTTTATCGCGCAGAAAGCTCCATGTGACTACAAAAGCGTAAATAATCCTTACAAATGGCACAGTTTACATATAATTATGCCGCGCAACACAAATTGCGAGACTTCGTACGACTGAGTTAATTAGTATAATACTGCGCATTGTGATGTCATAATACATCAGTCGCCCGCCGACTGTCAAGCCCTCATCTCTCTCGCTATACCCTCAACGAGTAAACAATATATACGAAATTAGGGCAAGGTCAGCATTGATGTCGAACAAACAGATCCCATTGGTGTTCCTAATATCGAATATTTTTAAGACAATCTCGTGGTACAACGTAACGTGTGCTTAAAATAGGAGTAAAGAGAAAATTAAGGGACGGATAGACAAAATAAAAATGTTAAACAATTATCTTTTAACTTCCAACGTCAAAATCATTTTTAAAGCAATTATTCCTCCTTTGAGGGTGGAACTTATACTTAAAATATACATGCATGCATCCTTAACCGATTATCATAAATATCATAATTATCAAACAAAAATTATTCCAGAATGAACTACGTACATATTTCTTTCTTGAAGTTATTTTTACACTGGATTTTTATGTCAAAAAAATCTTAGTCCTTAAACTCCTCTCTTAAACAGTCCGGAGTTTAGTGTTTCAGAAAGCACAAAACTCCGTCGATCCCGCGCCTGATCTCTTACCAGTGTCGAATTGTCGTTCCACAGGCATTAAAAAAGAGTTATATATCGCTAGTCTCAATAAGATTGGCCGCCATGGGCCGTGGCCGAAATCCGTTAGGAGGCCATTATTGCAAGTGAAGTCGTAGATGGTTGAACGTTTGCCTGGAAAACCAAATAAAGCATGTTCAAATATCATCTTAACGCACCTCATAAGTTTCATGCAAATCTCATTTACAACATGATTAGAATTTGTTAATGCAGTGAAGGAATTGCATAGAATTTTGCGGAATTTTGCATGCTGAAAGAACCTTGAGAGAGAGAGACGTGAAATTTGCCAACATGTATTTGGCCAGCCAACAACAGGCTACAGTGGATCGACTAAAAACTTAATTATTATCGTAATATTAAGAAAATTTGAAGCACCGATTGATATATTTACTTTTTACAGAACGCCTTCATCTTCTTTATGATTAACGAGAGCACACAAATAAAGTTTCAAAAGGCGTACAAGTTTAAATGAAATATGTGCATATGTTTCTAATGTTTTCCAAGTAATCTTGTACCGTTGACACAAAATATTTTTTTTATGTAAAACAAGATTTTATATCGACTAATGTTCGCCCAGTGTAACACCACCAACCCCCCCCCCCCCCCCCGTCCCCCCATCGTGCGTTCACCTTGTCGTGGTGGGGGGGCGTCTCAGTAGTGCCCGGCAATACAGCCGGGCGCGAAGCCAAGAAACGCAGAGGGAGGTGGCCCACTTCAGTGGGCGGTGGGAGGTGGCCCTCTTCGGAGGGTGGTGTACTATGCGGGTTGCTCCTGGTACTTCTCTGATAGCAGAGTGGATCTTGGAGCAACCCCGTGGTTGTTGTGGTCTGCTTCGGCAGAACTGCCGTCGGGGCGTCGTAGTTGAATGCGTAAGCGATCCTGCGACGCCCCATTAAGACGGAGGAAGGTTTTGTTGGGTTTTAGTGGGTAGTACCGGTGAATCCCACACCTCGTGCGTAAATGCATTACCCAACGTAAAAAAAAAGAGGTGAAGCTCTGGTTACATATATACAAGAGGACATATGATATCATATCAAACCACTTAGGGATATTTGCCCAATCAAAAATTTCATACACTTATAGCATATTCCGAATCCAACCTATAAACGCAAGTATCCCTCTTTTTATTGCGGAGCTATAAATAAGTCATAATAATAAGCATATTTACGCTTCATATTCCTTACCAATTCCCTTCAACTAAAATTCAATAAAACGGCGTATCCGTCAATAGGAAACACTATTCCTTTGTCCTCAAGTGACCGTATAACAGCATAGACTAGGATTGGCACAATTTAATATTCCGAGCCAGTAACTCAGAAAGAAGAGAATTGTAAACGTTTTTATATAAATGGACTGTCTTTCTAGCATTTTAAATGTGTTTACAGAAGAGTATATAAATAAGATAGCCACATCCTATTTCAGCCAAGAATCCCAATTTAATTACATATGTACAAATGTGTATAAGTTGTGACGACACGTTTGGCTCAGTTTGTAGTGACCCTACTCGTTGTGCCAACGGTCGCGGGTTCGAGTCCCGCGGGGAGCATTTATTTGTCTGATGAGCACAAATGTTTGTCCTCCAATCATGGGTGTAACAATATTTATAATATGTATGTATTTAAAATCATATATGTGTAGTGTATCAACTATCTGGTATCCATAACACAAGTCACGTAGCTTACCATGGAACTAGATGGTAATGTGTGTTAATGTCCCAACATATTATAAATATTATTATTATTATAGTTATTTAGATAAAAGAAGAACAGCTACATCAAAAATTGATAAATCAATAACAACTAACATTAGCTGTCCATCATTTATGTATAAATGTATAAATATTATATTATTATATAATGTATAAATGATTTTCTGTCTCAACACTCGGTTCTGTTTTTAATTAAACTAATACTGCCTGAGCGACCGAGCTTCTTTTTTGATCTTATTTGTTATATCGTATTTTCTGATAAAAAAAAACTACAAATTTTGAATTTGATTTGATATCCGACCGGGATTCGAACCCGGACATCTGTGAATGTCAATCTTGCGCCTTGGTCGCTTGACCACGATTCTAATGCCCGAGCGTGTGAAATTAGCGACTATATTTTGCGTGGAATATTGCGAAAAGAAACCGCATAGAAACTCAAAAACACGCGTTTTCCCAGACATAGGACTAATCTAGATCAATTTTTCGCCCCCGAAAACCCCCGCACACCACAGCGAAATCGTTATAGCCGTTTCCAAGAATTGGTATAAATAAATAATATACAGGAATTTCTCGTTTAAATATATTAGATAGATTAGATAGATAGATAATTGTATGAAACACGACAGTAATTTATTAACGTGTACTCGTGGTGTCCAGTCCTTTTGCACTATTTAAAAAAAGTATCCGAAGAAATAGTTTAGTTTAAAATGTCAAATATTATAATCTAAGGAAAGTATAATCATTTTTTTAAACTTGAAAAAACTTTAACATGATTCCAATTTAAGCAGTGTAGTGTTTCTTTTCTTCGAAATACCATTTGAAATGTTCTTTCACAAGATAATACTTACGTAATAAATGACATCCGTTCCTATTCGGAATGAAACAATTTATCAAAACTGCGGGTTTCTAGCGCGAGAACTACGCTTTAAAGTGTTCTTATTAATGTTTTATGTGTTGAGCATTATAAAATATGATATAGAAGAAAAAATTAATGCAGCAGTCTTATATAAGGAAAGTCTCTCGAATTCTCTCATAAATACTTATATCTCTATAGAAAATATTATGTTTATAATGAAGAGACTTGCTCTTAAATGCAATCCTTAAAGAAATTGTGAGCACTTGATCTTAGTATTATTATTAAAATATTTTAGCTATAATACATTTTAAAATGTAATGATGAAATTTCTAATAATCAATATAACAATACTTTTATCAATTATTATTTTTATTTGCTTATTTATCCTTCAAAATTCTAACTAAATAAAAACTTACAAAATTAGTTTATTTACGCTATACGGATATAATATGTGTATGTATATAATATATTCAATATTGTATGTAATTGGGTTATATATAACTCCTTGCCATGTAAATTCGAGAACTTAAGGCTATCACCTTCTAAAAAACGAACACGTTAGTGATCCTGTAACAGTCATATCTTTCCAATAAGATTTTATTTCATATAAGGAATTGTAAGGTTGCATTTTTATATATTTAGTGTTTTAATAGAAAATAATATATTTGATTATTTGCAATGATTTATATATAAGGCATTTACTAATGTGCCCTTGGCCGATAGGAATGTGTTTAAAAAAAATAAAAAAGGGCGCGGATATTCATTTGTTTCCGGCGCTTTTTTGCTCAGAGATGTCGGTACCACCATGTAGTGAATAGGCACGAATTGTTTGTAATACTAAGAATTATGATTATAAATTATGTAAATCACTGACGTTTATAAAAGTACTGAATATAAGAATATAAGCAAGGAATATCTCGAAGTTTTATTAGGGGTCCAACAGAATATTATAAAATACTTAATTTTCTTCTATAAAATTATACAATAATAATGTCATTGAAAAAAATCATTAATCAACTTAATTAGGACATAGTAGAAATTAATTAAAATGTGAAGAGCGTTCCAAAATGGCGATACTTTTGTTCGCTTTGGTTGTAATTTTAGTAAAAGCTCGAGCGGTTTAATTAAAAATTTCATGACCTCCTGCGGTTTCTTGCGACTTTTAAATGCGCTCTCATAATTACCTTTGCAGACTGTATCTGCGCTGCTTGGGCTACTGAAATTGCTATTATAATATCTAAGAATGTTCATCTCTTTTTTAAGCCAGCGGCTACCTCATGATTTGTGAATTCGTTCAAAATGCAAGTTACGAGCAAGTTTTACGACAAACAAACTTATTTAATATCTAGCAAAAGCCTTTTTTTTTGTTGACGCTGGGGAAGTCTAGCAAAAGCCTGATTTTTGCTATGCTAAGAATAAAACTTCCAAGTATCAAAAAACATGGCCGCTTCTAGATAAATAAAATTTTCTTGATGATTAGTCGTTATTATTATTGGAATTAATACATTAGCAATTAGCATGTTTCTTAGTAAGCAAATACTATGTCCTGTTAAACAGATTAATTATATTTAGTTCATTGAAGTATGTAGTTAGGTTAGTTAATGAAGATTAAACATCAAAAAACAAGCAATAGTAACTACGCTAAGCCCTAATCTATACTAATATTATAAATGTGAAAGTTTATGAGTTTGGATGTATGGATGTATGGTTGTTACTCTATCACGCCAGAACGGCTGAACGATCTGGATGGCACAGAGATAGATTATAATCTGGAATAACACATAGGCTACTTTTATCCGGGAAAGATGTACGGTTACTGTGGGTAAGGTTTGTTTTTGTCTTCCTAGAGGTGAACCCGAAGGAAGCGATGGTGAGCCGCTAGTAATACAATAATTAATCTGTTGTGAGGATATTGCTAAAATTGACTAAAATTAAAATAAAAAATATTTTGTCCATCGCCAATACTAACCTATAGCTAACTTTTTGCTCTAGGAAGACTAATATCTTCACTAATATCTACACAAATTACTAACGGTGAATCTTAATAATATAGGTATCCATCTTTGGTTCTTCTTACTAGAAACATTATGAATCGTTTATATTTATAAATTACAAATGCAATCTTTCAGGTTAGTTACATCTGTTATAATTTAATTGAAACACAAATCAATTATTTTGATGGTTTAAGAGTTACTATTACATATATAAGAACTACATAGTAACTAAAAATACGAGCAAATATAAAAAATATCTATAAAACCATTGCCAATCCATTCATGTTAAATAATGTCATGCACTGAGGTGCAGGAAGTTTGGGAGAAAGCATCTAGCCTACTACGCTGCGATAACAACACTTCCGTTAAGGAAATTGCCACCCCTGCTGCTACTATAAATCAGCTCTAAGGTAAAACTTAATATCATTGCCTCTAACAACACGACGCCTGTATCATTTAAGAATATGATGCTTCGAATTTCCGAACACATTTTATTCGAAATAATCAAAAAAGTTTTAATGAATAGGTAACAAATATATATAGGTAACAAGTAGTTAGCAAATTGTTTCGTATTTTCGGAATATTATGAACTTAGCTACTAGCTTTGAGCCTGGATTTACCACGTATGGATTTGTAATTTAATGTCCCTGATATCCCATTTAAAACAACAGTATTGTTAATATTAATTAGAAAATTGTATTATTGCTACTCTATTTTTTATTTACAAAAAAGAAAATTACAAATATACTTAATTATATATACAAAACATATGTACACTTAGTTACTACTGTACAAGTCATGTCCGCGTGGAATGAATTATTGCTACTTATTATATTATATATATATTTTTATATATTATATATATTATATATATATTTTTTTTGTTTTCAATGACATTTTAATTTTACTCTTAATTTATACGTATCCGAATTTTATGCTGACAGTTATTTTTGAAGTAGAATTATTGATTGTTGATACATAAATATTTTATCAATAATCTCATAGATAGATTTAAATAGAACTTTTTACAGTCTACGTTATTACGTAGGTTGGTTTTAAAATTAATAGTAGTAGATCCAAAAGAAGAATGAATGTCTGAATGAACGACTGCAAAACACTGTTTTTACATCCTGCTTCTATCTTTTTAGTTCGCTTTTTACACACTTAATAACCTTCCTTGAAGCTTCGCTAAATTCGGGTAAAAATAGATACTAGTGATCTTTAATAAATAAAACATGTATGGATGATGAACATGATAATTAAATAGCTCTCGGAGCAATTGACGTAGACAATGGAAGTAAGGAGAACAATGAGTATAACATTTCGACTTATAACTTACTATTTGCACACTTACGTAGCGCCGCCAGCCATTTTAGCCAAAAGTCGTCAAGTGCAGTCTTGTCTTCATAATACTTTACAATTGGGCTACATACGTCCAAAACGATTATTTTTATTATTTTTAATGGTAAGGGCAATGTATGAAACATGTACTATTCCAGTATTTTAAAAATCAAGTTTTTTACCACTTATGAATCAATTATAAACTTTTTATTATTTATCATTATAAATAATAAAACTAAATATTATAAAAAAATCAAGTAGCTAAGCTATCATGACCAAGTGATAGATTTTTTGTATTATATTATGTAAAAACAATTTTAGTTTCATATAATGTGTGAAACTAAAATATGACTGTGATATAACACATATCTAAAGTAAATATATCTACTGTAGATATGTGTTATCATATCATGCTTAATATTATAAATGCGAGAGTAACTCTGTCTCTCTATCTGTCTGTTACGTTTTCACACCTAAACCACTGAACCAATTTTGATAAAATGTGGTATAGAGAAATTTTTTAGTTTTTTTATAAATATTTAAATAATTTGTTCAGTTCAGTTCAAATATTTAATGGTTAATCCAAGATAATTTCTTTCTAACTCGCTCATAAACTCTCGCATTTATAATATACTAGCGACTCACCCTCGCTTCGATCCGGTTCGTCCCTAGGTACCTTTTAATGTTTTTGAGCGGAACCCTAATTCTTTTTCTAAAATAAAAGTAGCCTATGTTACTCCCTATAACATCAGCTATCTTTTAGTGAAAGTCTCGTCAAAATTAGTTCAGCCTTTTCAGAGATTATCCGGAACAAACAGACAGACAGACAAAAAATTTAAAAATTGTGTTTTTTCTTATAAGTACCGTATATAATTTCATATGCATTGCGTAAAACGCTGTTATTTTGACATTACAAACAGACACTTCAATTTTATTTTCTGTATAGATTAAGTGTGAGTTTATGCACATCTGTGGATCTCGTGTGTAGCACGAAAAGTATTTCAGTTACAAAGCTACAGCAGATGAACGCGCCTTCGGCTCGAGAACTTTCATCTATTTACAATCCGCCACTTTCTAATCTTAGCCACGCAACTCGACTTGTAAAATTTTAACAATGTTTTTAACATTAGATGCAATTAACTAGCGATCTTTATTACATAATTTGCTTTAGTACTAATAAAATTTAATTTAGATGAAAGCTTTTATTGATACATTGCATTCTTTCTTCAGGCTTTGGCAATGTATATGTATAGCTGGAGAGCTGGTGAACCCTGGGAGTAACGGTCTCCCTGTAAGGTTAGAAATTTGTCTATTTACGATTTATGGCATGCTAAGAGCAATAGCCATGACCTGGCAGGCGTCAGCCCTGCACGTCATCAGCCCCTTTATTTTTTGAACTGTTTAGTAAATTGAGTTTTAAAACTTGTTTCTGTAAATTTGAAAATTTAATAGGATAAAGTTTATTTATTGTACATCTTAAAAAAAAATTGACAGGCGATTACAATAAGCAGAAGTATATGACAGATCAATTAGAAAACCCACAGTTGATGAGGTAAAATAAACTTTATCCTGTATACTTAAATTTTATATATGTTTTCAAGTAAACGTCTCAGAGTAAATATGTACAATGCCAGGCGGTTTTGAACAGAATAAGACCTTGACAGGCGAGGGGACAGGGAGCTGCTAAGGGCGTGCAAATAAGAAATGTTACATGAACGCATACAGTAAATGCAATGTATTTTATTGGGTTTTATGCAATTTACATTATTTTTAACATAATGTTCTTCAGCATCATCCGAAATTTCGCTATCACTGTTTTCATCATCATCTGATTCTTCAACAATGTTTTCCTCATCTGAAAATAGTAAAAAAATATTTGAATGAATCAATAAGGTTGTTAAGAATTAAATATCAAGCTCAATTACGTAGGACTGCATATTAAATGTTACGGAATAAAATAGTTGTATGTTACCTGAAATGCATTCCTCAGTTTCAGTCGATTGTGCTGTGGCAGTATCAGCAGGTCCTTGTAAAAGTATGTCGTATATAGAAGATGGAACCGTATTCCCCTCAAACCAATTAAAATTGTAACGACTATCATTTAAGTTCCAACCGTTATTTTCAGGTGTATGAATTGTTGGTTCTTTTAAATTACAATTTCGCCATATATTTGTAACTAGCGGCTCACCCTCGCTTCGCTCGGGTTCGTCGCTAGGATTTAAATAGATATAAATAGTTATTAGCCAGTGTTAATCATATAAATCTTATTTTTTTTCGTGATTTTTCTGGTGTTTTAATACTTATTAACCTATTCCAGACTAAGAGAAATCCAAAAATTCAAATATCATAAAAATTGTTCCACCCATTCTTGTGTTTTATGTCACGTCAGACGGGAACGCGGTCGAACGGGATAAAAAGTATCCTATGTCCGTCTCCTGGTTCTAAGCTACCTCCCCACCAATTTTCAGCCAAATCGGTTCAGCCGTTCTTCAGTTATAAATAGTGTAACTAACACGACTTTCTTTTATATATATAGAGATGTAGGCAGTTCTCAATAATTGTTGATGTAGTTCACGTTGACAGGGTGGTAAATTTGATGAATCATAGCTTACTACTTTTTTCATAAACACTTTAGGATTATTTGTGTTGTACGTAGCAAGGAACTTTTCATAACGTGCATTATTTAATTTTGAACATTTCAAACCATACCTTTGGCATACAAATTTCTTTAGTATCGGGATTTTTTTTTCTTTCTTCTGTACTATTTCTGCGTTTCCTAATTCTTTGAATGCCTTCTGATATACACTCGATTTCTGCAATATTTGGAATGGTTTTTTTTACCTCTTCTTGAAAAGGACGGACTCACTCGCACTATAGGCATTCACGCAACATCTCCCACTCGCACGCCCTTAGCAGCTGTCCCCTCGCCTGTCAAGGTCTTATGCTGTTCAAAACCGCCTGGCATTGTACATATTTACTCTGAGACGTTTACTTGAAAACATATAAAAATTTTAAGTATACAGGATAAAGTTTATTTTACCTCATCAACTGTGGGTTTTCTAATTGATCTGTCATATACTTCTGCTTATTGTAATCGCCTGTCAATTTTTTTTTAAGATGTACAATAAATAAACTTTATCCTATTAAATTTTCAAATTTACAGAAACAAGTTTTAAAACTCAATTTACTAAACAGTTCAAAAAATAAAGGGGCTGATGACGCCTGCCAGGTCATGGCTATTGCTCTTAGCATGCCATAAATCGTAAATAGACAAATTTCTAACCTTACAGGGAGACCGTTACTCCCAGGGTTCACTAGCTCTTGGACTAGTATGGTCTCGGACAGATCCGGAATAGATACTCACAAAAGCTTAGCATACATTGTCTCACAGAGGCGTCAAAGGTCCACTTCGTATATTACCATGTTGCCCGGGCAGTCAACGCCTTTAAGTAAATGTCATCTATATCATAACATAATCGTGAATCAAAGTTAATTTAAACTTTTATATTTCTGTAAATCTATACATATAATAAAATTGTGACTAAGCCGAATCTGTACATTAAATGTTTTTTGGAAAATCTTATTGAAATAAACATTATTATCGATACAGAGGCCGAATCTATAGTTTTTAGATTATTTGTCTGTCTGTCTGTCTGTCTGTCTGTCTGTCCGTCTGTCCGTCTGTCTCTTACCGCATCACAGAAAAACCACTGGAGGGAGTTTGATGGAATTTGGTATGGTGATAGCTGGTTATCCGGGTCAACATAAAGGACATATATTCTGAGAAAAAATACAAAAACTGCAATGTAATACATAAAACCTAAGAATTTGTATTTTGGTCATCTGAACGCGAGCGGAGCCGCAGGCAATGCTAGTCTACACTAATATTATAAAGAGGTAAAATTTATTAGTATTTACATATGTATGTAGGGGGTACTCTCTCCGATCCGATTCTGAATACTCTGTCACTATTAAGAAGCAACATTATCCCAGAACGCTACTTTTTACCGAAAATTTTTAATAACTTTAATAGAAGTCGGAAAAAATTTTACTTACTAATAACTTTATAATAAATCAGCTATTGTTAGGCATCTAGGGACGCACCCGAGCGAAACGAGGGAAAGTCGCTAGTACATAGTATTATCTATATATTAAGTGAAGCGGCTTAGCCCAATAGAAATATATATATATATATATATATATATATATATATATATATATATATATATATATATACATATATAATACATATATATATATATATAAGTTACAGACTCACGAATTTTTATTTTTAATGATATTTCATGTCCTTTATTAATATATTTTATAATATAGTTGAAAAATCATAAAATATGACTAAATGAGTCTGTAACTCTAGTTAATAACTATTGATAATACAAGATATCTGACCTATCCAATTTTGTTGCATATTTTATGTAATTGCATTTGCACCAATTTTTTTGTTTAATTATTATCGATATTTCAGTTCGTAAAAGCAAAAATTTTAACAAATAAATATTCGTGAGCCTGTAACTTTGTTGTTATTGATGATATGAAAAAGATGAAAAATACTTTTTTATAGGATTTTAAACGTACTACAAATTTACCATTTAACATTTTTCTCTAACTCTTACAGTTTAGCTAAAAAATGCAAAAAACCGTAAATTTGAACTTCAAAGCCATATAACAAATCAAATATTGAAGATAGAAATTCGACTCAATGGAACTTTTTGCAGTAAATTTAATACTAAAAACGGTCCGGTCCATTCATTCATTTTATTGAAAAATATTTTCGTCACAGTTTGCAAGACAAAAGTGTTAAAAATCATATTTTCCATACAATTTGTATGGGAAAACTTTAACTTCGATGGAGAACCTCTTAGAATTGGAATTTTGAGCTCCGCTTTTAACAGGAGTTTTGTTGGGACATTTTCTGAGATATTTTGGGGTGAGAACGAAGAAACTTGGAAAGGGAAGTGGGAAGTTAAGAAAGGCTGAATACTATTGATTTATATTTAACAATTTTGCGGGAACGCTGTAGTATTAGAATTATTATAATTTTAAAGAACAAATTCAATTACGTTAGTCCAATTCATCCCCCAACTCGCAGTCACTCTGTGGTCAGCAGAAATTATATTTAAGTAGAAGCCATATTTTTTTGTATATGGGGTACTTGGGTACTATAGACCTCAGTATCTGGTATAAATTTCAACTTGCTAGGTCCAGCGGTTCCTGAGAAAATCGGTGGTGACACACGGACAGAGGAACAGACGGACAAAAGAGTGATCTTATAAGGATTCTTTTTTTTACCTTTTGTGGTACGGAACCCTAATTAACAACAACTATAAAAATTAACAAATATAGTATTTTTTAAACAATATATACAGAATACAAAATGTTTGCTAATAAAAGTTGTGAAAGTACCAACTCGTTACGTTTGTTTTTCAACTTAAATTATAGCCAACGAAGTCTATTAGAGATGCCCGCTCTACCCTTGATTTTGAGATTAGAAACCCAATTCCACCTTATAACTAATTTAATTTTAGGAATAACTTTTCACGACAGAATTTACAAAATCTACATCGAACGGGAGTGAAACTTCTTAATTAGCGCAACCCCATAAGAATGGTGGGAAACGAGAAAACCGACGTGACGCTGTCATTTTCTGTTTTAGTGTAAAAAGTCATAGTTAAAGTTTAACTAAATATATTTAATATTGTTAGGTTACAATATTATACATTCAAATAATATGAAAAGCTGATTAAGTTAACATTATATCGATACAGAGGCCGTATCTTTTTTTTCGAATTTTCTTTCTTTTATTTTTAGAACTTTTGTCTGTCTGTCTGGAACGTATCATGAGAAAACTACTGGACAGATTTTGATGAAATTTGATATATAATGATAGCTGGGTAAACATATAGGATACTTTTTACCTCGGAAAAATATCTCATTTCTGAGAAAAAATACAAAAACTGCAATGTAAGAATATACTAATATGTAAAATCTAATAATTTTGTTTTTAGTCATCTGAACGCGGGCGGAGCCGCGGATAATGCTAGTAAATATATATAGCTCATGTGATATTTAATGCTACAGAACATTCGGTGTACAAGTTTGATTCGCACGATCACAAAATCTTTCAATTTACTTTAACATTTGATACCCACGACATTTACATTTCGCTACCAATAAAAAGAAAACAATAACGAAAACTTACTAGGCAAATGAATACAAAATGTCAATAAATATAAAAACTACGAGTATTATATTGCTGAACATAAAAAAAGATAATATTCATTTATTTCATATATTATTATCAATGTCGATTTATGAAATCCTCCTTGTTTATTGCGTGGGAACGTTTATCCTGAAACTTTGTCACGGTAAGCACTCAATTTTGCTATGAAATTTGACATTTAATTTATGCTTGAACGAAAAGTTTCGGCGAACCCCACTCGAACAGAGTAATGAGTATTGAGAAAACTTATCAAGTTATTGATGGACCCGAGTTATTACGGAACACTTAAGAGAATATTAAATTAAACAAACATAGGTCATTTTCACCATACATTTAATAAATACATACTCGTATATAGATAGAGCTTTAATTTGTACATAATGGCACAGATTATAGCTTTCACAACATTTTAATCGTTAGGGAAGAATAAAGCTTCAAAATATTTTCTTGTCTCTCTGTTTTTACCTGACTGCGGCGAAACCTGTATGTATGTATATATGTATGCCTCGGTGCCTCGGTGGTCTAGCGGCTAGCAGGTACGGTTGTAGATCTTGAGGTCCTGGATTCGAGTCCCGGGTTAGGCCAAATTTGATAACTGAGATTTTCTGTTAAGATATTCTCTGTAGTAACCTGGAGTAGGGAAGTTGGCGTGTTGCACCCGCTGTGCCTCGGAGAGTACGTAAAGCTGTCAGTGCTGTGCCTTAACTTTCACCGGTCGTATCGAAGTATCGTTCCATTACACTTTGAGAGTAAAAGGAATAGAAAGTGCACTTGTGTCGGTGCGTGCACTTGTGCACTATATCTCCTGCACATCTGGCTAGTCTCAGTGAGATTGGCCGCCGTGGGCAAAATAGGGGTATCGAGACACTTATTAGAATATAAGAAACCCTATTACCAAATTAGCTTACATAATTAACAAAGAACAAGAAGTTTCTTCCATCTCATTCTCATATACCTACAAAATTATTCCAATCTCGTAAGAATTTAGCGCTGCATGAACAAGAGTTTTTGTTAAAATATATATGTACTTTTTAACTTTTAAGAGCTCCGAACCTAAGACTTCCTGTCGTTAAGTCTCAATTGCCTCTCTACTGCTACGAGAAGTGCCCACTAAATCACCATTATTTAATAAGTAGGTGCTATCAAAAACTCGCTTTGCGCATATTTTAACAGAATCTATGTCAAGGAGCCGTTAATGTTATTAAATGCCCTACTAATGTTTGTTATAAAACTAAATAACCCTTTAAAACATAATAATTTATGTACATTACACATATATATAAATATACATATATATATGTACTACTTAGAACCCGCGGCTTCGTTCGCGCTAAAACTACAAAAATATATCTAAAATGGTAGTTTCATACAAACTTTCATCGTCTATTTTACCCCCTTATAGGATACAAAAAAAGATAAAACACCTATTTATTTATTTTTATTGAAGAGCATTAATACCAAGTTTCAAGTAATTCTGATGATGATGAAAATGTTTTGTTGGATTGTACTATTACTGTATGTATTGTACCATAAAGTGTTCACCCGTGTTTTTAAGTAATTACGTAAACTCCCGCGGTAAAAAGTAGCCTATGGCACTCTCCAGCCTTCCAACTATCTCCACACAAATGATCACGCCAATCCGTCACTCCGTTTCGACGTGAAAGAAGGACAAACAAACAAACAAACAAACAAACAAACAAACAAACAAACAAATAAACAAACAAACAAACACACTTTCACATTTATAATATTAGTATGGATGTACCTATAATGTATAGGTATACCTTATGGCAAAGATACAGTAGTTGAACTTAGGTTTCCTTATTTAGTAGTAGTTTTTGCCCGCGGTTTCGTTCTCGTGGTAAATACATAAAAACATACTTCGATTAAAAGTACCTAACTTATGTGTTATTCCAGATTATAAGCTATCTCCATTCTAAATTTTATTCGAATCTCTATCTCTCGCTGCTGTTTGCGGATCTAGCCACGTGCGATTTCACATAGTTGGCCCTCATTGTATACCTATGGTAAATCAAGCTGTAGTAAGTATTTATCTATACCTAGATAAAATTGAAGTGTCTGTTTGTAATGTCAAAATAACAGTTTTTTTACTAAATGCGCATGAAATTATATATAAGAAAAATACAATTTTTACAATTTTTGTTTATCTATATTTCTGGTTAACTGTTTGTCTGTTTGCTCCAGCTAGTTTCTGAAACAGCTGGATTGACATTTTAAATAAAACAATTCAGCTGGATTGATTTTGACGGGATTTTCACTAACAGATAGTTCATATTATAAGGAGTAACTTAAACTACTTTTATTTTAGAAAAAGAATTAGGGTTCCGCTCAAAAATATTAAAACGTACTTAAGGACGCACCCGAGCGAAGCGAAGGAGAGTCGATAGTATAATTATAAACTCGGGCTGTTAAGAAAAGACTAATAATTATATCATTAAAAATAGTACAGTCACAACTTCAGTCTTTTTTACTTTAAGTCTCTACAAAATTTACTTACAAAAAAGCTTAAAAAACGATACCAAATGGCAAATGGTCATAATAATATTTTACATACGCTTCTAAACAGTCTGCGTACTTATTAGTTACACATGTTCTATACAATGACCTAAGATGAAAATTAGGACAAAATGCTCGCCTCCGTATATATTTATTAGGCTAATTTAGACATTAATAATTCATTAGTAAGGAATGTAAAAGTTATCTGTGGTTCCCACTAGTTCATTTATTCAGTTGATCGATGCACAATAGACTGTAATTGAGTAAAATGATCCCAACACATAAAGCGTTTCTACTAGACAGGCCAATGCCGACAATAACTCACAGTAAAATTCATCAAAGACAATTTATCGAGGTGACAATCTTGACGACGGAGAACGAGATTTGCGGACTTTTTCTCAGAAGAGCTCCATTGTGAAGAGCCGCGATGCTGCCCTAATTGATATCAATTACTCCCAGAATCCCTTATAAGCTTCAAAGCCTCGGAAGAGTAAAATTTGTCGAGTACTTTTGGTAAAACAATAACTTTTATGGAGTAGAATTGTAATTTTTTAAACTGTTTTCCCAAAACGTTTAAGTTCCTATTTAGTATAAATGATAAATTTCGTTAAATTATAATATTTTGTTACAAACCCATTGAAGTCGGTATTTCATTTTTTTTAGTGGAAGGCTATTTTAAAACTTCTTTTCCTAACAAAAAGCTATACTATACCTTGATAGTTAATTTGTCGTCATATATAAGCGAAGATACGGGCGACCTTGGCAACTTACACATAACAAATAATTTTTATCATTTTTAATTAATTATACCCACCACTTTAATTTAAGACAGTGGTAGCCCAGTGGTAACGCGCCCGCTTGGGAATTTGAGTGAAGCGGGTTAAAATCCCGGATCTCGCAACCTGTGATATTTTCATGTGCGAATCATTTCCAACATGATTACCACTTGCCTTACGGTGAAGGAAAACATCGTAAGGAATGTTTGAGAGAACTTAGTAAGTTTTCGAAAGATATGTGTAGTCCGCCAACCCGCACTTGGCCAGCGTGGTGGACTATGGCCTGATCCCCTTCCTATTGAAGGAAGGCCCGTGCCCAGCAGTGGGACTTCAAAGAAGGGTTGTATACATTTTAATTCAGAAAAAAAACTTTAATATAGCTACTAGCGACTGTAAAGTGTATACCTCGCTTTACTCAAATCCCGTCCATAAAGCAAATAAACGGCCGTTATTTTCATCTTCGATTATTATGATTACATAACAAACACATCTTTTATCGATAATATAGCTTACATTTAGAGTACTAAAGGAGTGTTAGTAAAAGAGTTGTCATAATCATATCAGTAATTTCAGAGATTACCATCTTAACTTGAACTTATAAACTTTATTTCTATAATATTAGTATATACAGGTAGCGCCATCTTATGAAAAATATTATTATTACAAACTCAAAGCTACAAAATGTTCATTGGTAACTGCATCATTTAAAAATGGCTGAATCAATTTGGCTATTTTTTTTTAAATTTCGTAATAGCCCATGACATAATACTATTCTAGAACAGAAGCCTCATCCCATCCAAAGAAACTGGACAGCACTAATTCGGGCTATTCCTCGGGATATTTTGGTTTGCTGTAATAGATTATAATAGATATTGTTGATTCGCAAATAGTTACTCTGTTTTATTTTGTAAATATGTGCAAACTAACGTATGGTAAAATCGAGCAATGTGTATACATATAGTAATAAATGCATTCCAATAAAAAAAAACAATACATTAAAAATAAAAGCGATATCTGTGAATATACACTACAACCCCATGATCTGATTGCTGATATTTCAATAATCAGTAAAATTATGAAAATTTAATTTACAACGCTACTATTTTGTTTCCCATTATTTGGAATATTTTTTAAAACAACAATACACCTTTTTGGGACCTATTTTTTATGTTTTGTTAATTTAACACAACTTTAGTAAAAGATCCATACAAGTAAAGTCATCTATTGACATTTATTTGAACTAATTTTTATTTGTTCGTGATGAGACCCCATGCCCCATGGTAATGGTCAGAGTAAGGCCGAGAGAAAAAGTTTGGAAAAATTGCCCGAAATACAATTTTATAATCCTTACTATAATGAATAGATTTCTCGAAAGTTGTCCCATAGAAAATTATAGGTACGTTATATGCATATAATCTTTTTATTTTAATTATTACTTTTTTATTTAATTACTAGTATTATGTGATCTGCTATTACTTTATGAGTGAAACTACCTTTTCTTTTCATTTTTGTTAAAAAATAATTACTATATTTAATTTACCTGATACTGCTTAATATAGTTGAAGTTTAAGCTCTCATTAAAATATTTAATACGGATAATCTTGAAACGAGTTAATTGCATGGATTACTGGTGTCGGATCAGTATACAAGCGTTCGCTCATTCGTTCAATTTCCTCATTTGTGGGGCTCAATATGTCGATAATCCACAAAGAATTCATTAATTCGGTAGTCATTGGCAAATAATATCTATATAATCTATACTAGTATTATAAAGATGAAAGATTTATTTCTGGTTAGTTTGTTTGTACCGAATAGGCTCCGAAACTACTGAACCGATTTGGATAAAATTTTGTAAGAAGGTAGTTTGAGATCCTGGAAAGGACATAGGATAGTTTTTATCCCGGAAATCAACATTTGAGAGGGTGAAAATGGGGATGAAAATTAATGATGGGGAACCAACCTAGGGACGAACCCAAGCGGGTGAGTCGGTAGTTACATGCGTTTCATCCCTCCTCTTCACATGGTAATAATTATTTATTTTTAAATTTCAACACTAAATTTTAATTATGTTATAAGTACCTATTCCGTTTGTGTTCGTGTTAAGGAACACTTATTTCGTCTGCTCTACTTTAAGGACTGCAATTATCTGATGATACTAGACTGCCATAATAGCTCATTTCACTAACAGCGATGTTGTTTGTCATACATGTATACACTTCGAAATATGATTGTTGGAAATTTAAATGACAAAATCAGTAATTCAGGTATGATTATGACCCATTACATTTTATTTAATGAGAATCTTATTCACGTTAGTCTTACATCATTCATTACATTATAATTGATAAATGTAAATTAAAAAGTACTAAGCGAAATAAAGCTTTTGCGAATAAACTCAATGTTTGAGAAAAACTCTACGCCCTCGCCGAGATACCTTATTTTAAATGCACGTAGTATGCATAATGCAAATCTTCAATTTTTTATACAAAAGCGTCAGTTTTACATTTTTAATTTAAATTAAATTTATCTATCACTATCTTACATGTAGATAGAGATTTGTGTTTGTTTCACCGGAATATTATATAGTTAATAAGTATATGAAAAGAAAAAATTACCTGTGTTTGCTTTATTATATTATAACATTTTTTTGTATATAGACACTACCACTTTTCTTTTTTCCCCTATCTAATATATTTATATTATTAAGGTTTCTTGTTATAACTTAAAATGTTTACTATAATAACACCCACAATCACCGCAGGGGTAGATGGAATATAAGTAAGAAGTTATAGCTGATCTTGGCTCTCATTGTAAAGTACAATATATTAGTTATTTTTTGAAGTTATAAATACGTACTCCTTTTGGCACGTTTGAAAAAAATTATGAGTAAAATTTTTACGATTTGCGCACACACCGAAAGCCGAAAACCGACATTATGAAGTTAGCTGCACTCCTTTTACAAACAGAAAGGTGTGAGATACGGATAGATAATCTTTACCTATTTTTGTTCTGTTATGCCAAAGAAATATAACTTCTTACGTGCGTACACACACGTACACACACACATTTTTTTTAATCTTATAGGTACCTAGTACCTACGCCTGAATGTTTATTGAATAAAAGCCCATCATCATTTATATTATATGAACTAGCCACTTAAACTAGATTCGATCGGGTGCGTCCCTAGCTAACGGCTTACAGTTTTGCATTTTCTCATGAAACTAATAGATTTAAGTTTTAACCGCACAAAATTGTTAAATAATGTTGCGTGATAAATCACTGAAATTTGTGTATGAAGGACAACTCGACCAAAACCAGTTATTGTGTTTTCCGCGGAAATGGCAGATTTTCCTGTAGTAAAAGGTATCTTAAATACTATAATATTGTTTCTTCTTTTTTACGAGGTCGGGTTTTTAACTTTATTATTATGTATTACTTATACGCATATCACATTATTACGAATTTAAGAAAATAAAATTTGAAAGAAAGGTAGGTAGGTATAAATACAAATAGCGTCACTTTAAATTAATAGTAAAATATCTTTGTTTTCCTTAAATGCATTCGGGACCGCCTATTAGTCACAATACTAGGTAAACAATACAGATCACATAATACTAGGTAAACTGTACGTATATATAATTCAAAAATGGGTTTTTTTTTTGGAAATCACGTACCAACCAACCTAAATTATAATACGTACATATTATGACGGTTCTTATATATATGGTGTAAACTACTTATCAAAACGCATTGAATAAACCTAATTTTAATATAAATGTACATTTTAATATACCTACTAGTATCATATCTAAAGTTTTCAGAAGGTCGCCTGCTATATCTGCTATAACTACAGTGGAAATTGAGGCCGACTTAAAACAGGAGGAAGTATTCAATTTCGCTATAATACGTACCACGTATGTGTTTTGTGTACAAGTAGGAAGGACGAAGGATCATCATATTTTGCAGTCGGAAAGAGCAAGGCTCACGGCAGGTATAAAACATGTACATTATGTACATATACATATATGTAGGTGTGTCCCCGACTGCATAGTAAGTACTAATTTCCCTTATCAACTTGTTCCCATCTTTTTAGTTGGTTTTTTTACGCAATCGGATTTTTTATAGTATTTTTTTTAATTTACCTTATTATATGTATAGATTAATGCTACAAGGTTCTATGTGTCATTAGCTACAGTTTTGCAAAAACAAACCACTAGATAGCGGCACTTAACTACAAAATATTCAATTTTACATAGTTCTGTGTTGTTTTTTTACGATAACAAAATAACGAAGTTCTATGTAAAAATTACTAAACTTCATTAAAATAACATAGAACCTTGTAATAGTAAGCCAACGAATTATGTATGTTGTATACATTTTTGTGATCGCCTCCAAAAAAAATTCAATTTGATACCCCATTTGATAGGCTTATTCTGTATCCCCCCCAACGTGCGTTCACCTTGTCGTGGTGGGGGGCTCAGTAGTGCCCGGCAATCCAACCGGGCGCGAAGCTAAGAAACGCACAGGGAGGTTGCCCACTTCGGTGGGCGGTGGGAGGTGGCCCTCTTCGGGGGCGGTGTACCTTGCGGGTTGCTCCTGGTACTTCTCTGATAGCAGAGTGGACCTTGGAGCAACCCCATGGTTGTGGTGGTCTGCTTTGGCAGACCTGCCGTCGGGGCGTCGTAGTTGAATGCGTAAGCGATCCTGCGACGCCCCATTAAGACGAGAGAAGATTTTGTTGGGTTATAGTGGGTAGTACTGGCTGTATTACGCCGGTGAGTCCCACACATCGTGCGTAAATGCATTTCCCAACGTTAAAAAAAAAAAGAAAAAAAAGGCTTATTCTGTATATCTATCTAGCTAGCACTAGCAAAATGTAAATAACGACGTATAAAACATTACAAATCGGTTAAGCCTTTTAGTAATTACGATTTACGAGGGAACATAAGATCAGACATATCAATCATATAAGTAACCCTCCTTTGGGTTTTGCCGCAGTAAGGAAATTACTTACCTATATAAAAAACTCACACTAAGGAATAATTCTTTATTCTGAGTTAAAAAAATACGTATAGCTATAATATACTAAAATTGTATTTTTCTTTTTCTACCGTTAGTTTGACCGTTACCTTCATAAATCATTATATAAAAGTATACACATATTAAACAAACATAATATTTTGAGTTAAAATATGTTTACAACCAACGACATCTATCTATATTTTAAAGAAACAAATCATCAGCTATTCGAAAGCTTTCAAGTTTTTAAAGATTTAATTCGACATCACTAGATGGCGCTAGCCAGTTAAAAGAGTTAATTGAAGATCTAAGCAAACGTAGTGAATATTTTTTTATTATAAATTAAAAAAACTGGGATGCGTAAACATACATCATAAAGAGATATACATACTTGCAGCAAGGATAAAATAAGTTCGAATATATCTATCTATACATATAATAAAATTGTAACTAAGCTGAATCTGTACATTAAATATTTTTTGGAAAATGTTATTGAAATAAACATTAGTATCGATACAGAGGCCGAATCTATAGTTTTCAGAATTTTTGTCAGTGGAGGGATTTTGATGAAATTTGGTATGGTGATAGCTGGTTATCCGGGTCTACATACAGGATACTTTTTACCGCTGGAAAATATCACATTTCTGAGAAAAATAAAAAAATACAAAAACTGCAATGTAAGAGTATATTATATTGGTCATATAAACGCGGGCGAAGCCGCGGGCAATGCTAGGCTATGATATATATAGATATAGATGATATATATATTGTTAGCGGAGAATGCTCAAGAATAGGGGCGTGGCTTGAGTAACGTCATTTGTGGCGTGATGGTGGAGTGGTGGCTCGCTTGACAACGCACGAGGCGCCGACACTGGAGCGGCTAGCTTACTTTTGTCGTGGCTGCCGGAACGGACGGACGTTCACATCATCGCTACTCTTATTTATTTTAGTATTGTTAAAATTGTTAATTATTCGTTAAAAATTAATAAAAAGTAATATCTTTAATTTCATTGTATGTATAATTTTTTTTATAATAAAGTTAGTGCATAGGTAAAATCAGAAGTGGGATACGCATTAAGTTTCTATAGCTTGGTGTGTGTCCCTAAGCCTGCTGTGGCATTCTGATGTAACTGTTTTTGTAAATCTTTTTAGTTTTGAGTGAAAGTTCGTCAGCTGTTTATAATGCCGAAATCAAGTACAAGTCAACGAAAAAATAAAAGTAGGACATGTGAACGTTCTCCGAGCCCTGGGCTGCTCCAACAACTCCAGGCGATTGTTTCTGGTCTGAATGTGTTGGAAGACAATTCCAGGTTAGGTTCAACTAGTGTGGCTACCATTGGCGGGCAGCCCGTAGTGGAGTCGCCGGGTCCGGCGGTTGGCACCATAGTGTCGCGTGCACCATCTACATCGCCAACGACGTGTGTGACGCCTCCACTGCCGTCTGTACACGCTTCGCAGGTCTCCGCCAATGATAGCGCTGCTATTGAGGTAGCCGACAAGATTGTAAGTGCAATCAATGGATTAATTCCGGTAAGGTCTAATCACAATGTTTATATATCGAATTTTGATCCTAATATAAATGATATTAATACTTGGTGTGACGAGGTCGACCATTTACGAATCATTCATCAATGGGACGATAGGGAGTGTTTGGCGCGTATTGGTAACTGCTTAAAGGGGGACGCTCGTGTGTGGTTGAATGACTGGGTTACTAGCGATCGTAGCTGGACTAATTTTAAACGTGAGTTCAAACCTTTGTGTCCGCGGAAGGTAGACGTAGCGAATATACTTTTTGACACTATGAAAACTGATTCTAATAACTACCCTACATATGCGGAGTATGCTAGGCGATCTTTGTTACGTCTTCGTATAGTAAACGGACTTAGTGACGAATTAATATCGGCGATCGTAATCCGTGGTATAGTTGATCCACAGATCCGTGCGGCTGCTACCAATGCAAAATTAATGCCCAATGATCTGGTCGAGTTCTTGTCTATATATGTAAAACCCTCTCAGACGAAAGTAAATCATAATACCCGCAACATTTCTAGTCGTTTTCATAATACACCGACTTTATCGCGTAAAAGGGAACATAGTTCTAGTAGGACGGGTTGTTTTTCGTGTGGATCCTTTGGTCATAAGCAGATAAATTGTTCGAAGCGTGCAAGATTACATAATTCACCTACTAGAAATGATAAACCTACAACATCAAAAACAACTAGCAGTTCCTCTCAGTCAAAGTCTGTTATTTGCTCGTTTTGTAAAAAAATTGATCACAAAACAGAGGACTGCTTTGCCAAGCAACGTGTCGAGGCTAATGGAAAATCTAATGTTAATTTTTGCCGTAACACTGTAGATAACTATAGAAAGAATGATATAACTACGGCGGTCATATAGGGTATACCGGTCGATATCCTCATAGACAGTGGGTCCACGATCTCGCTTATGTCAGACTCTGTATCGAAGTATTTCAAATGCAAGCAAGTACCCTCTTTTTGTGTTTTACGCGGTATTAGTGATCGTGATATTGAATCCCGTTATTTTAGTACTTTAACAGTAGAGTTTCCGGAAATCACATTAGAAATTGATTTTCAAATAGTACATGACAAATTTTTGAATACCCCGATAATAATTGGAACCGATGTTTTGAACCGAGAAGGGGTTACGTATATAAGGAAGAAGGGTATTCAACGATTAACTCGTATGGAAAGGGTATTTATTGCTGAGACGACTGAGTCAAATTTGATCTCCGTTATTAATACTCCTTTGATAGGTGAAAACAAGGACAAGTTGTTGAATTTGGTTGAACAATATTCAAAATATTTCATTACTGGTACCACGATCAGAACTGTTACTACCGGATCTATGCAAATTCGTCTCAGCAATGAAACTCCTATTGTATATAGGCCTTATAAACTATCGCATAGTGAAAAACTCCGCGTTCGGGATATAATTAAGGACCTTCTTGATAAAGGGGTCATAAGGGAGTCAGAATCAGAATTCTCGAGTCCAATATTACTAGTCAAGAAGAAAGATGGTAGCTACAGAATGTGCGTGGACTTCCGGGCACTTAATTCAAATACTGTGAAGGATCGCTACCCATTGCCATTGATAGATGATCACGTGGATCGATTAGGTAATGCCAAATATTTCACGAGTCTTGATATGGCTACTGGCTTTCACCAGATACCGATGGCTAGCGAATCCATTCACAAAACTGGTTTTGTAACACCTGAGGGGCATTTTGAATATCTCAAGATGCCCTATGGGTTGGCGAATGCCCCGATTGTTTACCAACGCATTATCACAAATACCCTAAAGACATTCATTGAAACAGGAAGGGCCTTAGTGTATATTGACGATGTGCTTTTGCCTAGCCAGACTATTGATGAAGGACTTCTCATTTTGCGTGAAGTTTTAGAAGTTTTAACTAAAGCCGGATTTTCAATAAATTTAAAGAAATGTAAATTCCTTACTAACGAAATAGAATATCTGGGGAGAACAATCGGCAATGGTCAGGTTAGGCCAAGCGCTCATAAAGTAGAAGCCTTGAAAAGGGCACCGAGGCCCAGTAATGTAAAACAAGCACGTCAATTTCCAGGCTTGGCGGGTTATTTTAGACGTTATATTCCTGAGTATTCATTAAAGACAATATGCATATCCAATTTATTTCGAAAGGGTGTTGAGTTTCGATGGGGTGACGAACAAGAGCAAGTTCGCCAGTACATTATTACACGTTTGACTGGCGAACCAGTTCTTGACATTTTTAACACCTTATTACCTACGGAAGTGCACACTGACGCTACGTCACTAGGCTATGGGGCTGTCTTAATCCAGACTCATGAGAGTGGTAGTAAGCGGGTGATTGGGTACTTTAGTAAAGTTACTCAGGGTGCTGAACCGCGTTACCACTCTTATGAGCTTGAAACGCTGGCAGTGGTCAGGGTGTTGCAATATTTCAGACATTACCTCATAGGTATACATTTCAAAGTAGTTACGGACTGCAACGCCTTGAAGCTCACACAGCGAAAGAAAGATTTATTACCGAGGGTTGCTCGGTGGTGGATCTATTTGCAAGACTATGATTTTGTATTAGAGTATCGCAAAGGCGCTGCGTTACCTCATGCCGATTATTTAAGTCTTAATCCGATAAATATTTGTGAGATTAGAAGACCTTGTAATTGGGCACAGGTAGCGCAAAATGCGGACGAGGAAACCAAAAACTTAATACAAAAATTGGAGGACGGTGTACTAGATGGGACACGTTATGTATTAAAAAATAATATTCTGTATTATAAGTTTGATTCTGCTGGTCAGCCTACTAAACTTCTCTGTTTTATCCCTAAAGGTCACCGCCTTAGTCTATTGCGTGTGTTTCACGATGAGCATCATCATATTGGTGCAGATAAAACAATTGATTTAATTCTAAATCATTTTTGGTTCCCTAATTTAAGACAATTTGTCCGCAAATATATACGTCATTGCATAGTATGTCTTTCACATAAAAAGGTACCACGTCAACCTTTGCAGCCGATCCAGTCGTGGAGAAAACCTGACGTACCTTTTGATACGGTACATAGTGATGTGTTAGGTCCTCTCCCCGAGTCGAACGGCTACAAATTCGTTGTATTAATAGTTGATGCATATAGTAAGTTCTGTTTGTTGTATCCAATATATAAACAAGACGCTAATGAACTGAAGCGTGTCTTTGAGAATGCTATATCCTTATTTAGTACACCTAGGCAGATTGTAGTCGATAGAGGTAGAATGTACGAGAGTAGATTATTTAAACAATGGGTGTCAGACGTGGGCAGTAGTTTATTCTTAATAACACCTGAGATGCATCAGAGTAATGGTCAGGCTGAACGATATTGCAGGACAATTCTGAATATGATTCGTGTGGAGGTTAATTTTAGAAATGAAAGTTGGTCAGAAGTTTTATGGAAACTGCAGCTCACTCTGAACATTACGAAACAAAAGTCCACTCAATATTCACCCTTATTTTTGTTAATTGGCAGCGATGGTGTGACGCCCGTTATCCGTTCAGTTGTGCGTGATGTGGCCCTTGAGGGAACAAGTGGCAATCGCGAGGCCTTACGTGAGCTGGCCAGACAAAGAGCATCTCAGTTGCTGGATCAATACAGAAAACAGCAAGACACTCGAGTAAATGAACGGCGCAAGCCCCCACATGTTTTTCATGAAAATGACATGGTCTTCGTACATAAGAACAGTCAATCTGTGGGCAAACTTGACTCTGGCATGCGCGGTCCGTACAAAGTTGTGCGCGCATTACCTCATGGTCGATACGAGCTGAAGCTTATTTCTGGCTCACTCGGGAAGACCACAGAAGCTGTTGCTGAGCATATAAGTGCTTGGCACGGAGAATGAACACCAGATGTGTGCGCCGTATTCTTCGAGTGTGAGTATATTTGTAACTGTAATAGGGACTATTTGCATTGTATCACTTAAGCGATATAATAAAAATTGTACTTTATTACATGTTGGTCATCCTGTGGGCTCTGACACATAACATGTTATGTATAATTGTTTTATTTTGAGATATACCGCGGTCACTGTCTCGGTCATCCTGAGGGCTCTGACACATGTTAAAATTCATGTATTTAAGAACATGCTGCGGCCTCTGTTGTTGAATTATAATTTTTCAGTATTTTATTGCTGGTATGGTTTATTTTGTTGGCATAATTCCATCGTAAACATTATATTTCCAGGTGATGAGAATGAGAGCTGCTCTGACGATAGCATCATCGCTGGCCCGTCGCACCTACATGACGTCACCATAGCTGAAAGAGCGGGCGAGGGCGCTCCGCCGTCAGGAGAGGCCGTGTTAGCGGAGAATGCTCAAGAATAGGGGCGTGGCTTGAGTAACGTAATTTGTGGCGTGATGGTGGAGTGGTGGCTCGCTTGACAACGCACGAGGCGCCGACACTGGAGCGGCTAGCTTACTTTTGTCGTGGCTGCCGGAACGGACGGACGTTCACATCATCGCTACTCTTATTTATTTTAGTATTGTTAAAATTGTTAATTATTCGTTAAAAATTAATAAAAAGTAATAGCTTTAATTTCATTGTGTGTATAATTTTTTTTTATAATAAAGTTAGTGCATAGATAAAAATATATATATATGTATGTATGTATGTATGTATGTATGTATGTATATATCTCTATCTCTCTTCGATACCAACCTTGTTATTTTCCTTGTTCGCAGTCGGAATTTATTTATAATTCATATTATACTAGCATCTCACCCTCGCTCCGCTCGAGTTTGTCCCTACTTAAGTTTAAATAGATTTCTCAGATTGGAGATATTTTCCCCCAGGAAAAAGTATCCTATATATGGACCCGGATAACCAGCTATCAATCATACCAAATTTCATCAAAATCCCTCCACTGGTTTTTCCGTGATGCGGTCAAAAACAGACAAATAGACAAAAATACAAAAAAATATAGATTCGGCCTCTATAAAAGTGTCTATTTCAATAAGATTTTCCAAAAAATACTTATTTAATGTTGAGATTCGGCTCAGTTACAATTTTATTATATGGATAGATTTTATTTATAGCTTTTCAGTTTTGGTCAGTTACTTACCATTTTATTTAAAAATTTGATAATTTTTTTTAATAATTTTATTCATATAGCTTGTACAAAGTTACATAATATAAATGATTAACAGATAGAGTAGCTCCGATATTTAATTTGGAACCTAGAACTAGGTTAAAAACCTGCGTCTCAGGTTACGGTTTTACAATGCATTTCTTACTGGGACAGAGGTGAAGCTTAGGTTACATATATATACAACAGGACATATGATATCGTAGCAAATCACTTAGGGGTGTTTGAATTTGATATAATTATAATATTCTATATATCTATTGTTATATCGCCTTTTAAAAACCTTCATTTTGATAAAACACATTTTTTCAAAACATGTTGGCGCTTAAAATCCTCCATTTTGATTTTTAATGAAATCCATATAGCCTGTAAGAATCCCATTATCAAGACGAATCTTACAACGTAAGTATGTATCTTTAAAATTGGTTAAGCCGTTTAGTAATTAAGAAACAGAGGATCCGACGCACATAATATGTACAACGAACATTGTACATACATACTTATAGGTCAAATATATAACCCTACTTTGTCTTAGCCGTAGTCAGGTAATAACAAAATGTACTTACGTCTATATATTAATGCAACAGTACAATTTTAAGATTCGCTCATATTAAGTATAAGAAATATCTTATATATAAAATTTCCATGTCACAATGTTTGTTACCGTACTCCTCCGAAACGGCTTTACCGATTTTTACCAAATTTTATATGCGTATTCAGTAGGTCTGAGAATCGGCTACTATCTATTTTCCATACCCCTAAGTGATAAGGGATAAGGGTGGTCCTCCCAGACCCCACCCCAGGGACGAACCCGAGCGGAGCTAGGGTGAGTCGCTAGTAATTAAATAAAAATACAAAATGTGTTAAAGCCATGTATTTTTTTAAACAGGTGGTAAGAAGATATAATAAAAGGATTAAATAGGTGACTATTCTAGCTTATTATAGTATCTTACAATAAAATCAAATTGTCTTTAATCGTTACATTACAATTAAAAACAAAAACGTTGAAGAATATCCATTATTATCATAATATAATATGTAGTAAGTAAAAACAGTCACAAATAGCCCCATCAAATAATAAAAATAAATAAGTTCACCATTCGCTTTTACCTAAAAGATGTTCTATTTGTTAAAATATAAGAACGAAATTGTATTAATAAAAGAAATTAATTTAATGAGGGACTTCATACATCTCATATTATCACATTTGAATGTATTTTTACGTCACTCACTCAGATTTAGTTTAGCTAAACACTTAAACAAGGATGAATATTAAGAAGGCACTTTAACACAATTATGAGTATTAGGGTTCCGTACCCGAATGGTGCCAACGAAACCCTATTACTAAGCCTTCGCTGTCCGTTGGTCCGTCTGTCAGAGCGCTGTTTCTAGGATATGTTGTTGTTGCAGTTGAAATTTTCACAGTGTGTATTTCTATTGCCGCTATAACAATAAATAATAAAATACCAATATGGCGATTTCAAAAAGGCTGCCATTCAAATTTAAAAAAAAACGATTATGGTACGGAACCCTTTGT
Organism: Brenthis ino; assembly: GCA_921882275.1. Lineage (NCBI taxonomy): Eukaryota > Metazoa > Arthropoda > Insecta > Lepidoptera > Nymphalidae > Brenthis > Brenthis ino. Next base: position 13,705,254 of record OV170223.1, on the reverse strand, counting down.
GTCGGTCAAGTCCGACTCACACTTGACCGATTTTTTAAAATATAGTTAATAATAGGTAGGTACAATGTAGACATGACATTTAAAAATAATTTGAAAAGGTAAAGGACCAAGATTACCTATTAATCGAAATTATTTGTAAATTTGTAAAAATTTTACATGAACTTCAGTTAATATACATTTAAATAATTAATTATTACATATATTTATTACGTGTGCGGTAAATTGGCAGTTTTTATTTTCATCCACTAAATTATAATAAACATCCTAAAACAAATTTAAACACCTTAAAAAATATAATATGAATGCTTGTAATAAATAATTTTAACATAACAGTTGTTTATTGCACAATATTTATCCACTAATATTACAATTACAATGACGTATTTGAAATATTAATTTTACCTTGTACATTTAATTAACTTATGACCAGTCGTACACCATAGGTGCAAATCTTAAAACTAAAATATTAATTGTGTACTCTAGACTTATGTAATACTTATAGTATTATAACGATTGAACAGCTTAGACTTTTCAGAGAAAATGAAGAAATAAGTATTATACAAGAAGTGAAATAGAGAAAATTGTTAAAGTAAATTATATGACACTAGCATTGAACGTGGCTCCGCCCGCGTTCAGATGATCAAAAACCAAATTCTTAGGTTTTACATAATAGTATACTCTTACATTGCAGTTTTTGTATTTTTCTCAGAAATGAGATGTTTTCCCGCGGTAAAAAGTATCTTAAATGTTGACCCGGACAGCTATCACCATACCAAATTTCATCAAAATCCCTCCAGTGGTTTTTCCGTGATGCGGTATCAGACAGACAAACAGAAAGACAAATTCTAAAAACTATTGTTTCGGCCTCTGTATCGAAAATAATGTGTATTTTAATAAGATTTTCCAAAAAATATTTAATGTACAGATTCGGCTTAGTAACAAATTTATTATATGTATGGATTTAATGACAAAAGGCAAAAAGTGATTGATACTTAAATAATAATATCAATAAATATATATCTTATTATTAAAAAAAAACACAAAACATTAATTATAAATAAGCATGTAATTAGAAATTACAAATTTAATTTGTATAAATATGACGCATTTTGAAAAAAAAAATTTAAAATAAGCATAAGAAGTTTAAAGTTTCTAAGAGCAAAATATTTTATTATCAGAAAACAAAAAATATTATGGAAAAAATATGTTACAACAATGTCATAATCATGCTTTATGATAATATAATTTTAATTGTCCTTTCTATATCAGTCCTACACATGGGACAGCCTTCCAAATCCTTTTGTGAACAAGATTGGCAGCAACACATATGACCACATGGCACGAAAACTACTTCCGACTTGGTATCCATGCAAATTACACATTCACCCTCGACATTTATGTCTTCTTTTTCATCATCATTAATATTTAGAACCCCAGAGACATTTTGCTTGTCTGATTTTAAAGGTGGGGCATTCGGACTAGAATATGTTATGTTTTGAAGTTTATCAGTCTCTTCTGAACATATGTTGCAAGACTTTTGACTTTTTATTTGAATATATAATTTTAAAGCTTTCAAAATACCATCTCTATCTGAGCTTAACGAGACTCCAGCTTCCTTTAAATTTTCGTGAGTAATATGTAATAGAGACTCACCTGAGAATAAATACTTTACCAAAAAGGGTAAACAATGAATTACTCCTTCCTGCAAAAGGTAATTGGCAAAGACAGGATCTAGCTTTTTTATGTTAAATAAAGATTTTGGAGCAGAATCCAGTAGTTTCTGATAGCTCTTAAGCCAAAAATCGTTAGGTTTATTGACTTCACTCTCAGCTTCTTTCATGGTTTCAATTAACTGTTTTCTTCTCTTACTTTGTTGATCAAGTAGATCATTTAATAGATCCACTAGCTTTAACCTTTGACATAAAAGCTCATTGTAATTAAATGCTATTTGCATCTTCTTCTTTTCTTGTTCAATCACACTAAGCCTAGCTAAATGTGTAGAAATTAATGAAATTTCCTGATTAAGACTCCAACTTTTTGCATCAACTCGATCAAGCAGTGACGAAACAATGGCTTTTTGTATATCTTGATCTTCTAGTAGTTGTTGCACTAAAGCTGTATGAGATTGGTCTTTGGCATTCAGAAGGTTTATTAATTTCTTTTCACCTTCCAACTCCTGTGATAGCAGATTTTGTTTAATATTATTCAAACCATCTTTATAACTACTCTTTTGTAACTGTACTGAGTAATCGTTCTCTAAAAGCTTTTGCATTGCATATAATATATCGGCCTTCTTTACATTATCATAATTTTGTCTCGTAATTTCAAGTAAGCGGTTGTGCTCAGCTTCCTCATAAGCAAGTTGTTGTTGAACTACTTCTGGATTCAATCGGTCAGTTTGAATAAAGTTGTTAACCAAACACTCAATTTCTTCTTCTTCTTGCTGTATTACTTTCATCAGATTTTGCCTTTCAATTTCTCTATTTTCTTGAAGCTTAGCTATCTCAGTATCTAATGTTTGTTGTTCTTGCAAAAATGTAGATAAGAATTTTTCTCTTTGCTTTTGATTAGCTTTATGTATTTTATTTTCCTGTTCTACAATAGCAGCTTCTTGCTCCTCCCATGTAAAACTTATTTGTCTCCCAAATACATTATAATTTGTGCTAGGAACTTGTGAAGGTGACATAACAGTTATAACAGATGCTGGTGAACTATATTCAATATTCATTTTTGAACATAAAAATTTCATTATTTCCTGGGTTCCCTTAGTAGTTATTTCAGCAGGAGGAAAAACAAATTTTTCCCCATCTAATTCCAGTGAAATCAAATTTTTTGCCAAACACAGCTCTACACAAAGTTTATTTAATTGTTCATTATTAGATATTTTTAGACATCTCAAGCATTTTAATTCACTCAATGCCGGATTTAATGTTCTTATCTTATTTTTTGACACATCTAATATTTGTAATGATTCCAAGAATTTTATTTCATCTGGTAAAAATTCTATGTAATTATTCTGGAGATAAAGTTCTGTTAGACTTAATAAGTTTTTAATTCCATTAGGAATTTGATAAAATTGATTGCTGCTTAAATTTAAAACTTTAACAAGTTTCAGATCTGACAACTGACCTCCTTCTTCTAAAGACTGCAAGCGGTTGTTATGTAGATATAAATTATCTTTTCTAAACACTTTACATATAGAAAATATCCCAGAAGGCACACGTCGAAGCTGGCAGTCTGATAAATCGAAATCTGGTTCTGGGGATTCTCGAGCAAGATACATTTTTCTTTCTAATTTTGCTTGCATATCCTCAGAGTTATTAGAATGTCTGCTGAATAGAGACATTGTGCGTTGCAATCCTGATATAACACAACCCATTAAATATTGAGTAAAAAATAAGCACAATAACAAGTACTTTAAAAATATCTGAAGCTCAGCAATGTCACCGTCTTGTAATAATCATTTCGAAAATGTTTATCGTTTCCTTTATCATAATCTTGTGCAAACGTATCAGGTAATAGAACTTCAACAATATTAGTCACATAATTGCTTATTTTATTATCAAAACAGCAATGAAGTACCTATTTATATTGACAATATGTCATTGTCAAATGTTTAGAGTCTAGACTCTTACCACAGTCCACAGAATGACATATAAACGGAATTAAGAAATGGCAGCACACTGAAGTATCGCTATTATTTATGTCGTCAGTAACAAATGAATAGGGAAGATTTCTTTAAAGGAGGGCGCTACACGTATGATTTATTTACATTCATTCTGAGGTTCAACCGACCGTCCGTCCGATCACCATTTTGACGTAGTCTGTCACTCACAACAAACGCCTGTGCTAGTCAACTTTATATAATGTTAATATTTTAATTTATTGGTTTCAACCTTAAAATTTTGTTGTCTTCCTGATTAAATAGCATATTACACCTTATTTACATATTAGCATTTATTTCTACCTATTATCTTTAATCTGTGGCACAATCATAGTAATCGTTATGTGTGGCACATCACTAAGGGGGCGGTACCCGTCCATGAAGTACATTACATTTGTATGAAAATTTAAATTAAACAATACGAAACTTGGCGAAAACAAAATGAGCGTGAGCTGTCAAAAAACTATTAAAAAATGGACAAACTATAATTATTATTTAGCCCGTTCCTTTACTAAGTGTATAGCGTTAAATTTATACCCTTTTTTTTTGACGTTGGGAAATGCATTCATAATAACTTTTTAGATAATTTTGAAAATAAACTAGCGACTCATCCTTGATTCATTCGGGCCCTAACTGGATCTTGCCGGTGATTCTGTCGCATATTGTACTTAATTTAATACACAGTCTTATATACACTTAGAATAAAAAACATTTTTAACACTTATGTATTCTTTATTATTTACAAACAAATTTTATAATACTGTCAAAACAATCAAAGTAATCTTAATATTTGTAAAAATTAAAATAGTAGTAACTACTAGTTGTTACAACTTTTATACTTGAGCAACCTTTCTCTTTTATATACCTACCTACTTAGTACAGATTTGTAATTAGCATTAATTCTTTATGGCGATTGGCGATATTGCCTTTATAACAATTTTAATACAAACTCAACATGTAGGTAACTATAAAATTAACACATTAATTGATTAATTTCTACATATCAATTGTTTATCTTATTAGTATATAAAATAAATTACAAAAACTCATTTGCAATAAATGTCCATTCTCTCGAGGACTCTTAAAATATATAAGGTCTACTAATTATAAATTTGCCCATGGTAGACCAGGATAGATCCTGTTCTATATCACAATTTATTTATGGTTATACGTATCACTTGAATATTATTGCCCTATGAAATTTAAAAATAAAATTTCATAAAACAATGAATACTTATTAGTTCAGTTTAAAATTTCTTCTTGTGCTACGGCTAAATTAATCTTATCTGTAATCAAATGATGAAGGAGTTCCATCCCTGTGATTCTTTTTAAATGCATCAGCATTATACCATTTTCCTCTCACTGGTGTATTCTGTTCGTCATAAAATGAATTCTTGAAGAAATTCTTCGCTTCATGCTTAACTATTGGTAAATATCTCGCACTACTTTGCTTGGGCAAATAACTATGATCAAAAAATTCTTTGTACTTTAAAGGATTTTCCTCGTTTCTACTTGAATATTCTTTAAAATTATATAATTCACTGCGATCATCGTCTCCTTGTGGTTGCTTCATTTGAGTTTGAGGTTCTTTTATTCGAGACAATCTATAAAAAGCTTCTGTTAAATCATCCCCAAAATGGTCTGACAAAGTTCCCTCTGTATTTTGCTTCTCATTGTATGTTTTTACAACAACATCGTCTGCTAGCCCATGATGTAGTTTTAGTGATGGTAATGGTAGACGAGCTTTCATAATCGTTCTGTTTGGTATTATAAAACTTTTTATAGTCATTTCTTCTCTAGCTCTAGCTCCCTGAATAAGCGGATTCTGTCCCTCTGGTTTACTAAAATAATCAAATTCAGTATATTGAGGTGAATCTTGGAATTCATACTCCTTTGGTAATTTTATAATCACAATTTTACCTTTTTGGTATCCCAATCCTTGACCTTCAAATGGCTTATTTTTATGTTTTTTCTTGTGTACTTTTTGAATTGAATCATTACTATCAGAGGGGAGGTCTGAATCTGCATCACAATACATTTTGTTGAGCTTTTCAATATCTTTGTCGGACATACCTATTCTTTGCCCTATTTGTGCACCAAGCTAAAAGTAAAAAAAAAGGTTTAAAGAGTTTATTTAACATTTTGAAAGTCACGATTTGTCATGGAAAATATTAGTATAAATAGTATAAATATTTTTACCTGTTTAGGAACCAAAGTATCTTGTCCATTTACAGAGAATGCTTTACGGCTATAATGTAGGACGCTGTCATAGTCGTAGCCCACACCAAAGTCCGAAACCGAGAATGAATTATATTTCCGAAAATTGTGTCTAGCTTCTGTAAAATGCAAATAAGTATACATATATATATATATATATATATGTATATATATATATATATATGTATATATATATATATATATATATACATATTATGTATATATATATATATATATATATATATACATTAATTATACATTTATGCATTTATGTTTTTATAAATCCATATTACTGCGTATGTATTTCCATACACGCACATACATTAATTATTATACACCTACGAGTATAGGTACATACTACATATAATACAATTGTAACTAAGTCGAATCAGTACATTCAATATTTTTTGGGAAATCTTATTGTAATAAACATTATTATCGATACAGAGGCCGAATCTATAGTTTTTAAAAATTTTGTCTGTCTGTCTATCTGTCTGTCTGTTACCGCATCACAGAAAAACCACTGGAGAGATTTTGATGAAATTTGGTATAATGATAGCTGGTTATCCGGGTCAACATATAGGATATTTTTTACCGTGGGAAAATATCCCATTTCTGAGAAAAAATACAAAAACTGCAATGTAAGAGTATACTAACATGTAAAACCTAAGAATTTGGTCATTGGTCATCTGAACGCGGGTGGAGCCGCGGGCGATGCTAGTCAATAATAAAGCAATATTTTTTTATATTTATATTTTCAAAATCTTTAAATCGTCATTAATTATTTACTTACATAAATCTTATTAAATAAGCAATAATTTTCAATTATTTAAACCAAGAAGTTTTTACTTACTCTTGAGAATATTAGGCCATAAAACATCAATATAATCATCACGATCAGGACTACTTTGCATGTGGTAGAATCCTAGTGTATGTAACATTTCATGTACAACAGTTCCATGGCGGAAACAACCTCGTCCCGCTGGATGGCGGCTATTAAGATTCATAATTTGGTATCCTCCTTGATATCCTACTTGTGAAAAACATCCTCTTCTGCTGCCCTAAAATCAATTATATCAAATTAACAAAAACTAGTTTAATTGAATAAAACGCAATAATCAAAGTCTACAGGTGCTTACAGTCGGGAATCGAACTATCTTGTTTATAAGAAATTTTTGGCCAAAGTTGTGTGGTGTATGTTAAACTTAAATAAATATATTAAAGTTATCACCTCCAGGTAAATTTCTGAGAAAAAAATTCTGAAATTAATTAAATTTCTAAGAAATCTATTGTTAACTGACACGGCGGTGTTTCCGCGGTCGTGGAGGGATTATTGTATTTATTAATTTAAATACAAAATATACCTGTATTACAACTGCATCGCGATCTCCTTTTTTGTATGGCGTAAACTTTACGCAAGAAGCTCTAGCTAAATCATCTATACCATTTTGAATTGACTGGATTTGATCATTTGCTGAAAAAAGATATATCGGCATTTAAAGCAACAATAATATAAAGAACAAATGGTAACTTTTCTTTAAGTATAACACAATACAACAATAGCGCTAGTTGACAACATAGTTGTATTGACGACACTTGTGCGGCAAACCGTTACTATTGTGAAACACTGACATCATGACACAATCTCTACATATTATTCTAATTCACATATTTATTATTTACAATCACAAAATGATAATATGACATTTATAGTATCATTTTTAATTAAATAACTGGTTACAGACTCAACAAATTACAACGACGGGGAATACTAAAAAGTGAAACTGTTTTTACAAAAAGTAGAAACTACTCACAGAAATGTTCGATTTGAATGTAGTAAATTACTTCATTATTCGGCCAACGTTTCGTTGTGTCAGATATACCATTGCGAGCGAGTCCCTCGGCGACACTAGCTACTATCATACGTCTTTGTCGATCATTTAGAATCAAGTCACCCTCAAATTTGCCGCTTTCTTCCCAAGCGTGGTCAGATACATGGACATCATCGTCATAGTCGTTAGGAATGTTACCTTAACATACGATATTGAGAAGAAAATAAAATTAATTGTATAAAAGCTTCAACTTTTTTATGATTATTATAAAAATAATCATTGAATATGTTACTATTAAAATGAATAAAACCAAAACCCTTGTACAACTTGGGTCACGGGTTCGCCCCCTCATGTAGCAAATGTATAGCCACATTTTCATGGATTTATAATATACCTAAATACATGCATAGTGTGGAAGGCATCTTATATCAAGTATTAATTTTTCAATTACTAAATTACGTATAAATATTATAAAAAGATTATAAAGAAAAAAATATGAAATAATAAATGTAATATGTATTAAAAAAATCCTTACTCTTAACATTCTGATCCAATTGCGAAGTTTCTTGTAAAAAAGTACTAAAATCTTCTAGTTCAGCTTGAGACATCGCCAAACACTTGATGACACACATACAATATAAACTAAAAACAACAACCCACTTCATAATTAAATATCTTCTTTATGTTAAAAGGTGAAATTGGAAAATAAACACATTAGTATTGTCCTCTCATAGGCGATGACTCGATCACTTGGTAAAAAAGTATGTCACATTAACGGTTCAATCACATTGCTTAGAATTTTAGACAGTGAAAGAAACCTTGCGAATTTAGATTTTTTGTGGCACAGCGCAAAGTTTTTGTTAAACAAAACCCACCGAGGCGGGTCGGGAATTAATATAGTGTTAGATACGACCATTTCACAAGGTGTTGGCGCGGTACTGCTGCTGCTTCTTGCGACAGCGACCGTGCCGCGCGCCGTGGTAAAGCCACCGGTGCAAAAACCAATTGCTAAATTTACTGCTCGACTTACTCTACCATTGAAGAAAACCTTGATTCAAGTAACCCATATTACTTGAAATTGTTCTATAAATTAGCAACTTCTTTCAATTAATAATTCTTTTTATAAAAAGCAATCCCATTGTGTAATAAAAATAGGACTACTTTTAAAGAAGGTTTAAAATTAGAAAGCTACTTAACTCAATTAAATTGTATATACTTTTATATGGAAATATCAATGAAGATAATTGTAGTAGCAATGAATATTAATTTCATATCATTTAACAACCAACTGGTTATGCAGGTTAAACAGAGTTATGTAGGATGCTAAATCTGTTCACATCTTTAGCGTGTTATAAAGACTTTGAAATGCTTTTTTTATATAAAAATATGAATTCTGTTTTACATTAACTAAAACCACAAACAAGTGTAGGTATTCCTCTTTAGTCTGCTATAACGATTTATATTTCTACAACAGTTTATTTTCGTCAGTGAGCTTAGTAATCAAATCTCATCAATGGTTCATAGATAGGTGAGCGTTCATTCACTACAAACTTCCGATAAAATGCCTTAATGTACCTTTAGAAAATGTTGTAAATATTTAAGAAAAACGATTAAATTGAATTTTCATTTAATACATTCTATAAAATGAATTACAGTCTTTAACAATGTTGTCAAGTTTCTGATGGAGAAAGATAGTACATAGTTTACGTGCAGAATTAGCTAGTCGTGCCATATTTGATTCAAATGCCACGAGTTACCATGGTAACGCATAAATAAGCGAATTACATGAATTTGGGTATATTTTATTTTATTACGCAGCCGAGTGCATCTATAGATGTAAATCTTTCGTCCGCCATTTTTGTAAATGACATAGGCTAGCCGTGTCTACTTTCTCTTATATCTACTTATATAAAACATACAGCTATGTATTAATTTGTATCTAATATTTCTATAAAATACTAGAATGAGATTAAAATCAACATTGATTCAAAATTTCTCAAATAAGGCGAAATCGAACAGGCTGGCGGATAAAAGTTATACCATGTTGGTTTTACTTCAATTACTAAAAAAACTGGAATAAATCCACACTTAAAATACTTTTGGAAAAAATATATAACGTATAAGCTTCGTCTTGGTATGTTTTTTCTGATTTATTCCACTTACATTCATGAACTTTCACTTACGATAAAAAATGTATTCACTCAGAAACATATTTTATCAGAAGTTTTAATCATCATTGATAATAATATGACTTCTGTAATAATATTAATGAGAATAAGACAGATATAAGACTTAGCCCATTTCTTCTTTCTTGGCTTCTACCATTAATCAATGCACTTCTTTTTCCATAGGTTCTTCTATTTTTTGTGTTAAGAAGTAACCTGAGTCATAATTTTCATTAGCATTATCTACTGTCTGGAAAAATTTTGCTATAATCGAATCAGTTGTTCCGGGAAGCTTTAAAACTGACTAACAGATAGACATAATATTTTAACCATTGCTTTATCTCCTTGTATAAATAGCAAAGGCTTAATGAAGGTAATTGAAATCACAAATACTTATAATTTAATTTATAATTACATATAGTAATTACTCATAATGACCAAAGATACTCTTAGAAAACATAAACTGTAAATATCTTCTAATTATCCTTGTAGGTACCTATACTTAATGAAAATATGTAAAATCATGTTACATCAAAAAGAAATAACATTGTCGAACCTCATATTGAATACTTGTCGGAAATCAATGCTAAATTTTATTAGTTTCGTTACGCTTTCACAAAAATTGGCAATGTTAAAAAAATTGAACACGAGTTCTCAATCATGGAAACTAGCAGAAGATTGCAAAATACTGCCATATCTATTGTTGAAACTCGCTTAATTTAAATGAACAATTTTCAACATCATTTTTTAATTGATACCAATAATAAAATAGGGATTTGAGTCTCATCCAGGATAACACATCTAATTTCGTAGATTTCTGCAACGAAATGAAGCTTATGTTGAAATCTATCTAATAATATCCTCCTGACCGATTCCGGCTACGGCGGACGATCTCATTGAGACTAGCCAACTGCGCAGGAGATATTATAGTGCACAAGTGTACGCGCAGACACAAGTGCACTCTCTGTTCCTTTTACTCTCCAAGTCCTATGGGACGATACTTCGATATAACCGGTGAAAGTTAAGGCGCAGGACCGACAGCTTTGCTCTCTGAGGCACGGAGGTGAAACACCGCCAACTTCCCAACTCTGGGATGTTACTGAGAATATTTTAACAGAAAAACTGTGTAATAGACGGACAAACCAACAAACAAACTTCAGCTTGCAAAATATTGGCAAAGATTTATTGTGATCGAAAATGAAAAAACACAGGCCTTTTTCTTTATATTATTGCACGAATAATAATCCATGGCTTATATAGTACATAGGTATGTGTGTATAAGCAATACTAATCTAAAACCTTCATAAACATAATAAATACAACTAGAGTAGACAAGGTAATTAAAAATCTGTTATTCCAATAAATAGACTGAACATAAAAATACGTTTTTTAAATAAAGATAGGAACGGTATCATCATTCCCCATCTCCTTTTCTCTATGTACGAGTATCGCCGGAACTTACAGCTACTCAGTACTCAGCATAGCACTTGCCTACGCTATGTGTCCTTGTCACTCTATAATCGTTGATAATTATAGAAACCTATGGGTTCTAATAACATAAAAAATAAACTTGTTATTTCAATATAATTTACAATACATACAACGACTACAATGAACAAAATATTTCCCCAAAGCGGACTCAAGGAACTTGCGGCTGAGCTTTGAGATATGTATATATGAGTATGTACATACTCGCAGGACTCGTATCGAATATCGACAGAAATCGTAGAATATTTCAAGTTTGAACAGTTTTTTATTATAATATAGACAGTTAAATTCTATTCGTATATTATTTCCTTAAATTTTCAATAAACATTATGATTGAATTTCTAGTACACTGATATAAATAAATGCTATAATAAAACACAATACCTACATATATCCATTTAACAAATATATTTCTAAAGCTAGTGTTGTTTAGCTCTAAACTTTATATAAGCGTTATTTATAGCTAGTCTTAATATTTTTGATTAAACTAATTGTAAGTAAAACGGTACGTGAGGCAAAATTTATTAAATTGAGACACGTCGACAAATTAATCACGCACGAGTGAGTTTTTCAGGCTGACGTACGAAACGTATAATAGGTATATTTGTGACATTGCCTCGCCATTTTTATTTCCTTTCAACTGCTGCGCACAATGAAATAGGTATATGTAAATAGCTAAGAGAAGACATTTAAACAAATAATAAATGTCAGCGTGTGGTGCCCTAAAGTTCTTCTGAGATATTTGAAAGTTTTGTATAGATATTATGTATTATATTAATTAATGAGGATATTATTTTTACATATTTTTGTATCTCTTTCTGATAGAGGTCCAGAAGATCTGATTAAAGATGATCTGACTTAACTTATTGGCAGTATAATAAATTAATTTTATCTATATCTCCTTGTGATAAACCCTCTCTTTGACCAATTACAGCGTTAGCCTAAAAACAAACAAATAAAAAGTTGTACTCTTGAAAAAAATATTTAATTTCATTTTTAACTTTTATAAGTTAACTATATATTGATATATATACTATACATACCTATAATAAAATTCTAACTGAGCCGAATCTGTACATTAAATATTTTTTGGAAAATCTTATTGAAATAGACATTATTATCGATACGGAGGCAGGAGATAGATTTTAGAATTTTTGTCTGTCTGTCTGTCTGTCTGTCTGTCTGTCTGTTACCGCATAACAGAAAAACTACTGGAAGAATTTTAATAAAATTTGGTATGGTGATAGCTGGTTATCAGGGTCAACATATAGAATACTTTTTACCGCGGGTAAATATCTTATTTCTGAGAAAAAATGCAAAAATTGCAATGTAAGTGTATACTAATCTGTAAAACCTAAGAATTTGTTTTTTGGTCATCTGAAAGCGGGCGGAGCCGCGGACAATGCTAGTAATTTATATAAATAACTGACCTTTTTGGGAACAATTGTATCTTCACCTGTTTTTGAAAAAGCTTTTCGGCCATAGTGCATGCAACTATTGTAATCGTAACCTGATTTTAGTTCAATACTACTGGGTGAAACATACTTCCGGAAATTATTTACTTTTCTGCAATAATTTAGATTTTTCTTAATTATAGCTAGGTATAAGAACAGGTCTTTGTCCGGGGCAGTTTATTTTTATTTCTTACTAGCGAGTCACCCCCGCTTCGCTCGGGTTCGTCCCTAGGTTGCTTCCCCATACAAACTTTTATCCCTTTTTTCACCCCCTTAAAGGGATAAAAACTACCCTATATCCTTCTCAGGGTCTCAAAGTATCTTCTTACTAAATTTCATCAAAATCGGTTCGATAGATTCGGAGCCTATTCGATTCAAACAAACAAACAAATCTTTCCTCTTTGTAATATTAGTATAGATTTTTGTAAAATTGCCTCGCCCCTTATGCCTACGTTTTTTAACTTTCCTCAATAAAATAAGAAAGAAAAATTACGTCAAAAATTGACCAGTTACTACACGAATGAATATTTTTAGTGTTAGATACTATATAAAACATTTATTATTTCAAATCTGTCTGGTACTTGCAAAGATAAGTGTATTCAAACAAATAAACAAAAAAACTCTTTGGTTTTATACGAGTGTATTAGTGCATGGTGCTTCTGCAATAACAATTTTCATAGATCAATCATCAATGTACACTTACTGTCTTTAATATTTGCCCACTTAATATGAATATAATTGTCTCGATCACTTCTCGCATGCGTGTGATAAAATCCAATAGTATGTAACATTTCGTGAATAATAGATCCAAAACGAAAGCAACCTTTGCGAACTTCGTTTTTATTAGATAAATTTATAGTTTGCCTCGTTTTCCGAAACCCGACGAATGCGAAACATCCTGTCATGTTACCCTGGAAAAGGCATAAAAAAAAATAATCAGAATAAAAAATTTCAAACGTTTAAAATATTTTTTAGGAATATAAATCTCATTTTACGCACATATATTGGTTACTGTCTGAGGCTTTTCCAAAACATAACTGTTCATTGCGCGTTCAAACGGACGGACAGACAAATATTCTAATACTTTAAAACTAAAAGATTGTACACCGAATTCAAAATTACTTTTAGAATAATTTTCCAAGACTTACAGGTAGATTTTCTTTTTGAAACTTATATGGAATCCATTCAACAAAGAAAGATTGATCAATCAATTCACAATAATAATAATTATTAATTATTAGTGATGATATCGCATAACACAGACAAAAAAAAACAAATAATCGAGTAGGTACCATTCTTGAAGTCGGTCAATCTTAATACATATCAAGCGCGGATCCAGGGGGGGTCATGGGGGTCATGAAAGCCAAATATACTTTTTTGAGAATTTTAAGTCTAAGAAAAGAAGGAATAATATAATTTTTTTTAAATGCCTAATTGGAAACGAATTAAGTTTTTATTCGTTATTAAGTTTTTCTTTAATTTAAATAGCCCTATACAAATAGTCCGATCGCGATGTGCTACACAAAAACATAAAACCTGAAGTTTTATGTTTTTAAGATGTTTATTAGCAAACAAGACAAGTATAGCAAACCGTTTAAAAATAGTTTTTTTTTCAATTTCGGCCTAGCTGTGACATCCTATCGAAAAATATTCTGAACAAAAGTTGTAGGTCTATTAAAAATCTACGACTTTTATAATAACCTCAAAGTTTTCGACTATTTCCAAAACAAAACGATTTTTAATAATATATTTAATAATCTTTTTTTTTTTTGAAATTGAAATGTTAGCCGTTTCCGAGAAATTTATATTGTATGGTCTCGGGAGGCTTAAAATCACCCCAACTTTTGTAAAGAATATTTCAACATTTTACATCCCCCCATTTCTCCGAGGTAGCTGGACAGCGGGGGCATTTTACGGGTTTTTGTTCCTTATATACCTGCTTAATATATTTTTATAATTAAGCCATAAAACTTAAGGCCTTGATTTTTTGAACGGATTTGCAAAGTAAGTCGGAGAAAAAACGGTCGAACGAAAACGTTTCTTACGAACGCTGCCTTAACGATGAGAGATATATGATTATGTTCTAGAGAAAAGTTGTAGAGCTTAATAATGTTTACAAAAAAGTCAGCGACAGCATACGTCTAACTTTTATATTTAAGTCACAAAAAGTAGTTTTTTATATTAAAAAAATAATTTAAATCGGTAGGTCATGTTTATTGGTCATATTATCAACAATTATGAATTCTTATCAAAATAAGTAATTTTATCGTCTAAAATGTTTAAAACAAAAGACTTTTCCCTTTTCAACCGACTTCAAAAAGGAGGAGGTTCTCAATTCGACTGTATTTTTTTTTTATGTTTGTTACCTCAGAACTTCGTCATTTATTAACCGATTTGGACAATTTTTGTTTTGATTGAAAGGGTATACTTCCAGATTGGTCCCATTTAAATAAAAAAAAAATACCACCCCTAAGGGTGGAAAAATAGCTAATAATGAATTTAACCTACTTCTAATTGTCATATTGACTTGAAACTTTGCAAGTGTTTCTATTTCCGTTGATAGTACAGTGGTTCGGTATTGTTGACCTGATCTGATGGTAAGGCCAGAAGGTGGATAGGTGGAACTCTTCAACGGCTAATAATAGATACTTTGAGTTTGGGCTTATTTTGTTTGGTTTGACAAGCCTAACACTTTAGAATTCTTACTTTGCTACTACTGTCTACACTAAAAAGGGACAAATAAAAACTTTTTAACAAAAAAATAAAAACCGACTTCAAACAAAAGCACTAAAAAGTAAAAAATAAGTGATTGGTAGTTTTCATTTACTATACATACCTAATCAAATATTTTCGAAGTCGGTGTGCCGATTTCGAAAATATCTGATTAGGTATGTATTTAATAGGTAGGCTTTAATTACTTAGCCAAAACACACCGACTTCGAAAATATTTGATTAGGTATGTATAGTAAATGAAAACTACCAATCAGTTATTTTTTACTTTTTAGTGCTTTTGTTTGAAGTCGGTTTTTATTTTTTTGTTAAAAAGTTTTTACTGCATATAATTTGGACGAATGGTTAAAGAGATAATAAAACATATTCGTAGGTATGGACGAACCCGAGCGAGCTGTTGGTCTGTTTTTCTGTTTGTACGGGCTAATCTCCGAACCTATTGCACCGATTTAAATGAAATTTCGCTTGGCGGTACCTTATATCCCCGGACAACATCTTAGATACTTTTCATCCCGGAAAATTAAATAGTTCCCGTGGGATAGTTAAAAAAACTATAACAACTTATACAGCTTAGTACACAAAAACTACTGATTGGATTTTGATGAAACGTTACAATAATACAGTTCATTAATTATAATAACAAATAGGTTACTTTTTATCCCGGAAAAATCTACTGTTCCCGTGGGATAGATGTTTTTTTTATGCGTAACGTATTATGTTCACAACATAGACCCCAAAACAATAGTTATTAAATAAATTGTCGGTTTGTCTGTTTGCCTGTATGTCTGTTTTTGCATGAGCGTTTCACGCGAAAAGTAATGTACCGATTTCAACGAAATTTGGTGAAGTGATAACTTATTACTTGAGTCAACATTTAGGATACCTTTTGTATGTACTTTTGTATGTATGTATTCAGCTCTTTTTAACGTCACACTGCTGGGAACGGGCCTCCCTTCAGTACGAGGGGGATCAGACCATAGTCCAAGTGCAGACCATGGCCAAGTGCAGGTTGGCGGACTTCACATGTCTTTTGAAAACTTGCTAGGTTCTCTCAGACATGCAGGTTTCCTCACGATGTTTTACTTCACCGTTAAGACAAGTGGTAATTGTGTTAGAAATGATTCGCATATGAAAATATCAGAGGTGCGAGACCCGGGATTTGAACTTGCTTCACTCGGTTTCCCAAGCGAGCGCGTTACCACTGGGATACCACTGCCTAGATAACTTCAAGAAAATCTTTCTTTCCCGCGGGAAAATACAATAACTGGTTTTATCAAGTCCTCCCTAGAAACCTTCCGCTGGCTAAGCCTTAATACATACATACATTAAAAGAATATACTTAAAAATTGTAGGTCTTGAAAAGTCCTACATAAAAGTTCTGAATTGTATATGTCTATCTCCTAAGTTACACTCGCAATATCTATGTCTTATCTATACCTATAATAAAACTAACTTAGTCAAATCGATGTCCGCGTTTCACGCAAAAAGTACTGAACCTGAAAATTTTAACTAAATTTTGTATAGAGATAACTTAATACTCGGGTCAACATTTAGGATACCTTTTACGACAGGCAAATTATTCCTTCCTACGGGAAAACACAATAACTGGTTCTGTCGAATTGTCCTTAGAAATTTATGTGGCTAACGCTGGCTCAACCTTAAGAGATAGATCAAAACATTGTATAGGAAAATTGTAAGTCTTAAAAAGGTCGATAGAAAAGTTGTCAATAGTATATGTCTATCTCCTAAGGTACACTCGCTATAACTATATTCATTAATATATATTACTGTTTTATTATACGTTATTTATTCTACATATCTATAAATATAAAAAAACTGTAGAGGTCGAATGTCTGTGCATAGAAAAAAATGCTAAAAACCGAGTCAGTTATCTTCTTATATCCCGTAAGAAGAAAAATAGCACAAATCCAGATTTTTTCAATTTTTTTGGTTCTCTGTCTGTTTGTCTGTTTGTATGGGCTAATCTCCGAAACTATTGGACCGATTTAGATGAAAATTTGCATGGTCGTACCGTATATCCCCGGTCGACATGTAAGATACTTTTCATTCCGGAAAATTAAAGAGTTCCCGTGGGATAGTCAAAAAACTATAGTAACTTATACAGCTTAGTACACAACAACTTATGCACCTAATTTAGTAAAATTTAACATTCTGATACTTTATATTGCCGGTCAAACAACAGGTTACTTTCATCCCAGAAAAATGAATGGTTCCCGTGGGAACTTTTTGGAAAATCTTATTGAAATAAACATTATTATCGATACAGAGGCCGAATCTATAGTTTTTACAATTTTTGTGAAAAAAGATCTGATGTACAGATTCGACTTAGTTACAATTTTATTATATGTATAGATTATTATTTATACGTAGGTATAAATAATAATAATGTAATAATAACAATGACGACGGTCGAATTTCAAAAATCTTTATATTACTAGTGTTCGTCTGAAAACTGGTAATAATAAAGGTCAATTTAAAATTTATTATCTGATTTAGTTGTTAAACAAATAACTCATATTTTTTTATGTTGTTTTTATGTTAGATGGTCCATTTAATTGTTTTATTGAGCTGCTGAAAATACATACTCACGTCTTAGTCTGAAAATGTCTCTCTAAGTGTAAAACAGTTAAAATTTAATACATACTACTATAACAACCGCATTTTCAGTACTATCTTTTGCTATTTCACGAAAATTTAAACAAGAAACACGTTTTATCTCATCCATAGCATAATTGATTGCTTTTATTTGATGTTCATCTGAAAAAAATAATTAATGACCCTTATTTTATAAATACACTAGCGACTCGCCCTCGCTTCGCTCGGCTTCGTCCCTAGGGTATGTATACAACTTCCCTATTTGAATCGGATATTATTCAATTTTTATTGTTTTTTTTTCGTGTAACCCTATTTTTTCTAAAATAAAAGTAGCCTAAGTTACTCCTTATTACATCAGCTATCTACCAGTGAAAGTCTCGTCTAAATCAGTCCAGCCATTTCAGAAATTAGCCGGAACAAACAGACAGGCAGTCAGGCATACAGACAAAAATGATAAAAAATGTTGTATTGGTATATCTACCGTATACATAAATATGCATTTAGTAAAAAGCTGTTGTTTTAACATTACAAACAGACGCTTTTTATTTAACTGTATAGATAAATTTGTGTGGAGTGAGAGTGTTGAAATAACAATTTCTACAAGCGGTAATAGCTCAACGGGCTTAAGTGAAATTTTGTATGTAAAACATACTACCTACTTAATAAGTACATATCGAGCAAGAGCCCGTGAACGCCAGACCTTCATCATTTTATAAAAGCTGAAAGTTTGTCAGCGCATGCTCCCATACAGATAAGAACGATGGACCATTATGAAGTTCAGGCTATGGTGGCTTTCAAATAATAAAGTGTGATTTTTCGGTATTACCTTCAGAATATTATTAAAAATCACGTCATTCAATGCCAGACACTTAATATCGTGGCAAGCCCTTGCCAGACACCCTTTTCATGAAATCAAAATTCTACTTACGTTATTGCATAAAAGCTGATTTTTATGTATAATACTTGGGTAATAATTAGATGATTTATCAGACTGCTAGCATAGCATTTATTACACACCATGAAAAACTTTCAGCTTTTATAAAATGACGAAGGTCTGGCGTTCACAGGCTCTTAGGCCAAGTATTTACATACACATATAGGTATGGTACACATAGGTAGGTTACATAGGTTATGTGTTGGCTCGCCGGCTATAAAGCCAGTATTAACGGAACCTTCCACTCTGTAGCAATACTTGTACATACACAAAAACACATAGTACGATATACGATGACTTCACACACGCATTCATCCACGACGGCCCGCTGCAGCATCTCTTCAACTCACCCGACTTTTAGATTTAGTATAATGTTAAATAAATTCTTCCTCTCATCGATAGGGTTGCTTTCACAGTTTAGTCTGATATTAGAGAAGTACCAGAGGCAACTGGCATGGAAGGGTGTCGAGAGATGTACCATCTTTACGCAGTACGCTCGACTTTCGCTTCAGCGTTGAACATAACATAGGTATTTGGAGGGCATTAATTGTACACCTATGTCAACTTCATGCTTTTTTTCCTGTTGACGTATGAATCATCAAAATCGGTTAAGCCGTTTAGTAATTACGAGCGAACATAGGGTCGGAAATACATACATATGTACATTATACAATATACATAGGTACACACAGTTCAAAAACATAACCCTCCTTTGAGTTTCGTCGCAGCCGGGTAAATAGTTATATGCCAAACTACCTACTTACTAAAATGATCCTCTTCAATAACAAAAAGAACTTCTTTATTAGGCCATAGCGACACTAAGTTTTTATCTCCAGCTCTAGCAGTACCACCGACTATAGCAACAATATCTCGTATTTGTGAATCGTCAAGGATTATATCACCCTCATATTTGCCACTGTTCTCCCAAGCGTCGTCGGGTTCAGAAGGATCTATATAAGAATCATTTAATCTATACATATAATAAAATTGTAACTAAGCCGAATCTGTACATTACATATTTTTTGGAAAATGTTATTGAAATAAATATTATTATCGATAGAGAGGTCGAATCTATAGTTTTTAGAATTTTTTGTCTGTCTGTCTGTCTATCTGTCCGTCCGTCCGTCCGTCCGTCCGTCCATCCGTCTGTCTGTCTGTCTGTTACCGCATGACAGAAAAACCACTGGAGGGATTTTGATGTTTGGTATGGTGATAGTTGGTTATCCGTGTCAACATATAGGATACTTTTTACCGCGGGAAAATATCTCATTTCTGAGAAAAAATAAAAAATTCTGAACTGTAAGAGTATACTAATATGTAAAACCTAAAGAATTTGGTTTTTGGTCATCTGAACGCGGGCGAAGCCGCGGGCAATACTAGTTATACATATAACATCGGAAAAAGTCCTGATAGAAGAGTTTTAGTTAGAGTTAATTCAGTAGATACAGTGGTGGTGTTTGCCAAACACTGATAAAAAGAATATTATATAGGTACTTAAAATTATTTAAGAAAAAAATTATAATGACTACGATGACTTAAATGTGTTAAATCTGTTTAAAAAATCTGAAAAATACATTACATAAAGGTATATTTCCCAAAACAGACGTTCTTTTAAGAAAAAGATGAAATTTTTCAATCTCATTTGGGGTCATAGTTGCCATATTCAGCATCATGGTCATGTGACTAACGGCAGCAAAAATAGCCAACTTCATACTTCAGCACCTTTAAAATATATAAATTGAATTTTGATAAGAGTATTCATCTTGTGATAATGTAATAAATAATTAATATTAATTAATAATTTTAATATAATAATATTGATTGTAATTATATTAAAATCAAGTATAATATAATTACATTCCACATCAGGCATTTTTAACTCACTTTAAAATAACACAAAATTTAAAAATATTGTAAAACTACTTTTTAAAACACAATTACATAGAGTGCTGCATTTTTGTTATTGAAAATAATCATACGGTAGGTAGGTACAAATATGGTAATTTTATAAACAAGCATTACAAAGAAATCAATTGGACACATCTCATACCTATATATATAGCCATGTTTTATTTATTTTATTTAGGTTTACCAACAATTGTTTACACAATTTATAAAAACAGTATATATTTTTTGTCATTCTTGTAACAGTATAACAATTACCTACTTAAAGGTAAACTCCACATGTTACTTGGTTATAATAGTAAAAATGTTGAGAAGTGCCTACTGTATTAGCTAACTTATACAATACTAAAAATTGTTTAATCAACTTCCAATAAGAAGTATATATTTATGTAGGCCTATATACCTTACAATTAACAATATTTACTATACTATCTGTCTTACTTTTACAATAGAAACATCCTTATTTAAAAATTCCAATAGTATCCCATCAAAAGCGACAAAAGCCACATAGAAACCAATAAATGTTTATTGGTTTCTATGTGGCTTTTGTCGCTTTTATGGGATTCTATGGGATTTTTTCAACAGGGATAAGTTGGATATTATTTTATTATAAAATTACAACGGATTTGTAAAATTTTATAGCGGAATCATAATATAATGCTATCGGCTACAAAATATTATTAATTTTACATAATCTTGCATAGGGAGAGTTAGAACATGCGAGCCTAAATGGTTCTACGTATAGAATAGTTAAAACTTAACAGTAAATTGCCGTGTGTAAAAGAGAAACAAAACATTTTCCAGAAAGGAATCAAAATTACTAGAAAAGTTTCGAATTTTTGAATACTAGAAAGTTCTTTGTTTATGCATATAAAAACGCCGGCAGTATGTCGAAAGATCAGTTGAATTTTGGATCTAAGAGAAGATTGAGAAAAAATACCAAAAATGGAAAAGTGAAGTAAAGTCAGAGTGAAAGGTAACTGTAGTAAAAAATAATGTTCAAAGACTGAATTAAGCCAAAACTGCGTGTATACTGCGTGTGTTTCAGAACCACCATAAGTGACTGTCACGAGCTAGAAGTTATAAAACATCTGTAGTGCAGAAGACGTAAGTACTTTAATTTCCGATCTTGATAAATCTATACATATAATAAAATTCTAACTAAGTCGAATCTGTACATTAAATATTTTTTGGAAAATCTTATTGAAATAGACATTATTATCGATACAGAGGCCGAATCTATAGTTTTTAGAATTTTTGTCTGTCTGTCTGTCTGTTCCGCGTCACAGAAAAACCACTGGAGGGATTTTGATGAAATTTGGTATGGTGATAGCTGGTTAGCCGGTTCAACATATAGGATACTTTTTACCGCGGGAAATTATCTCATTTCAGAGAAAAAATATAAAAATTGCATTGTAAGAGTATACTGATATGTAAAACCTAAGAACTTGCTTTTTGGTCATATGAACGCGGGCGAAGCTGCGGGCAATGCTAGTTCTGTTATAAATAACCCTTTTAAAGATGTCGACAAATCAGAAGATGTTCACTTTACTCATAAGTGCTCTGATTAGTCCGAGATAATCTCTGTATCATTTTTAAAATATTTTGTAAATTATAATAGTTGCTTTATTACTTTGTTTCAAAGTTTAAAGTATTATTTTGAAGTACTTTCAATTCTTTAATTATTTGCTAAATTATTTGATAATTTCTTTGTTGCTTTATTACGAATTAATTTGGGTATTTTGGATAATTGTAGATATATTTTGAAACACTCCATTATAATGTTATTAAACGCTTCTTTTTATTAAAATTATTGCTATTGAATAATGTGTTATTATAATAATGAAATGTATATCTTAAAATGATTTTCTATTCTTTTTTTACCACTCTCCCATATGATAACTGTGTTTTTGGATGTCTTTATATAACATTCATGAGATGCAGAATAAAATTTCCACAACTATTTTGAAACACTGTAGAAAGTTGGAAGAGTCTCTTAGTGCAGACTCTAGTGATCTTGGTTGATTAAATGGAGTTATGTAGCGAATTAGAAGCTATTGCAAGAAGAATACCGAACAACACTACGCCGAAAGAAGTTTTAAACTACGTAATTTAGTAACTGTAATAAGGGCGTTGCTTACTCTTCCAGTGTCTGTGCCAGTGGTAAGCGCAGTTTTTCTAAATTGAAATTAATCAAAACGTACCCGCACTCAACAATGACTCAAGAACAAGATCGTTTCCACTTTTGGCAAAATTAGGGTAAGAAAAATAAATCTAACTTAACGTTTTTTTTTATTAAAAATCACACACTTAATCTGTTTACATTATTGTTTAGTCTTATGACTATTCTTTTCTTGGTCTTTTCCTTGAACCCCCGGGCTGGGGCGTCGTGGTGTCATTACAATATACTACATTTATATTTATTAGATCCCCTATATAAATTTCCTTTCTTTGGCCAATTATAGCTGGGTTGACCTAAAAGCAAATATCAATAGCAAATTTTTCGATATAGAAATTTTATAATCTATACATATAATAAAACTGTAGAAATCGAATGTCTGCACATAGAAAAAAATGCTAAAAACTGAGTCAGGGGGATGTAAGAAGAGAACTAGAACAAATCAAGATTTTTTCAAATTTTTTGTTTCTCTGTCTGTTTGTCTGTTTGTACGGAATAATCTCCGAAAGTGTTGGATCTAATTAAATGAAATTTCACATGGTGGTACCTTATAATCCCGGTCAACATTTTAGATACTTTTCATGCCGGAAAATTAAATAGTTCCCGTGGGATAGTTAAAAAACTATAGTAACTTATACTGCTTAGTACACAAAAACTACTAATTGGATCTTAATGAAACTTTACAATAATATAGTTCATGCATCAGAATAATAAATAGACTACTTGTTATCCTGGAAAAATGTACGGTATAGATTTGTTTTTGTTTATCTAGAGGCGAAGTGAGCCGCTAGTAATTAATAGAAGAACAATTGAAGACTAAATACTAACCTTTAATGGTAGAATTGTGTCTAGTCCATTTTTAGTAAAAGCCTTTCGAGAATAGTGCATTATACTGTAATAATCATAAGCTAATATATCTCTTCCGCCCCCAAGTAAAGGTCTATCAACGTATTTCATAAAGTTTTGTTTTCTAGCTGCAAAATATAAAACACATACAGATATACTCTTAATTATTATACTAATAATTGATAATTTTATTATTTATTTTGGCAATGACTGGCATTTAAAAGTGAGGTAGAGTTACGCTTAGTATGTGCACATTATGGGTTGACAGCAACTGATACTATTTTATTTAACAAAACTAACACTAAACTGGATATTAAATCGTCACGACTAAAAAAAATCCAAGATAAAATACTGCAAGTGTTGTAGAAGACAATCCTGTGCTAGTTATCACTCCTCCGCCTTGCGCGACGGCAGGTAAAAGGTAATGTCAAACAGGCGGCCGGTCGTAAAACTTTTGTCAAAACCGACCAGCAGTATGAAGACGTTCTGCGCCGACCCCAAGTTATTTAGGAAATGGACAGGAGGATGATGATGATGATATTAAAAAGGATAAATATGTTACATGGTCCCATTGACCACCCTCAAAACTTAGTATAATCGAAACGTTTTTTACCGGTACAGTTTAAGCAAAGTAACAACTACGATTATTAAATATTTTGAATTACTGTAGGAAAGTTAATTACTTTAATTCCTTAAGGAGTTCCGTCATTTATCTCCGAATCTCATCATCAGATCATCTTCATATTAGTTTTTAGAAAGTCGATTAAAGAGTAAACTTACTGTCATTTACATTTTCCCATTGAATTTTAACGTATTCATCTCGGTCCATCCTAGCTTGTGTATGCAAAAATCCGAGAGCATGAAAAATTTCATGTGCAATAGCTCCTACCCTGAAGCAGCCTTTTCCAATGTCATGTGTTTTATCTAAATTTAGAATTTGTTTGCCACCCCGTTTTCCAACCTTTGAGAAACATCCTTTTCCTTTGCTCTGTAAGAAAGATTATGATGGTGAATGAACACTGGACATCATGTCATCTCATCTCATCAATCTCTGAGAAAATTGACAGCTCTTACAACTCTAATCTTAAGCACTTACGTTAGATATAACAAGAGCCTCCAATTGTTTGCTACAATTACTTTATTTAAAACTAGCATTGCCCGCGGCTCCGCCCGCGTTCAGATGACCAAAAACTAAATTCTTAGGTGTTACATATTAGTATACTCTTACATTGCAGTTTTTGTATTTTTCCTCAGAAATAAGATATTTTCCCGCGGTAAAAAGTATCCTAGGATCGCGCGCTACATCGCCCGGTTTATATAGCTTGAGCAGGCGGTCGAGCGATGCGGGGCAGAGGGGATGGACTCGCCGTAGGCATCTCAATGCTCGCCAAGCATTAAAAATGTTTCGCTACTAATTACTTCTAACAACGATATCTCAAAAACTATTTATCTGATTGATTTAGTGTAAAGAGCAATTTTAATCTGCATTAAATGACTAAGCTAACTAAAATATTCATTTGGATAAGGATTAATACCGAACTAAAGAAAATAACTTTGAAAATAACGTAATGTTTTTAATTAAAAATGTTAACATAAAAGTGGTTATTGTAAGTCAACCGTAAGAGATAGAGATATGCTATCGCGGACTTTTTTGTAGCATTTTTATAGATTTTGAATTCTCTAGTACATTACTTAACTGTATCTTTGCTAGTTTACGCGGCGTTCGCGTGGAAAGTTCCCATTTGGCGAGATTTTTTGCGACCTCTTCAACATTTGTCGCCGTATTTCAGCTAATTTACATAAAAGCATAATAAATTATATACCTAAACCTTCCTCAAGAATTACTCTTTCTATTGTTGAAAACCGTATAAAAATCCGTTCAGTAGTTTTCGAGTTTATCGCGTACAGACAGACAGGAGGACAGACAGGAGGACAGAAAGACGCGGCCGGGGGACTTATTTTTATAATAAGTATAGATATTCTTAAAACAATAAGATAAGAAACTCAAATGCTTAAAACATTTTTAACCGACTTCCAAAAACAAGGAGGTTCTCAATTCGTCGGAATCTTTTTTTTATGTATGTTCACCGATTACTCGAAGACGCCTGAACCGATTTGGATTTTTTTTGTTTTGTTTAAAAGGGTGTACTTCCCAGGTGGTCCCATATAAATTTTATCGAAATCGGTCGAGCGGTTTTAAAAAAAATCAACAATAAATAATTTTTTTTTAAACAAATTTTTTAATCGAATATGTTATTAAAAAATTTCTTCTTACAAATTACCTGCTTATTACGTCTACACTAAAAGTATAAAAATAAAAATTAAAAAAAAAACCGACTTCCAGGCACTAAAATGTAAAAAAATAACTTAACGGGGGTTTTCATTTAGAATAGATACCTAATCAGATATTTTCGAAGTCGGTGTCAGCGGACAATATTCTAAGATATAAATATCTAATAGGTAAATATGTATTTTACGTATCAAAATATATTAGATTTCCTATGCGTCGGAAGGTTCCGTTGGGTTTTAGTGCGTAGTACTTGGGCTTTGCCGATAAGTCCAAATGTATTTCCCAGTATTTAAAAAAAGGTGTTGAAGTGTTTGTTAAAAAAATATAAAAAGTGTGTAAAATTGTGTTGTTTTCGTGAAAACCTGTAGGTAAGTGAATGATTTTATTCATTTAGTGTAAGCAATGTGTGTTTTTATTTTTTTATATGAATAATGTAACCTTTTACCTTTGTAACAACCCGGTTACATTGAGTAACGATGGTAATATATGTTATTGCGAATAAAGACTTGATGCTAAATTGTCTCATTTTATTTCAGAATGGCGTCACGATCACTGCGTAATGATGAGATATATGATGCACTTTACCAATATGACAGTGAAGATGGATTAGATGATGATGATAGCGATCCCGAATATCAATGATTATTAGAAGATTTGGAAACTTTTTTGATTGCGACGAAAATAGCGGAGTTGATATAGACTCGATCTTTGTATAATATAAACGCTGTGAACCTATTCCTGGCCAATCAGGCAGTCAAGTTCGACTAATCAAAAACAACAAAAGAGACATTTGAAATGGAAGAGAAAGAACCGTGTTACAACACGGTGACATCATGCCATCATACATGACCTTGATCCCCCAAATTCACGGTCCGCCCCTGATACTGTAATAGTAAGAGCTCATTTAAAATTATTTACTAGAGTAACTCTCCAATGTGAATGTTGTATTATTCTTACAGATTAGGATCAGTAAAAACTATAATAATTATTTGTAAATTTGTACATACTTGTATAACAATCACATCTCTCGTTTTTTTTCCCGACATATCTTCAAAAATCAAACAACTTTCGCCCGATATAATATTTAAGACTCTTTATTTCTGCCACTTGAGACGCGTCTGTAAAATAAAAATATTTTGTAGTTTAAGAAGAAGGAAATGACTGCTACGAAGATTTCGTGGTTTAAATTAGTATCCTACCCATGCCAGTGGTAAGATACTATTAAAATTTCAGATTGCCAAAAGTATAGTTATGAGAATTTTAATTAAATATCTTTGGAAAGATCTGGCAATACTTTATAACCGACAAAAACATCTAGGGTCTAGGGCTCTTTTTTTTTAATTATATAAAAACTAAATTAAAAGATTAAACAAAAATCAAGTTGCCAAAAATATGTTTTTTGGATATATTTTTTCCAAATGTTATATACTGCGCAGTAACGAAGTAACCGCAAATGCTATACCAAACTCGCGGGACTGAACTCGCCAATTGACTAAATTATATTTTTTCATAATTTCAACTTGCCAAAAGGACCTTCCTAAAATTTGTTGCCAGCTCTCGAAGTATATATAAGTTTATAAGAATTTAAAATACCGTTACTGCATAATAATATGCGGAAATGCAAAATAAAACTTTAAATATTTAAGTAAAATAATATAATATCAAATTGACCTTGCCAACGTCTATTACACAGAAATATATGACTATAAAACAGGCAAGTGAGCGGTGAAAATATTGAAATTGTACTGGGATATAGATTCAGAGATTATTGCATTGAGACAAACATACAAAGTAATGATCAATTAGTTTGTACTACCTATATATTATATACTCGTATTTATTTGATTGTCGATATAGATAACTGTATTAAACTGTCACTGTTGCTTCACACAGTGACATTGTCTTAGTGAACGTGGTTTTTCCGAAAATTGACACACGACATTTGTAGTAAAAAAAATAATCGGACGAGTGCGAATCTGACCGAGGGTTCCGTTTTATGAAAAAAATTGCATTTCATTCATTCGCGAATCCATCATTTTTTTTCTGATGTAACTACAAATTCACGGTATTCGGATTTTTTCCTTTACCTACTTGTGCTATAAGACATTGCTTCTTGCCAAATTTCATGATTCTAAGTCAACAGGAGGTTCAGCAAGGTCCCTTGTGACTGTCAAAATATGCGGCATAACCGGCTGTATCTTTTAATTATGTTGATTTAAAAGTTTAATTTTTTCATAGCTCCAATGGATCGCAGATCTGAGTATTTGATATTAATTTCAACTTGATACCTCGTTCTTGAAATACCTACACGTTCCTAGAAAAAGCTCTTGATGGACAGGTATACAGACGAATATCAAAGTGATCCTAGAAGGGCTCATTTTTTCCATATTGAGAAAGGGAAACGGAACCCTAAAAAGGTGATTACTACCATTCTGTCTTGATATATTTCTGTGGTTTATTATTATTTGAATGAATTTTTTTATTATTATTATATTGTGTGATCAAAATTTATTTTAAAATATATCCGAAAATAGCATTAAACTTTAAGTAATAGTATAAATTTTTTTATAAGACAACAAAATCGAAAGTGAATCATATTACAAGAGTTCCGCGATAAACAATAGCATTCCCAAGAAGGGTTAACGTCAAGCAGGCGGCCGTTCGTAAAACTTTTGCCAAATCCTATCAGCAGTACAGAAGATGTACCTACTGCGCCGACCCCAAGTGATTGGGAAATTGGCAGGGAGAAGAAGAAGATTATTTGAATGAAATACTTACTAAATTGATCACTTCTGATCATATAAGGAATCTTTTTACCAGGCCACAAAAACGTTAAATCAGTCAATACAGCGCGGCTAGTCTTACCAACTTTGGCAACAATTTGTTTTCTTTGAATGTCATCAAGAATTATATCACCCTCGAATTTGCCACTGTTCTGCCAAGCATCATCGTCTGCAGGAACTGTCACATCTATATTATCAATTATAAAAAAGACGTGTTTTTAAGAGCTTAGCAGACAACTGTATTCGTGCTATAAGTGCGCCGCACATATCATCACTTGGCGAATATTTGACAAGCCTAGCTTCAGTACGACACAGTTATAATACGAGTAGGTACTAAACCTATATACGTATGTGTTTATTTCCTTGTTTATTAGGTTTAAGGTTCTGTTAAGAAATTCCCAGTGGTAGCCCGGAGTTGAAAAGTTCGCGATGTTATACCATGTGTCTCCTAGAGTTCCTACGTAGAACTGTCGATTTCACGCCTGATTTCTCACCGGTCGTATCGAATTGTCGTCCCACTGGAGTTTGTGAGTAAATGGTATAAAGAGTGCACTTGCATTTACGTGCATACTTTTGCTGTTGTAGGAGGATATATAAGGAAATATTAAGTCAGGCAAATGTGGAGGCTTCGGGGCTATAGTGTCGGCAACTAGAATTAAATGAACATTTACACAAGACCATCGATCCAAAAAGTACTTTTTTGATTCATGGACAAGAGTAATTTTCTAACAGGGCTAATATAATATACCTACACAATATAGGAGCAAAATATTCAAGCGTTTAGTACTGACTTTGAAGCAATTTCTCAAAATATATAAAATAGTTAAATTATTGGGAAACAGAACAAAAGTCACGTTACCTTTTTCAGCATTGTCAATTACTGATGTCTTTTCAAGAAATTTACTAAATTCTTCAATTTCTTTAGGTGATAAATCCTGTGCTATGCTACTTGTAACAGCAAATAAAGCGATAAAGATTTCCCACTTCATTATTGTATTCCCTATAAATGTAAATAATCTTAAAATATAACCTATATATATATATATATATATATATATATATATATATATATATATATATATATATATATATATATATATATATATATATATATATATATATATAGATACATACGTTGCAGTCAAATTATGTGATTCCACATTATACAAGCAAGAGTCGGACTGCGAACGATCTCTGGCTCGTGAAATGACGAAGGGAAATAGATGAAACTTTGATGCTTATCCATTTCCATGATTTATAGATTAATAAAACAAAATGCTGTTATATTATTATTATATTATTCATACTTAAGTCTATGACAAATTAATGCTAGTTACTTTGATGAATTTTAAACCTATCTCTACTTTTAAATTTCAATTTAAGCTCGGCCGTCGATCTGATTTTGAAATACTGGGTAAGAACTTCTCGATATATTTTTTGAACCCAGAAGCCCTCACAAATAACACATAATATAATGTTCTCCCGACCGATTTCGGCCACGGCGGCCAATCTCATTGAGACTAGCCAACTGCGCAGGAGATATTATAGTGCACAAGTGTACGCACAGACACAAGTGCACTCTCTATTCCTGTCACTCTCATACTCCGGTGGGACGACCACTCGACACGACCAGTGAGAGTTAAGGCACAGGACCGACGGCTTTACGTGCTCTCGAGGCACGAGGGTCAAACACCGCCAACTTCCCAACTCCGGGCTGTGACTGAGGCTTACTATACAGAAAGACTCAATTTCTAAACTTGGCCCGACCCGGGACTTGAATCCAGGACCTCCGGGTGTGCAGCCGTACATGCTAGCCACTACACCACTGAGGCAGTTAAGAAATACACACAAACACATAATAATAAACAAGAACACATAATACTATGCTGTCACCAGAAATATTATTCTACAGCATTTTATAAGTTGCCCTCGACATTTTAAAAACAAGTGCGTTAAATGCGTTAGCAAACTGGCTAAAGGCTCTTTTAATACCTTACTTTTTTATTTGTTTAAAAAAGGTTCATTAATAAAATATATTTTAAATTTTCATAATGTAAATATAAAAAAAATATGAGGTGCAGCCTCGTAAGCAAATTACCTAAAAACTTAAGAAACTAAAAAAAAGAAGCATGGGTGGTACTAACTTAAAAAAAAACAGGATTAACATCTATTTGTTGTGACATAATATAGGTCAAATCAGATGCATCTTTAAATAACCTTAGGCAAGGCACTGGGAGTAAAAATATT
The DNA here is from genome assembly GCA_921882275.1 of Brenthis ino. Lineage (NCBI taxonomy): Eukaryota > Metazoa > Arthropoda > Insecta > Lepidoptera > Nymphalidae > Brenthis > Brenthis ino. The sequence goes on along the minus strand of OV170223.1, from coordinate 13,673,904 downwards.
AAAACACAATACTCACGTTATCAGAGCGATATCTGTATTATATATAATTCAGATGAAAAAATCATGAAAGTAAAACAGAAATAAAATACTATTCGAATACCTCATGCCTTTTATTATAAATTTTCTTACACGGTCGATTAAAACTAAATTATAAATTAAAATTTAATGCTTTGCATACTTTATATCTTACGCTATGTAACTAATAGAATCACTTTCAATTTTCTCACAATACATTTTATTAAGCTTCAGTATATCGTTTTCTGATAAACCATGCCTTTGTCCAATGGTCACATTTTCCTGTAAAAATAAAAATTGACTTTATCGAGCGCTATAACGAGTTAGCAACGATACGTATAATTATTTAAGGAGGCTTGCTTAATAAAAAGATATATCAATTTGGAATTTGAGTTTTAATTTAGTCACACCAAATATGTCACTATATGTACATAATATATGTATATACAGGCTATCGTAGGATTCTTCATATAATTTTACATTTTCAGGTTTTCATGCTATCTATTTCGCCGCAACTCGCCACCACAGGGCGTTACAATGCATCTCAACAACTATATAACGTCTGATCGATAGCCATTACAATTGTTACAAATACCTTCCTTGGGTATGCGTAGATATAAATGCTAAAGATATTTTTTCACCATTAATTTATGTAGACGAACCGTGTGCAAAAGCTAGCTATAAATACAATGTTCCTCACATACGTATACATTGCATAATAAATGTAATTACTTGAACTGTTTTGTTGACTACTTCGTTATGGATAGTTAAATTATTATTAATAACAGCTGTTGTAAGAGACTCATTACCAACACGCCATATTACAAGTGAATGTAACTATTCGAATCTGGTAGATACTACGAGTAATGTCTCTTTCATTATACAAACTAACATTATAATTTCACAATATAATATTATAACACAAAGCAGTTCGTTTAATAAACTGAAAAAAACTAGTTGCCACCGAGGCTAGCATATACGGCGGCAGATCTGAAGGTCTTGGCTTCGAGTCCCGGGTCGGGCCAAGTTTAATTACTGAGTTTTTTCTGTTAAGATTTCTCAGTAGTAGGCCAGAGTTGGTAAGTTGGAGGTGTTGCACCCCCGCGCCTCGGAGAGCACGTAAAGCTGTCGGTCCTGCGCGGCTGCGCCTTAAATCTCACACATCGTGTCGAAGTATCGTCCCATCTGACTTTGAGAGTAAAAGGAATAGAGAGTGCACTTGTATCTGTGCGCACATTTGTGCACTATAATATTATCTCCTGCGCAGAAGGCCAGTTTCAGTGAGATTGGCTACCGTGCCGTAACAGAAATTGGTTGGGAGATCATTATACTGTATATTGTATTTAATAAATGTTTTTTAACCTGCAAAGGAATAATAGTTTTATTTCCATTTTTTGAAAATGCTGTCTTCGGATAGTGCATCACGCTGCCGTAATCATAAGGCACGTCGAAATCGGTTACTGTATCAATAGTATACTTTGCAAAATTATGCTCCTTGCCTTAAAAAACAGAAAGTTTATTAAAAACTTTATTATTTATCAACTATACTACAAACATTAATATAAAGGTGGTCTCTCATCACACACACACTTTAAGATTCGATGTTGAGCATTACGTTAAAGTACTGCCTGACTGACTGACGAGCATTCGCCTTGAACGTAACTATTTAGATTCGATTTTGAGTATTCGTTCGCAGTCAAGTCAGTTGTTTTTACAATATCGGCCGAAGCGGTTATATCGAGCGCGGTAATATTGATTCGCTCGAAAAAGCAAAAGAAACGAACAAACAATCAAACAAGAATAGATGCGTTACACATTGTATCACAATGTTACAAATTGTATCATTACAGGTTGCGCACTGTAATGCTCAGTTCTTCTCTTTCACTGATGTAATGTTCGAATCTAAACTGTTACATTACAGGCAAATGTTCCCGGTGAGGGAGCGCCCTTATACTACATATACAAATAAAATTAAGTGAATTTCCATTGGACTAACGCGATTAGGGTTTCAAGAAATTATGGAAACAAGGCTGGTTTTTTTTTATTTTCCTATGATGCTGATGCTTATTGAGGCAAAAAAAAATTATAGTATCTACAAGAACCTCAAACAAAGTCGATGTTACGGTAAAAATCAAATATCACAAAAAAATAAGAGAGCGCAAATAGCTTTGATATAAGTGTTCATTTGACACCACGTTCTTTATATTAGTTACCTACCTGGATTTATGTTTTCCCATATAATTTCGACGAAATCATCTCTATCAAATGTACTTTGCATATGATAAAAACCGAGGGTGTGAAGCATCTCGTGCACAACTGTTCCGTGTCTAAAACACCCCTTAGAAAGATTCAGCACTTGCCGTTCTTCGTCGCCTTCTTGTCCATCTTCATGTTCTTCTGTGTTAAACCCTACACTTGAAAAGCACCCATTTGCCGATCCCTGTATTTTTATTAAGTATCAGTAAAGTCGTTAAATGCTAAAAAGAGCATGTCTAAGTATGTTCCACGTCGCGGCTTCACCGCTAGTTCATCATATCTTCTCGATAAAATTGTTAATTTATTTTGCATGATGTCAGATATATATATATATATATATATATATATATATCTTTATATATATAATTCTTCTGTGAGTGTTTATGTCACTGAACTTCTCTCAAACGACTGGACCGATTTTGATGAAATTTTTTGTGTGTGTTCAAGGGGATCTGGGAATGGTTTAGATTTACAATTTTGTCCGCTGGACAATGTTTTTTTAATTAATTTTTAATTTATTAGTAGTTGTTGATTTTGGAATGTTTTACATTGGATCCGACAGACGGCGCTACCATCGAAGTGTAGACAGGACAACGTCTGTCGGGTCCGCTAGTATATATATAAACGCTTCGTTTTTGTAACATTTTTAATAGTTATGAGTTATGACAGTCAAAAGTAGGTTAAAATCGACTTCCTTAATTTGTCTATATTACGCAGCTTGTTTGTTACCAGCTATTAAAATCATCATAAAATTATTGATTTCAAATTATAACCAACGTGGTCTGATCTGGCTGACTACAAGTTGCCGGTTAAAAATATAATAATTACAACAAACCTGTATCATAACCGCGTGTTCTTCGTTTTCTCTCTTACGAAATTGGAGACAAGATTTATTAGCTATGTCATTCATCGCTTCCTCGATCATCTTTATTTCTTTTTCATCTGCAAAAATGTTCGCAATTATTAATTAAAATACTGATTGATTATCTTAAATATATGAGATTGTTTTCATTTAAAATAGTACTCGTATAGTAGAGATAATATATGTGTTTACAAGATATAAATGAAATTGCGCCAGACCAGCCAGAGATGCAAGAAAGATTTAATATTAGACATTCAAAGCCTTAATATCACATGTGTACATACTTTGCGGAATCAGTAATGGGACAGTCGTTGCTATATAAGGAAGAGGTATAATTTAAACTAAATAGTGAATATGTATGGGAAAGGGGGCATGAATGGAACATTTTTTTTGATTTTGACGATAAATAATAAAAAATATTATATATGTCACGTAAGTTTATGTATTCATCTTTCAAAACATAAACCAAAAAGAAAATATATTTTTGAAACATAATTAAAAATCAAATTAAATACATTAAAGTCAAATTTAAAAATTCTCAAGATATGTCCAATTCATTCATGACTGTGTGAACTTCAATGGGACATTGACGGTCATGAAGGAGACATATTATAAACAATTTCTTAGCAATTATTGTGGAAGCTCATATGTTTTTTAATCGTTTTTAGTACACCTCCAATAAATAATATAATACTTAATCATAATCTGGCCGATGCGTTTAAATGTTAGGAAATGCATTTACGCATACCTCCTGTATACATACATGTGGATATGTGGGACTCACCGGCTAGAGAAGCCAGAACTAAAACCCAACAGAACCTCCCCCGTCTTAATGGGCGTTAAAATCCTGCCTCAACTACTACATTTTCATCCCTTGTAAGGCCTATTTAGTGGTCCCAAGCAAGACTTTCATATTATTTAAAAAATATCCTTACAGCAAAAAGATTTTCGAACAACTTTGTATTATTGTGCACTCACCTTTTCAGTAGTTATACCAATGGTCAGTTTGCGGTACAATAACTATCAAATACTTATTATTTAAATAACCTAATAAACAAACTTACAATCAATGAATAAATTAATTTTACTCACGAAATAATTAAACTATGCTTCGCCATTTTCTTTGTTTTAAAAAGCAAATGAAATTTACGTCAATATTGTTAGATACTGAGTAAATGTTGTAAGAATTTAGAAAACAAAAATCTACTACTTTGTTCCTACTACTTTGTTCCTAGAGAGAAGCATCTATAAACAATATAACGAACCAAAATCCTCTTCAACAATATGGTATACGACAGTACGATTAGGCCAGCGCTTAGTACTGTCTTTCAGGCCATTACGTTCTATTTTTGCTTTCTTGATAGCTTGTTGTTGCATTGAAGTCAACAGCATGTCACCTTCGAAGTATTCTCCAAACTCTCCATCTAGACTAGAATCTTAATAAAGAATTTATTGAAATATTAAATTTACTAGTAAGCATTAAGGTGTTCATTAATTTTAATATGATGCATTTCAAATAAAACTATCTTTTCGGATTTTTTCGCGAATTTATTTTGATTTTTGTTCCCGATGTTTCGAATGCTTTACAGCAATCATGGTCACGGGAGAGACTGAGGTTTTAGATGTCTCTAAGGTATTATATAGTTGTTACAGACAGCCTACCCACAAATAACAAAATGAATTCAAAAAATTTAAAAATGGCAACAAAGCACCTTACAATATTTTTTTTAACTTTTATAGTTAGATAGTTTTATTTAAAATGTCAAGTAGGTATTCGCGTAAATCGAAGAAAGTATTATGATGCATTTCAATTGTTCATTCCAGATAAATTCAACCGACTTCAAAAATGGTTAAATATTAGATCTACAGTTCTCTAATAATATCCTCCCGACCAATTTTGGCCCCGGCAGCCAATCTCTTTGAGACTAGCCATCTGCGCAAGGGATATTATAATGCACAAGTGCACTCTCTATTCTTGTCACTCTTATACTCGCTCCGGTAGGACGACTATTCGACACGACCAGTGAGAGTTAAGGAGGATAACCAACGGCTTTACGTGCTCTCCAAGGCACGAGGGTGAAGCACCGCCAACATCCCAACTCCGTGCCATTACGGAGGCTTACTAAACAGAAAGATTCAATAACTTAACTTGGCCCGAAACGGTACTCGAATCCAGGACCTCCAGATGTGCAGCCATATATGCTAAACCACTACACCACCACTACACTACTGTAGGTAGTTACTATGTGAGTTGTATATCCGCGAATAACTCTTAAGCTAACAAATCGACATTTTTTCAATATTACAAGAATGTACCTCAACTTTAAGGTATTACATTAATATTATGATTGAAAATTAAAAAATAACCGATTTAAATATTATACTACACTGTAGTGTACACACTTAAATTAGAGCGTGAGAGCAAAATATTAACTTTATTTGAAGATAAGACAGTTAACTACTAATGATGCGATAATAAGCGTCCGCGTATCGGTTACGTCCGAATTAAATCTTTAATTTTTTTAATAAACTTTAAAATATATATATATATTTACCATATACTTGATTTATAAATAGTTCATCAATCTCATCGCGAGTTCTATCATTTTTAGTTGGAGCCGAGTTGATTAAAACAGCTGAGACAAGAAGGAAATACGCTGCTACGGCTACCATAACTATCTATTATATACCTATCTTATTGTTCAATACAAAACTCCTTATGCACTATAATAAGACGTGCAACATTGTTACTCCTTTTAAATACCATCGGTTCGTGTAACTCTATAGATTACCTAATTAGATAAGTAATCTAAAACAATGTTATCGTAATTAGGTACTTTGTTCTCTTTTGCTACAATAATTATCATGTAAGCACCCTGGAGTGTGAACAAGAGGATGTAGCCTCTATGCATATACATAAGGATCGATAAGCCTTTGTTATTTGTTAATTTAATGTGTTTAAAAAACTTTTAATTTTATATAACACTTAGAGACACACCCTCGCCTCGCTCGGGTTCGTCCCTAGGTACGTTTTTATGGTTAGTATGGAATAGATAAACTATATATTAGTATATATATATTATACTGGAAATCCCGTTGATAGTAGTCCAAATGAAAAGTGGCGAGAGATGAGATCGTGCCCTATGAGAAAAGCCAAAAATTTTTTAGTAATACTTTTACAGCTTTCAAGATTTTCTGATGTTCATGATTTTATTGAAAATTTATTACCTTAATACGCATAATTTCTGCCATTTTATTGAAATAGAGAAAACGTATTTTTTTACTGAATATTATGTCTGACGATGTTCTGTAGATGTGATCCAGTTAGGATGTGTTTCCCAACAACATGAACAGTTTCTTTAGAAAAAATATATTAAAGTTGCGAATTTCAATGAGACAACATTTTTTATCCAAGTTTAAAGTACCTACTGTGGTGCTAAAAAAAGTAATACATCCTTGATGCCCATTTGCTTGAAAAATAGTGTATTTTTTTTTTAAAGTAAACAAAGAACAAAATTCAATAAAACTATCTTTTCGGATTTTGTCGCGGATTTATTTGCATTTTTGTTTCCCGACGTTTCGAATGCTTTACAGCATTCATGGTCACGGGAGAGACTGAGGTGTTACATGTCTCTAAGGTATAGTTGTTACAGACAGCCTACCCACAATTAACAAAATGAAAATTTCACTAATTACCTTACAATATTTTAACTTTAAACATTTTTATAATTTTAATTAGTTTTATAATTGAATATGGAATATTATTTATTTAATTTTGCTGTTGTTATTATAATTATTACAATTTTAAATTATTAATTAGTAATCTATATTTAGTGTTGCCATTATTATATTTATAACCATAAAGAAAAATATAAAATATAGTATTAATTATTTAAGCCATATAATTGTTCTATGTGTAATTAAAAAAGTTAACATTAATTAAAAATAATAATTTTAATTTTGTTTGCTATTATTTAAAAACAACTTACATACTAAGCAACACTATTACTATATACTTTTACAAATGAAAAATGAAAATATTATTCTGATATGCTGTCATTTTGATCCACACAGTAAGAACTTACTACATCTACCTGTCTGTTATGTTTATATTTATTATTTGATTTTATTATATTAATAACAGGATCCCATGACGATGGTAGTACCCAGCTATCTTCCCTATTGAAATTTGGATGTTTTTTTTAATTTCTATGGCTTCTCGAATCATTCTAGGGCGATATCGGTTTTCTTTCGCCAGGATTTGAGGTCTATCGAAGCGAATATAATGGCTTGGGCGGTCCTGGCTATGTTTGCAGACAGCAGATGTTGTATTGCGACGGTGCTTCACATCAGCTATGTGTTCTTTGACCCGGGTTCTAATGGATCGCTTTGTTTGTCCGATGTAAGAGAGCCCACAATCACAATCAAGCTTGTAAACTCCTGCATCTTGTAGAGGGATGTTGCACTAGACAGGTGGTAAGAACTGGGCCGTTGTCTGCGAACATACCACATCACTAGCGAATCACTCTCGCTTCGCTCGGGTTCGTCCCTAGGTTGATTCCCCATACAAACTTTCATCCCCATTTTCACCCCCTTATGGGATGATTTCCTGGATAAAATGTGTCCTATGTCCTTCCTAGGGTCTCAAACTATCCCCCCCAACGTGCGTTCACCTTGTCGTGGTGGGGGGGCTCAGTAGCAGTAGCGAAGCTAAGAAACGCACAGGGAGGTTGCCCACTTCGGTGGGCGGTGGGAGATGGCCCTCTTCGGAGGGCGGTTTACCATGCGGATTGCTCCTGGTACTTCTCTGATAGCAGAGTGGACTGTGGAGCAACCCCATGGTTGTGGTGGTCTGCTTCGGCGGACCTGCCGTCGGGGTGTCGTAGTTGAATGCGTAAGCGATCCTGCGACGCCCCATTAAGACGGGGGAAGGTTTTGTTGGGTTTTAGTGGGTAGTACTGGCTGTATTACGCCGGTGAGTCCCACACGTCGTGCGTAAATGCATTTCCCAACGTTAAAAAAAAAAAAAAAAAGGTGGTAAGAACTGACTAATTTTCTTTGGCGGCTTGAAGTAAGTTTTAATTGAAGCTCGCTTTAGAATGTAGCCAATCTTGTCTGTGACACCTCTCATGTAAGGTAGGACTGCAGGGACGCGCTCGACTGTGGCTGGTTTCACTCGGTCCCTGTGACGTAGGCGCGGCACTTGCAGCTTGTTGTCTCGCAGAACTTCCTTGACATGTTGCAGTTCTCCGGCCAGGTGTTGCTCGTCGCCCCCCCAACGTGCGTTCACCTTGTCGTGGTGGGGGGGCTCAGTAGTGCCCGGCAATCCAACCGGGCGCGAAGCTAAGAAACGCACAGGGAGGTTGCCCACTTCGGTGGGCGGTGGGAGGTGGCCCTCTTCGGGGGGGCGGTGTACCATGCGGGTTGCTCCTGGTACTTCTCTGATGGCAGAGTGGACTGTGGAGCAACCCCATGGTTGTGGTGGTCTGCTTCGGCAGACCTGCCGTCGGGGCGTCGTAGTTGAATGCGTAAGCGATCCTGCGACGCCCCATTAAGACGGGGGAAGGTTTTGTTGGGTTTTCGTGGGTAGTACTGGCTGTATTACGCCGGTGAGTCCCACACGTCGTGCGTAAATGCATTTCCCAACGTTAAAAAAAAAAAAAAAAAAAAAAGGTGTTGCTCGTCGCAGATCCCGCGCGCTCTCTGAAACAAAGATTTTCCCACGGAAGCTAACTGTGAAGGGTGGTGGTGAGATTCACCATTCAAGTACCTATCTGTATGGGTCTTCTTTCGATACACAGTATGACTCAGGGTGTTATCTGGGATACGCATAACTAATACATCTAAGAAAGCTAAAGAACCACTATACTACCATCGTCATGGGATCCTGTTATTAATATAATAAAATCAAATAATAAATATAAACATAACAGACAGGTAGATGTAGTAAGTTCTTACTGTGTGAATCAAAATGACAGCATATCAGAATAATATTTTTCATTTTTCATTTGTAAAAGTATATAGTAATAGTGTTGCTTAGTAAGTTGTTTTTAAATAATAGCAAACAAAATTACAATTATTATCTTTAATTAATTTTAACTTTTTAAATTACACATAGAACAATTATAGGGCTTAAATAATTAATACTACCTATATTTTATATTTTTCTTTATGGTTATAAATATAATCATGGCAACACTAAATATAGATTACTAATTAATAATTTAAAATTGTAATAATTATAATAATAACAGTAAAATTAAATAAATAATATTCCATATTCAATTATAAAACTAATCAAAATTATAAAAATGTTTAAAGTTAAAATATTGTAAGGTAATTAGTGAAATTTTCATTTTGTTAATTGTGGGTAGGCTGTCTGTAACAACTATACCTTAGAGACATGTAACACCTCAGTCTCTCCCGTGACCATGAATGCTGTAAAGCATTCGAAACGTCGGGAAACAAAAATGCAAATAAATCCGCGACAAAATCCGAAAAGATAGTTTTATTTAAAATGTCAAATATTCGCGTAAATCTAAGAAAGTATTATATAAAATTCAATAAAACAAAAAAGTTATTGCTATTTCATTGCCAAAGATCATAATTTTTCGATAAATGTTTTTGGTCTGATTTTTGCAGTAAATCAAAATATTGTAAAACTTAGAGATTGTGGCCAAATGGAACCAAAACTAACAACAAAACAAGTTTTCAAGTTAATCTATATACGTTATATACATAAAATGCTTCGTTCTGACTGACTGACTGACTGATCGATCAACGCACAGCACTGCTGGTCGTAGAAACGTGAAATTTGGAGGACATATTCCTTATACAATGTAGCCATCCACTTTTTTTTTTTTATGGGACTAAGGGGGCAAACGGGCAGGAGGCTCACCTGATGAAAAGTGATCACCGCCGCCCATGGATAAATTAAATAATTTATAATAATAATAAATTTATTCTAAAAATCCTTTTTAGCCATCCGCTAAAAAGGATTTTTCGAAATTCATACCGTAAGGGGGTAAAATAGGGGATGAAAGTTTGTATGAAACTCTGTAATTAATGCACGGAAAGTGGTATTTACCTTTAAAATGAAAAATAAAACAAAACAAATATCATTATTTTTTTCTAAATTATCCCATAAAAGAGTAACATGTCTGTTAAAAGTCGTTCTGTTGTTGTGGCAACAAACAGTTAACTAACGCGCTAATTCTCCTTCACCTTAATCTACCTTGTCACTGTAATCTACATGGTAATCGTTGTTCTTGTCTGACAAATGATATATAATATAATATACTTTCCTTCTTTTCTTTCCATTCAGGCCACTTTTACATAGGTGAGAGGTATTTTATCATGTACAGAAAAAAATTAGCTTTAATTTAATACATAAAAGATAATATAAGATTTTGTTATTTTTATACGCTAGGAACGTATAAATATAACAAAAAAATCTTTAATTACTCACCACTCACCACGCAACCACTTTTGCGGCCACTTTTACATAGGCAGGCGTAGTCTATCAGGTACAGAAAAAAATAGCTTTAATTTGATATTATTATAAATGATGAATATACGCGATGAACGTAGCAATCCTGCAGCCGGATCTCGATCCATAAAAGAAGAAGAAGCATTATTAATTTCATGAGTAGCGGTTTGGATACGTGCACGGAGGTCTTCAATATTAACAATCCGCTTCTTGTACACAATCTCCTTCAGGCATCCCCAGTAAAAAAAGTCCAAAGGAGTTAGTTAGGTCGGCAGACCGTGGAAACCACAAAGTAATTTTCGTTTAAAAAGTTTCTCACTCGTATGGCGTAATGCGCTGGACAGCCATCATTTTGCAGCAAAAATACGTTTTCGCTATTTCAATAAAATGGCATAAATTATACGTATTAAGGTACGTATCAATAAAATCAGTAAATCTTGAATTGAACTTTCGAGTACTTAGGGTCCAGTGGTTAAACTGTGTCAATCTCGTAAGTGTGGGTAAAAGTTCGCGAGTGGATACAGTAAATTCTGGGTGTCGAGACTCGAATCGAGTTGCAAGTGACCTACGAAACAGTGGTAGTGGTAACGGACATAATTAAAACCAACTAAAATGAGGATAGATATATCATATATATCCGCCCGCAAAGTCATCAGTACACCCGTGACCATGACGCTTAGTAACAGTGCCCAAATATCGGGAATTCTCAAAAGTGTAAAACATGGTAAATATCCCGTTTAACAGCAGAATAATAATTTTATTTCATAGGTAACATTTTATTTATTTTCTTGAACTGGTTCTTGAAACAGCCCATGAGGTTTACAGTGGGTAGATAGGGTAGTAGTAATCGAACGATATATAAAATTAGAAAAAAAAAACAATTTTATCAGATTGTAAATAACGTGCTATATTTATATTACAAAATAATTACAAAGAAAATTTGACACACAAAATATAACTGTACAATACGCATGCAATTCTGATACAATGTTTACGCAAAAATCATTAAAAAAATGTACAAATAAAACGAATTAATATATAAAAAAAATACTAAGATAAACTGTATAAGTAAACAATCGCATATAAAACGAAATAATAAAAATCCATTTGATACAGTATGGCATTCCTTACAACATAATACTGAACTCGCTAATACAACAGTGTACGTCGTTCTACAGTGACAACTTCATATAATTATATATAAATTTCAATAAATATCGACATCGCTACAAATAAACCACCGCAGGACCTACAATACCAAAATTGCAATAGGCGATTTTCACTAAATAATGTAGTAATATATATAACTACACTGTAACACAATGAAGACGTTTAAAAACATAGCTAGTTTACACATCGATTTACCGAGTAATTAATTTAGGCAGTCTTTAATATATTTCAATTATTAAATAATATACCAAGTTTTTTAAGTTGATGAAACACTAAATAAATACAAACGATACCGGTGGCCTGATTGCGTAACATATGGAACTATAAATTATAATTATTGGCTATGAATTAACTAATTATAATAAAATTATAATTAAGTCAATAATTACTTAGCGATATGATTACCAACGACGCAACGCGACGGTGCAACTAAAATGTACGAACCAGGCCTACATACAACAAACAAAAAAAAAATGGTAACACACCTACCAACTTAACTACGATAATTCAAATTATTTTACATACAAATTACAATATCAGCACATTGTTATTAATAAAGCACTGTAAAACATTTAAAATATTGGTCTAGTCATTTATTGCGTGGGATTACTTACTGCGTCCCAGTGATCATACACCGACTACCAGATCGTTGTATATACATTTTATAAATCTACACTGCCAAATACAACATAACTAATTATCATACCAACTATGTCTACATAACTGTATACAAAAGTGTCGTGACAAATCTTACTTCGTATTGTTTTCTTATTGAATTAATTTAAACATAAAAATCGGATGGGGCTGTGTCGGCCCTATTTAAAAACTCCAATAGCATCCCATCAAAAGCGATAAAAGTCACATAGAAACCAATAAATATTTATTGGTTTCTATGTGGCTTTTGTCGCTTTTGATGGGATTCTATTGGACTTTTTCAACAGGGGCGACATACCGCCGTTGGTTTAACGTGAAACGTCTATTTCAGCGAGTCGCTTTTACTGTTAAGTTAGAATGAAAACAACATTGACTTCTTTCTAATTATTTTAATACTATACTGTCATTGAATATGTAGTGTATATAAAGTTCTTTCGATTAATATTGGACAACAATTTCGTTAAAAATTGGTCTCAGATATGAGAAATAAGAAACATTAGGCGTTGTTTACTGAGCGTGCCTTTGCTTGCAGCTTTGAGACGCTCTCTGAACCGCCTCCCTTGCTTTGCCCCGCACATTGGGGTACTTATGCGTAACCCATAACCCCCTATTTCCGACAGCTGTGATTTATATTTCCGGTTGGCTACCAAGCATTAGGTTTATGTTTTTAAGACTAATAGTTTTGTAATTACGAGGGTAAAACGTTATAGATCATTTCGTTATGGTCCACTTTTTTGACCTGGTACCTGTATGTTTCGGTGTGTTTTTAACGACGTTTCACGTCAAAAAAATATACAGCAAAGTGAAATTTTGACATATTTCTCTTATTTTCCGTATCTAACAAAACTATTAACTAGACTATTCAAAAGAAGAAATTTATGAAATTTTAAAATAATTTGCTATGTAAACTGATAAGTTTTGTAATTTAATCGTCCCTACTACACAATGGAGTATGTAAGGTTTGTCACAACGTTAAGACCAGCTCATAATTTTCGATGATCCTATTGATATAAATAGCGACCAAAAATGAATTCGACATACATAACACTTGTATATCTGTCGCTACAGATACATGATAGATTTATTTAATAAGATACATGGGGTTTATATACGGTTACCGCTAATATTTGTCTAATATAATAATTTGTCTACGTATAGAGGACGTCAACAGAGTAGTAAGCGGCACTCTCGTGAGTGGTTATTATCACACATGTGCAACAATTCTACGATAAAAAATTATTGCTATTTCATGACTCAATCGTCTTAAGGCAAATTAACCAAACCAGGTATTTCTTTATTGGCATTATCTATATTTACAGTTCCAGTTACATGTCCCACTGTATGAACGCGGTTCTATTGAGCTATATTATTATAAATACTATATATGTATGTGTATGCAAATAGAGTTATTCGCTGCATCTTAAGCTTTAATAAATACTAAAATGACACGAATAGTGACGACGACATTATAAACGATTTAAGATCTCAAAAGTATTCTTTCTCGTAAACACTTGCCGCCTTGTAGACGACAATTTATAGGAAAAATATAATTTCTGATTATCAAAAATAAAAATATGTATCAAATTTTACTTTAAGAATATGCGCAAAACATTGCGTAAATATACATATTATATATTTAATTGCGTAAATCATATGTGCTAAGGTCTAAGACTCCTAGAAGAACCGACCGCACCATTTTGTATAGCAAAGAGCGACCTGCAAAACTGTTCTCACTTTTAGTACTTAATGCGTATTATAAATATGACAAAAGTTACTATAATATACTTGTCTTGGGTTTTAATTAAATTATTTATGATTTGTTATTCAAAAACGATTTCGTTTAGCGCAATTATTATTTTAGTCCAATAAACACTTTTAATTACAACATTACAGCCGAAACTTTTTATATTACTCGATATAGTAATATAACAAGTGTGCGCATTCTCCTATCTCCTAATATAATGGTCTACCTAAATTGTACACGAAGTCGCATTACGTACGCTACAGTCTACATTACAGTCTATGTTTTATTTATAAAATTACTGATATAGAGTTGAAATCAATTGTTTTAGGTATGTTTCACATTGTAGATGAAACTGGCCAAAAGAATATATTATAAAAAGTTTTAATTCAGTTGAACTAACAACAAGACGTAAACCTGTATGTATACATTTATAGTATTCCGGTCAGGTGTGTCCCATTGCAAGTTGCAATTCCAAATTGCATTAAAAACCTGTCGAAAATAGGAAATTTCTTAATATCCGCACAACGTGCGAAATGTCATGCTAACATGCTTCAAAAAATTGATAAAATTATAAATATAATACTTAAAAAAGTATATATATTTGTTATTCGTTGTTCATTCGTAATATGTATAAAAATTACCAAAGAAATATTTATTTATATAAAAATTAATCTTACATATTAAAAATATTTGGTGTTGCCTATATTACATATGATTCAATTTCAAAATAAAATATTAAGAAATTTCCACTATTTACTGATCGCGAAGGCGAATATGCAATAGTAAATATTTGACCTACATGAGAACGAGTCACGCTCTGCGCATGTTTAAGTCACATAATATTATAACCAAACCTAAAAATATTTATCCATTAAAATTATTGGATAGTTTTTCTATTATTTCAATCTCTGTACGAATAATACTCATCCAAAGTAAATATATCAAAAATTGCGGTCGCTAATGTGAACTAATATTCATTTATGTCTCAAAAACTCCCTAGAAGGTCGTATCCCTAAACAACAAATCAGTAAATAACTTCTCAAATTGAATACCATAGTAAATCATATATATACACCATTTTAAACACAGCCATTTTTTTCGGATTTTTGCGGTTTTATTTTGGTTTTTGATGCCCGACGTCTCGAATCAATCATGTCAATCATCAATCATCAACAGCAATCATGGTCACATGAGAGACCAAGGTTTTGTTGTTAAACTATAGCTACGCTGATATGAATCATTTATAGAATTTTTGGAATTGTGAAGTATTTCGGTGCCAGCTTCTTTTCTTCCAAATAAATGTATAATTTTGTGGGTAGAAGCCATCTGTAATAACTATATAATAACTTTTGAGACAAGAAACCCTTCTGTGAAAATAAAACCGCGAATACATCCGGAAAAAAAAGGTTTTTTTTAAAATGTCAGATAATCGCTGTAAATCTAAGAAAGTGTTATATTCACCATGTTTCATTGATTTCTAGCCTCCCCATACGCGCTACTTACGTTTAAGTCTACTATTAACTATATAGCAACTCGCACTACTTATTACAATTTGAAAAGAATTCCTCTAATTCGATGTATTGAGATGTAGTAAGCTTATGTTATATATATGACATCGACGAACCACAACAACTAGAAGAATATTAAATCTAAGCGTCGCGTTCCATTGTTACCTATTCAAGTCACATTCTGATATGTATGACAGTGTAGGGTAAGAATACTGATAAATAGTTTTTGGCTTCCCGTTTTGTTTTTTTTAGACGTCAAGGCTATTTGCTTAGTTATTGACCTATTATATATCGTGTGAGGATTTATTTTGATTATATATCACTAGGGTGTAGTCTAAAACCGAGCGCAAGCGAGCTAACTTAGCGGATCTGTCAAGCGTCTGTCTATTCACAATCGGACCGATCACAGTTGAAATCGCATTACCAATAAATATACTAAAAATAATTAGGCCATTTTAGGACAGATAATCACAATATTTTATCTAATTTAAACAATTCCTCATCGATAAAATCTCACATTTATGTCATGTCCTTTTTTCTCTCCTTTTTTATCTTCTTTGTTTTAATTCTTTGGATGGAGACGTTTTACCTGTAAAAGAAAATATTTATTGAAAAATCATTCAAAATTAGCAGCTATAGTTCATTCACGTTAAGAAAATATTGAGTCTTCGTTATCCACCGGCCTAGCCACGCCCTCCAACCAATTAGATTGCATGAAATTATAAAGTCAAGTCCACAATGACCAGTTGAAGGCAGACTTTCGTAAGAACAAAATTCTTTTATAATAAATATAAACGAAGATTCTTGTGATACTGATTAAATATATTATTAATGAATTTATTTTGATTAGAAATATTCATTAAACTTAATCCTTTGAAATAAATAATACATTTGAATTGAATTTTTACTCCACTGTGAATACACCTTAACCTGCCGTTGCACTTGATGACTCACTATTTTCTTAACGTGTATAGACTAGATGTCTGTCTGTTACCGCATCACAGAAAAATGACTGGATGGATTTTGATGAAATTTGGCATGGTGATAGCTGGTTATCAGGGTCAACACATAGGATACTTTTTACCGCGGAAAAATATCTCATTTCTGAGAAAAAATACAAAAACTGCAATGTAAGAGTATACTAATATGTAAAACCTAAGAATTTGGTTTTAGGTCATCTGAACGCAGGCGGAGCCGCGGGTAATGCTAGTTCTATATAAAACATGAATAGATTACTTAAAAAACTATTTTCGGGTATTTTGCTCATGGTTGGCGTCGGCGGGATAAACCGGGTATTTTGATGTTTATTGGTCGGGTAAATCCACGACGGTTACCTGGCACCCCTGATAACAATACATAGTAATTGGTTACCATTACGTGGCGGCGGCGGCGGTGGCGGCGGGCGGCGAGGGCGCGGACTGGTTGCGCGAGCGGCCGCCGCGGGGCTTGATGGTCTCAGAGATCTGCCACATGGTCTCCTCGCTCAGCACGTCGTCGAACTCGTTGAACATGGCTTGGATGCGCTCGTTTTTCTTTATCTTGTATTGTCTATAATAAATGTAACCTTATAGATAATCCATGTGAGAACATGCAACTATTTTTTTTTGCATTTTTCCAAATTAAAAAAAAAACAGATTGAGATATTCGAAATTCAGAATAAAATATTATAGGTATTTTTTCTTAAATTAACTATGCTTTGTCATTTGTTAAAGATTTGTTAAAACAATAAATATAATCTATCTCATGTAAAAAAATTGGTTATTTATTGCTATAACAAAGTTGCGTATAGTTAATTTAAGAAGAAAACCAATAGAAAATTTTTAATTGAGACTTTAGTCACACAAAGACTATGACTTGTATAAAATCCATATTTAATATATATTATAAATGTGAAAGTGCAAATGAAATGTAATAGGTAGTGTGAATGATTTGACTGCAGTCAACGTCAACATAGCACAAATGAAGACACTTTTACACTGTACAATCAAATAAAATTGAATAAAATTACAAATAGCTTAAACTTTATAATGTACTACTTCTTTTGTAAGATATGTTTAGTAAAAGCTATAAAAGCATTTTGCAAAGTTAATACATATCCTCAGCAACACGGTGTTATATCTTTGAGTAAAAAATACGTTTTTGGTATAAAAAATATTTTTAGCTTTCATTAATCGAGCAATAAATAAATACTTAATAATAATATGGTTAAATTTCAAATAATTATGTGAAATAAGAATTGAACGCATATCCACAACATTTTTCTTTGGAAATAGCGACTCACCCTCGCTTCGCTCGGGAATCGTACATTTTTCCGGGATACAAAATAGCCTATGTGTTATTCCAGACTATAATCTATCTCTGTGCCAAATTTCATCCAGATACGTTCAGCCGTTCATGCGTGAAAGAATTACAAACATCCATACTCACAAACTTTCACATTTATAATATTAAATAATATAAATAATACGGATAACTCACTCTTTATGGAATCGCTTCATATTCTCCATAATGTTATATTGTTGCCACCGCTTTGTGAAGTTGATACTGCCGTCAGGTAGTAGGTCTGGGTTTCCGACGTGTACAAAAGTCAGATCTTGAAGAAATAGACCGCTGCAAGAAATGAACCCGCATTAGCTATTATTATTAGCAACTTTTAACACTTTATACATTATGTTTTTGCATTCAGCCCTTTTTAACGTCCCACTGCTGAGCACGAGCCTCCCTTCAGTACGAGGGGGATCAGGCCATAGTCCATCACGCTGGCCAAGTGCGGGATGGCGGACTTCACATGTCTTTCGAAAACTTGCTAGGTTCTCTCAGACATGCAGGTTTCCTCACGATGTTTTCCTTCACCGTCGTTATTATGTTTACGTCGTATAATTTATGATAAAATTTCCCAGGTAGTAAAATTAATACTTAATGAATCAATTCTTGTGGTCAATTGGAAAAACGCCGAAATCTTTATAAAGAATAATGTTCTCGTGACATTTCGGCCCCAGCGGTCAATCTCATTGAGATTAGACAGGTGTAGAGATATTTTCAATGGCACAACGGCTTTGCGTGTTCTAGAAATGTAATAAAATTATAGAGAGATCATATCTTTACCTTAAAACATTCAATGTTTTTGTGTTTATGAAAACATGTAGCAGCAGCACTATCAAACTAAATGTCATAATTTATAGTATTGAGATTTTCATACAAAAATACCATCCAAATTATAAACTTTATCTAAACTTAATCTACTTTATACAAAATTCGATAATTAGACGGCATTTTTTACGGCGAGGGGCAGCGCTAAGGTTGAATCCGACACTGCGTGTTAGCTACTCACATATAGGGTATACAGGGCGGCTGCGTGGCGGCGAGCGCGCTGCGGTAGTTGCGGAAGGAGTGCGAGCTGTCGATGAGCTTGCAGTGGTCGCGCAGCGCGTCGGCCACGCGCTCGGGCCAGCCCAGGCGCTGCACGGGCGGGCAGTCCAGCGCAGACACCAGCGCCAGGTACGAATTGAAGTTGTTCCTCTTGCGTAGCTCCTTCATCACTTTCAGCACTTTGCTCGCGTACTTCTCACGTTCGCGAGCCTCGTACTGCAAAATATACAATCATTGTTAATACAGCATTTGAATTATTTATGAATGAAAATTTGTATTTGACCGACTTCAAAAATAAGAAGATACTCGAATCCATATGTTAATACGCGATATTTTAGCCTATTCTAAATTGATTTTGATAATTTAGAAAAGGTACTCGAGAGTGGTCCCAAACATAAAAAACCAATTTATTTTTAATTATTCTGATTTGTACAGTTTTTTTGTTAATTACTTGAAAATATGATAGATATAAATCAATCCATCAATCTTTAATGTATAAATGTTGTTGTAGTCTTCTTAAATTACATCAATGAAAAAACGAAAAGAAGCAACAAACTAACAACAAATAACACAACTACTAATACATTACATAATATAAAAAATGTCACTAAAAACTATATTTTTTAAATATTCACAAATCGATGAAAAGTTGTCCAGCAACATCGTAAATCATATCCAAATTGCAACAGAATTTTTTAAACTTTAACAGTCAAGAAGAGTAAATATATAGAAAAAAAATTTGATATACAATAATAGTATACGTTAAAACAGTGTATAATTGAAAATTATAAAATAAATTTACTAATAAATTAATAAAAAAGAATGTTGTTCTATTTAATAGAAAAATTGATACGCACTTTTTTGACTTTTTATAATTTTTTCGTTTTTAAAGCCTTGTAAGTTTTTTCCTATGCGTTTTAGCGAATAAATGAAAGAGACCTTTTTTTTAGAGAATTTAATTTCCTACAAGATAACGAAACGGGAAATTTGAAATTTTTTTTCGACGATTCACAATGAATATAAGGAATAGTTTTTTTTATTTTCAAGGTATTTTAAGTGGGAAAGGGGACCCCATGCGCCAGCTCAATTTTCAAGAATTCAAGCTCATTTTTAGGAGGTTTTATTTTGTCTAACAAAAAACTTTTTAGATGTACTTACTCAAAAAAAAAACTGACGCAGTCTAATATACAACACTATGTCAATATAATAATATAACACACCTGTTCTAATATCCTCGACCTGGCCCAATAACTCATCTTATTGAAGTGTTCAGTGAAGCGTGTCAGATTGGGCGAGCTTTCCTCGGACTGGTCGCGCGGCCACGACAGCATCTCGGCGGAGGTGATGCGCACGAACAGCGCCGAGTCGAGCAGCGTCATCTGGTCGGCCAGCTCGTGCGACTTGAAGTCCAGCAGCGTGTCGCGCCGCAGCGACACCGTGCCGTAGCAGGGCGTGTCGTACTCGTATCTGTTGCTTGTCTGCGAATCATAATCCATACTTAATATTATAAATGTGAAAGTGCGTTTCTTTATTTGTCCTTCTTTCACGTCGAAACGGAGTGACAAATTGGCGTAATTTTTTGTGTGAAGATAGTTCGAGGGCTGGAGAGTGACATAGGCTACTTTTTACTGCGGGAGATTATCTAATTCCCACGGGAAAACTCGTTATAATACAATTCAAAAATATATTTATTATCAAAATTACTTGAAATTTGGTATTAATGCTCTTCAATAAAATTAAATAAATACTTATTTTAGCATTTTTCGAAATTCAAAAAAATAGTAAAATAGGGGATGAAAGTTTGTATGAAACTACCTTTTTAGAAATTTTGGGTTAGTTTTAGCGCGAGCGACGCCGCGGGTTCTGCTAGTACTATATAAATATTATTTAATAATTATTTATTTATTTTATACAAAAGTGATACTTCTTTTGGCACGTTTGTAAAAAAATATGAGTGTAAAATTGCTACTATTTTTTGTTTTATTTTTGGAAGATGAAGTATAATAATTATAATAATAATAACATTAAAGAAAAATGATAATTAAACAAAAACATAAGAAATCTAGAGAGAAAACAAATCAACATTAAATTTAAAAATAACTCACGTTTTGGAAATGTAACTGTTTTTGCTTATCAACAAGTATTTGTCTCAAAGCTTTTGATATAGGCAGTTCCTCCGCTTCGACTAGCCAGTAGATGAACTCCATTATTTCCTGCATCAGTGGTCGGTCGAGGTCTGCCATCCTTAAAATGCATTTATTTTGCTAATAAATATAAACAATAAACATATCAGAAATATTTTCTAATTTTTATTTCAAAAATAATAAGTTTTATTTTTAGCTAAGAATATATAAATATTAATAATTATTATACATATTATTATTTGCGACTTACTCTCGCTACACTCGGGTGGGTCGCTTAGGGTCCCAACAATAACCTATTTTTCCTCCATGCCTACCCTAGTACTAAATTACATCCAAATCAAATCCGGCCAAACGTTGAGTGTAAACAAATAACAAACATACATACACATATACAAATCGCGTTTATATATTATTATCTATAGATATAATAAAACAGTAAAATAGTGAAATCAATGTGCGCATTTCACGCAAAAAGTACTGAACCGATATTAACTAAATTTTGTGTAGTGATAACATAATACTCGGGTCAACATTTAGGATACCTATCTTTTACTACAGGAAAATCTTTCATTCCCACGGGAAACACAATAACTGGTTGTATCGCGCCACTCTTAGATATTTACATGTCTAACTTTGAATGGTCTAGGAACGGGTAAAAGACATAGTCTAAAGAAAAATTCTTTTTTTGGGCCAAGGACCTTCGCAGGCGTATTATGATTTAGCAGGCGTATTTTGTAATAGTCCACTAGAGTTTCATCACAATTGGATTAACAGTATAGGAACGCAAAGAGGACAAAGATATTATTATGTACAATCATTATTATTTACATAGAAGACTAGCGACTCACCCTCGTTTCGTTCGGGTTCGTACCTTGGTACATTTTAAAGGTTAGTATGAAATACCAACTTTTGAATTTCTCGGCTTTTCTGCTCTATAATATGAATGTATTATACATTAAACCTTTCTCTTGAATCACTCTATCTATTAACACTGAAAACTGTTTACAACTAAAATCTATTTGCAACTGCAAACTACATTAAAATCCGTTGCGTAGTTTAAAAGATCTAAGCGTACAGAGAGCGGGAGCGACTATATTTTATACTATATATAGATAATAATCCATAGAGCAGTACAAAAGTCTAACTCACGTGAGATCAGCAACGACCCTGGTGAGCAGACTCAGCGTGGAGCGCAGCTCATGCGGGCGCGGGCGGTGGTGGCGCGCGCGCCGCACCAGCTTGTGCACCAGCGAGCTGGGCGACACCCACGTGCGGTATGTCGCTAAGAACGCTTCTTGGTACGCAAAATCTGTATACATTTATTTATTTATTTTAGATAATCGCTTTGCGGTTCGAAAAACGTATAGTGTGAACTGCATGTGTGATGTTTCTTGTTGTAACATTTTACATATAGTGTATGGTCTTTGAGACTATACAGATAAATAAAATTTTGCAAACAAACATTTCCTTTCAATCAAGTTTACAGATTTTATTGTTGGTTGTTTTTGAACCCATATTTAATTTATTGTTTATATAAATTTGTACTTGACAATTATAGTAAAGATAGAAAGTAAATGGAATATATTTGGCTATTTTTATAAAATTATCGCTAAATATAATAATTAAACAATTCACATGATACGTCTTATAAGCCATCTAGATAATAAAGCGGTAACACAATTTGTTTACAAATAATTTATCTAAACACTATTCAAAACAAAATGTGTTACACTAACTCTAGGCTAAAGCAGTGTGCTCAAATGCGATATGCGTATATATTATATTTTATAAATATTCATACTATATACTTATAAGTTCATTAAAATTATCATGCCTTTTATTAATCGTGTAAGTTTCAACGCTAGCAAATCGCGTGAATTAATTCTGTAAGAATATTTAGTATATCCCACAATATGTAAATAAATATGATAATTATAAAAAAGTGCCTCTAAAACCATATTAAGCGAAATCGGCTAAGCTTTAATAATATTAGTATTCAACCAGCAAGTGTTTTCAGCCCCAACTCATATTATGATTCACTTACACTCGTCCGTTTCTGTAAAGTGAAAGCATGAAAGTTAAGATGTTAGAAGCGTTGCTCGACGTTCTTTGTTTTATATTACTTTTATGAAACTCACAAAGATCAAATGGGAGAAATTGGAATTAAATATCTAAGTACTTCTAAAAAATTAAATATTTTTTGAAATAAAAAATACTTTATTGAAATTGTAATGAAAACAGTTTCAACATTATTCAATTAATGAATTTAAATGATTTAAGAAATATCTTACATTATAAAATATATACTAATAGTAACTTTCTATTGAAGATCTTAAATGAAAACATAACATGCTGTGACATAAATGAATCTGAAGTCTGAACCCTTCCCCATAATTATTATTGACTATGTATAAAGTATATGTTACTAGTTTAGTTTGTAAACCTCGACCCAATAAAACAAAAGTGTATATATATATATATATAAAAAGAATATTACCTTTGGTAGCTTTAGTGGCGAGTACGATGAGAGCGTCCGGATGTCCGCCGCGCACTTCCCGTATCTCCGTGCCTTCTTTGGTGGCGCCCTTTAATATAAGCCAGCTATTCACGTCAGTGTGTAGGACGATGTCGTCTGCGTCGGACGTGAGCGTCGCGTTTGTATCGGCCGCGGCCGGCGCCGGCTCTGTACTGCTTTCACTTCTCTGTTAAATATATAACATATTTTTAATTTTTCTTACCACTACACAATATACACTAAGTGTTTATTGTGTAGTCCGTTTTTCTAAATAAGTAAATCTTTCTTGAAAAAATTAAGTAGATTGTTTTTACTTTCTAGTGTCAGATCGGAAGTATTCAATAATTTTTTTTCTACGTAAATATTTTGAAAACCGAATCATTTTTTGAAATATTTACATCTAAAAAAAGTATGCGTTGGACGGACAGACACTTATAAGCTTACAATATATGATTTAGGCACACCCAAAAAATTATTTTTATTATTATTAATAACATATCAGTATATAAACATAAAAAGCATGTGCATATGTACCTGTGAGGGTGCGGGGGAGGGCACCGGCACCATCCTCGAGAGCTCGTCCTCGTCCACGGGGAACTTGCCCGGCGACGACGAACTCACGTACAAATCATCGGAACTCTATCGATAATACCATTTTAGTTATTTAAAATATATATATATATATATATATATATATATATATATATATATATATATATATATATATATATATATATATACCACATTTAAGGTTAGTTCTCTAATAAATTTTGTTGCGTGTAATGTTAATAATTACTGTTATTAATACATGTAATTCTTACAATTATTTTAAAACAAGTAAAACATACCACATTATTCATAATAGACTCATCGGCTGAGCTGTTGTGCGACGACGGCCGTGGCGACGGCGGCGGTAACAGCTCGTTACTCGAATTCATTGATATAGTCTGAAAATAAATATAAGTTTATAAAATCAATAATACAATTCATATAAATAAGTTGTTGTATATTTTAAATATTTTTAAAATTTAATAACTGTTTGGAACAATATAAGTACAAGAAATAACGTAGGTAACTTCGCATGCAACTAGATTTCGAATGTGAGTTATAAAACAAATTGAAATCCAGAAATCCAGTGATCCGGTATTTCCACTAGTTTCGATTATATTACGTACTTGTTTTTTCATCTTTGGTGGCAGCGCCGGCGGCTCCGGGGGCACCGGACTAGTTCTACTCGACGTCCTCATACTTACACTGTCTTCTGAACCACTGTAGATAAAATATAATTGCTATTAAGTCTTAACAAATGTGTAGTTAAAATAAGAACAAACTAAAAATATTTGCATTGCTCACAGCTGGCATAATAAGCAAGATATCGAAAATTAACAACAAATGATATTATTCAAAATCTCAAACAAACTGTGAGAGACACTTATAAAATTGTTAAGTCCATTTGAACATACCAAAGTACGTTACAAGTAAATAGACAACTTAGAAATCATCTTAAGGGGATTTTCCATCAATATCAGTGTACGGAACTAAAAGACTTCTTCTTCTTCTCCCTGCCCATTTCCCAAATCACTTGGGGTCGGCGCAGTACATCTTCAGTGTACTGCTGATAGGATTTGGCAAAAGTTTTACGACCGGCCGCCTGCCTGACGTCAACCCTCCTTGGGAATGCTATTGTCTTTCTTTGTCTGAATGGTGTTAAATATTATGCACTTTCGATTTTGTTGTGTTTTAAAACATTTTTTGTACTATTAATTCAATTATCAATGTTATTTTTGGATATATTTTAAAATAAATTTCGATTACACAATAAATTTTGTATTGACATTGTCAAATTTTTTCTTCTATTTAAAAGACTATATATTATAAAATATACCTGAGCGGCGGTGTGCTTAACTGTTGAACAGTCAGCGACGAAGCCATCGTCCTTTGCACTTGATGATGACCCACACTTATCGCACCCGCACTGGAATGCATAAATAATAATACATATAAATATATACAAATTAAAAAAGCAATTAAGCCCTATCAGTTATTTGTTTATTGCAAAAGTAATTTACCTCGTTAAATTATACGTGTGTATTGAGTGCCGGAACATATCTGCGGGGGCCTCCGAATTAATCTGCGGATGTGCGTTGAGTGTATGACTGCAGTTTCCGAACATCTCCATATAGGCCATGACTGAAAATCCCGATAAATTAATCATAGAACCACTTAAAATCAAATTTGACAAATAGATGTTATCTAAAAGGCGTAACATGTATTTCTATGCCGCCAAATGAAACAGCAAAGGCGCCGTAATGAAGCGCTAAATGCATCCATCATCTGAGGTGATAATTAACTATGCGAAATTCCGTTTGTGTTATTAACTGACACAAAAATTAAGCGGCGATAGCCATAAATTAAAGCAAGCTGTGTTTTATAAGAAAATGTATCGTGAAAGCTAAGAAATAAAGGCATATAGTCTTCTCCAATCCGTCTGAAATTTGGAGTGAACGACTGCTACTATGCATCGAGATATTA
Source organism: Brenthis ino (assembly GCA_921882275.1). NCBI lineage: Eukaryota > Metazoa > Arthropoda > Insecta > Lepidoptera > Nymphalidae > Brenthis > Brenthis ino. The sequence goes on along the minus strand of OV170223.1, from coordinate 13,647,646 downwards.
AGGATGACCAGTTGCTTATCAAAATTCAATTAAATCTTAAAATTATTAGTATACCATTAGATATCACAAACCAACTTTCAACAAACACTATTATTAAAAATTATCAAAAAATATATGTTATAGTAGGGGAACCCAAGAGGGCATTTTTGCAGTTACTTAAGCGCGGCAGATTAACATAAGGGGGGATATACCTTGCACTCTGTTGAATACATTCACCATATTATAAGTCCTCTATAAGGGAATGCGTCTAGGGCAGCCGATCAAAATATTTAAAAAATATTTTAAAAAGAAAGAAAAAGGTAGAAAATACTTGAAATCGTCAGATTAAGGTATAGTGGGCTAATTACATCCTGAAAAGGGTGTAATTCAATTTTCTGCTTATTTGCACAAGCCGAAGAGGCAAAAATCAACAATAGTCAATTTTTGCCTTTTTGCGCGCCTTTATATAGAGGACTTATATTATGGTGAAGGTCCTAAACAGAGTGCAAGGTATCCCCCCTTATGTTAATTAATCTGCCGCGTTGCGCAACTGCAAACAAAAATCCCCTCTTGGGCTCCCCTACCACTATATATGAAACAACTGCCAAACTCATATCAGACGCGTATGTTACAACGCTAGGCAGATGGCGTGTGCGTATAGCTCGCATGCAGTCCACTCACCGCTGTACGCGACGCTTTGAAACACTGCGGGCCGCACCGGCACAACAGACAAACATGCCGTTATAACCCCCATAGCAATACAGGCATTGTTGATTTCGATTATTTACTATAATTTACATGGCACTGTTCACTATTCAAAGGCGCAGTTATTATACCAAATATTTGTAGTTATTTTTATTTTTTATGTTTGTATAAGAATAGGTCTAGTTGAGCATCTAAAGTGCTCAATTTTAGAAATTAGAAAACATCGAAATCAAATATACCTTATTAAATGTTTCCTTTGATTATTTTTTCCCCAATCAACCAATTAATATAGTCATATTAAAAGTAGGAAATAACAATAGAATGAACAGACAAACATCATCATAATTTCGTTAGAATATTTATAGATAGATAGATTTAACAATGTATAGAAACAAGAAATACATTGTACCTTTATAGTTGTTTATACTTTTCAGAGTGGAACTTTGTCAATTTAGTGTGCGACAGATATAGAATAATTCTCATTCTTATTCTGGCCAAATATTACGCTACATGCAATGACAGTTCATTGAACAAGTGACATCCATACATACTTCCAATATATTTAATTCATTCCAAATCAGTACAAACACACATACACAGGCTATACTCTCCTATACATACAACTCCAGGTAAATTTTTAAGAAATTAATTAAAATTCTAAGAAATCTATTGTTAACTGACACCTCGGGTTGTCCGCGGTCGTGGAGGGATTAATTATTTTGAAGTAACAATTAATTATTCATATAAGACACAATCTTCACCTTTTATATTCCTTAGTTAAGTCTTAAAATTTTACTGACCAACCAATATAACAGTACCAATTACCAGTAAATTATTATTAATAAAAAGAAAAGTAAACCAATTAATATAATAACTGCTAAGAAACAGAAGATAAACATGATATAATATAACAAGCTATAATTAAAAAATATGTTATCTTTATAAAATTGTAATATTTAGATTTCTATCAACGATATAAATAGTAGAAAGGCAACTTTTCAATTAAAAAGAAAGAAAATCTTCTATTCTTAACACGGATTAACAGCGTTTTCCAATAACCTATCTATCTCAATTCCTTGCTAGAGATAGAAATTAGACATAAGTATGACTAGTAAGTTAAACCAGATATATAGTTTGAGGTCCACCTTTAATAATTAAAGGTGATTTTTAGTATATATGAATAAAATAGTGAGAGAAAGAGAAAGAATTATTAAATAGAGGGGATGGGATTAGGTATAAGATATTGTGATACTGACTGTGTTTCTTTTTGAGAGGTAGCGGGGGCGGTCGCTGGTGGTTGTGCTCGGCCAGCGTGTGCGGCCGCGCCTCGTGCGGGAATGGCGGCGTGTTCCTAGAAATAATGGAAAATAAAATTAAACACATGGAAAATCTTTTTTTTTCTTGTATTGTAAATATGTATTATTAAATAAATATTACATCTGTAAATGTTATTTTCATTGTTATTCAGTGAATTTTCTTTACATTGTTTTATTTTTCTAGTTAATATTATAAGGGTTAATTTGAATACTTTATATTTATAGTATATTTTAAATCAAAACATATTGTCTTATGTCAAATATTTGCACAAAAATATACAAAAAAAAATTAAATACAAGATGTTAAGTGTTAGAGATCACATTCACAACCAAATATTCATATTATCCAGACAACTCCACAACCATCCACCATGAGCCCTATACCAACATTACGAACCTAATTTCAACATTGGGGAAGTACTGCTGCATGTCCGCGCGTAGGTTGCGCCGCGTCTTCACCGGCAGCTCGGGCGGCGTCTCGCTCTCGTCCGACGTGATGCTCGCCAACCTGGCGCAACAAACTGTCTTACCAACATGACCACAATAACTGCTATTAATGCAAAACCAACAACGACGGCCAAATTATTCTCTTTATGCCTCTATTTTATACAATTGCCTCTCATGTTTATTGCATATCATTTACTAATATGTATGATATGTATATTTTATTTATTTTGTATATAGTGTAAATGTTTTTAATTTACATTTTTTTTTTAATTTTGTATGAAGATTTGTTCATCTTTATTTTAAATTAACTATTTGTATATTCATATAATTTAAATTAATGTAAACACTTAAATTCTCAAAGCAATTAATGATATTTATTGCAAGTTCGTTAAGTAAACAATATAAAATATTTAATATTTTTCAATGAAAGTAAGTAATAATAAAAGAGAAATAAAATAATGTGTAAGTGAACTTGGACATTTTGGAGGGTTCTGTAGTTTATGATTTATAATAAAATTCATTTTTAATCTACACTTATGTTTTAAATTAAACATGTACATATAGCTAAGTACAAATACCTGTTACAAATTTTAGTACAAATTATATTATTGTTACAAAACTCGACAACAAATATATATACAATTTACAACATGCAAAAGTGCATTAAGAATATATTAGTATATAAATTTCAAAATCATAACAACATACAATAATTTCACTATATTGAAAAGGCTACTCTATCAATCTAATTCCTATTATCCATTCTTTAATAGATTTTAATTTATGTAAATAAAAAAATAAAAAAGTATATAAAATCCGCTTCGTTTGTGTACCACCCTACTTTCCTAACAGTAACAATCCTGTATATTACTCCAGTTCACAGGTCTATCGATGTGTTAAATATCATCCAAATCGTTCCAGCCGTTTTAACGTGAAAGAATTACAACACATACAGACAAATCGCATTTATTATAGTAGTCCTATAACACTTAGGAAAGCGCTAAAACCAAAAACCATGTCCATAACCAACCCTCCCGTGTCTAGGGCACTCACTTTGAGCTGTGCGCGGCCGCCGCGCTCACACTGAACATATTCATGCGGCCCTCAACGCTCTGCATAGTGCACTTCGTTTCGCTCACATACTCTGTACTTTCAAAAGTACTGCAAACAATAACATAGAAGCATGATATCTATTAAATGATGAGTGATGGGATTATTGTGGACGAGTTATAGTGTTGTATAGTGCTACTATGGATTCTGACTTGTGATATTGGTTTTTTTTTTTGATAAATTATGTACATATTTGTGTAAAGTATTTTTATAAATTTAAATTTCATATTGATGAATAAAATAATCGTATTGATAGATAGTGCATAGGTGAAAGGTAATAAAAAATCGCAAAACAAATATCAAACTTCAAATTAAACAAAATGTGCCAAATCAAATAACCATAGTGATCTTAGAAGGAATAATGCAAACAAACAGTGAGTGTACAACAAAAAAAAACAATTGTTTTATATCGTGACGAGTTGAGTTTTGTCACCTGTCCGTATGACTAGAGTAGTGATGCGAAGAAAATGTCGATGTGAAACTGTGTTCTGTAGATATCTCCGATTGACCGACTGACACAAAACCGGACTCGTTGGAGAAGCTTGAAATAAAAAATGCACAATAAATAGATCAAATTAAAGATAGAAGAAAATAGATCTAATAAATAGAACAGTAAATAACACCTAAGGCCGAATGATACGTCGGGGTAATACGAGTACTCACCGATTGTGGTTGGAATGGCCGTGGACATTGTTCATGTGAGACTCGTGCGACTCTACCGACGTTCGCATATCATTAATATTATTGCAGCTGCAGATACCTGACAACAATAATATTATCAATTTATACATAGTTATACATAATGACCCATAAAAATAAGCATTTATAGGGCAAAGTATCTGTTCTGAAATCGTTTAGGCTTAAGGACATCCGGCGCAATTTTATTCTTCAGTAATTTTTGTAAATAACTGTATTAATATAAGATATAACCTATCTCCCTCCATACAGATTTCCGCCAAATTCATTGGGGCCTTACAATATGATAAATAATAAACATAAACAACATTTCTCATAAACATTTTTATTATTTAAAAATAAGAGTGGCACCTAAAGAGCCACTTAATAAACCGGAATTAGCATATGTCATTCTGAATAAATAAAAAACTGTCGATGCTAAAAATTTGCATATTATCGCTTATCTATACATATAATAAATATAATATATAATAGCAAAAAATATATCAATATAAACAAAATATCACACCAACTTATAAATCTCGTTGTAACAGTCAGACAAACAGACAGTACAACCATGAAAATGTATATTTTCATCTATATAAAATACCCTACAAAGTAAGTTTATTAAGAAAAGTTTTATAGAAAATTTTCCAGAATTGTTTTAAAGTAAATACATATATAATAAAAAAATGCTTCAATTAACAATCAATATAAATACCTAAGTCAGAGTTAGGTGCGGTCACGAACACTTCATGGTTCATAGAGTCGTGTGCATTCCTCTCCTCGTCGTTGGACACATTAAGCATCGAGTCCAGCGAGCCGCTGCTGTGGGACTGGAGAGATAATCTGGAAAATATTCAATATATACACATAAGTTCTCTATATATAGTAACTAGTGACTTAATGCGTCCATAATGTCTTACATTAGCCTATGTGTTACTTCAGATCATAGTTCGTAAAAATCCGTCCAGCAGTCTCAGCGTAAAAGAGTAGCGAGCATACAAACGCACACTCTCGCAATTATAAATATATATATATATATATTAATTTATATTATATATAATAGAAAATAGTCCAGCGCCTTAGCCCTAAAGTAACTTTAATATGGACATTCATTATTTTATTATATATATTATGTTTATGAATAACATTTTACCATATTAAAGTAAACAAAATTTAAATTTGCATTCATAAATAGATTGTTTACTTGTAATAATTTACAAATAAATAAACAATCTATTTATAAATGCAAATTTAAATGTTCTTGTATAAAAACTTCATAGAATTTTAAGATTCGAGGTAATCTAATAATATATGATTACAACAAGTAGAATAAACATTCTAACACAAAACTTAAACAGGTTATTATACCTATTACGTTGTAATTACACATCGCCGGATGAACTGAGCAGTTATGACTCCTTGTAAACGATTAATTCAAGTAAGTTAAGGCAGGCAAGTTATCAAAGCACTTTCCCTGGATGAGTGAAAGTGGTTATAAACATTTTAAAGGCGAAGATAATTGTAATTATACCTGTCCATAGAGAGCCCTTGTAGGGAGTTGTCGGTGGGCTTGCGCTTGGGCGGCAGCGGCGGGGCCAGCTCTACCTTCCTGCAATACACTTTCACTTTTACCGACCAAACTCGATATCAAATTATATGGAAAGTGAAAACTAACAACCCAAGGTCAATTACAGAAATCCTATCTTGATTTCTAATGTATTCTAAAATAGTTTTTAGTTAGAGAATTTTATATCAATGAATACTAATAAAGATTAAAATGGAATATTAATCGTGCAATTTACAATCGATTCCTTTTTAATTCGCGTTTATAATATAAAAGTTTATGATACATTATTTATTTATCATCGATAAATTTCACAGTAAGTTGCAAATTTGAATATTTTTAAAATCATCATTTTTATAAACGAACACTATGTAAACGAAAAATTTCTATTTTTAACAATTTCATTAGCATAAATCACGTTGCATTTTAATTATTATTGTAACTTGGAGAAACTTACTTTCAATATTTATTTTTATTTTACTGTTTGAATATTATTATTTTTATATTCATCGTTCTGGTTAATATATGCCTTACAAATTTTCTAGAACAACATAATAAAGAAAGTAATTAAATGAAAAAAATTAACTTAAATTCACAGCTATAGGACAAAAATCATAGGCTTGACTATAATTCTAGCCAAACAGATGGACAACTGTGTTGCATACATTTCATGCACTGATAAGCACATAAGCATTATAATTTTTGTGTGATATTTTCTTAATTTTAATTAACATGTTTTCATTAGCTTTACGTGTAACCAACTATGATATAATCGTGTTCTCAAAATCCATTTTCAACTACGTCTAATTATCGTAGTGATTTAATATGTTGTATGTGATATCCGCATGACAATTTGAATTTTTCTCTAACTCTACAAAAGCTACAAATAAAACCTTTGAATACGGGCTCATTTAATTAATTTTGATGAGACCTACACACTTAACAGTTACTTAAAATTGTATTTCTTTTTAAAAAAAGCAAGAATAGTTTTAGCTAAAATAACTTACTGGTTAGGTCTAGCGGGTTTCGGCGGAGGAGAGTCCGGCGCGTCCAATATGGACTCTGAGGAATGCGACGCGCGCACGCCGCTGTTCTCCGTGCCCGGCTCTCCCATTAGCAATGATAACTCTTTTGGCGTTAGGGGAATATCTGAAATAACAATATAAAATATACGTTTAAATCCAAATCCATACTAATATATAAATTCGAAAGTAACTCTGTCTGGCGGTCTGTTACCTTTTCACGATTAATCCGCTGAACCGATTTAGAAATTTGGTATGGAGATAGTTTGAGACCCTGGAAAGGACATAGGATAGTTTTTATCCCGGAATCAACCCTTAAGAGGGTGAAAGGGACAATCATAGGTGTCCGGGTTCGAATCCCGGTCGGATACAAAGGTATAATTTATTTGTTTTTTTTTAAAGAAAATTGTACTTTTGAACAAAAACTCAGAGCGAAGCTCAGTGGCCCAAGTACTAATATCCTTATTAGCTATATTGATTAAGCTATTAAAGAATTTCTTTGTGTCATATAACACGATTACAAGTGTTTTCTCAAAATGGAAACTAACCTCATCTTACGTGTTACATAAACATAATATTATTACTTTTAATAAATTAGTTACGCTATCATGCCATTTAACTGCTTGTTATATCAAATCACTTTAGTACCGAAACTATTATTTTATTTTATATAAACTTATTGACAGGCAGTGGTAGCCCAGTGGTAACGCGCTCGCTTGGGAAACCGAGAGAAGCGAGTTCAAATCCCGGTTCTCGCACCACTGATGTTTTCATGTGCGAATCATTTCCAATATGATTACCACTTGTCTTAACGGTGAAGGAAAACATTCTGAGGAAACCTGCATGTCTAAGAGAACTTAGCAAGTTTTCGAAAGACAGGCAGTTACGTATATAAAATATCATATGTATGTATATATCATTTATATTTTTATTTTTCTTAACTCTGTTATTTGTTTACACCCTTCTATTTCACACTTTGCTACTTGCTACACCTAAAGGTTGCCTAGAAGAAATCGCAGTTTTAGTGATAATTCCGCTTGTTGTGCATTTTCCTACTATCTATTCATTATTCTTTTTTATTTCTTCCTCCGTTGTGTGTGCAATAAAAAGTTCTTATTATTATTATTACTAGCAGATTCCACGGCTTCGCTCGCGTTAAAACTACAAAAATATCTAAAAAGGTAGTTTTCATACAAACTTTCATCACCTATTTTATCCTATATGATGAATTTCAAAAAATACTAAAACACGTGTTTATTTAATTGTATTGAAGAGCATTAATACCAAGTTTCAAGTAATTCTGATCATAAATATTTTTTTGGATTGTATAATAATGTGTTTTCCCGTGGGAATTAGATAATCTCCCGCGGAAAAAAGTAGCCTATGTCACTCTCCAGTCCTCCAACTATCTCCACACAAAAAATCTCTCCGTTGCGACGTGAAAGAAGAACAAATAAACAAACACACTTTCACATTTATAATATTAAGTATGGGTTACCGGGTAAAGAGTTCCTCTGGGTCGATCGCGGCGAGACCAACGCGGGGCGTGGGGACAATGCCGGCCTGGTCATGTGCTGCTGCGCCAGGCCGGCCACCTCCTCCACCGCCGACGTCACGCCCTTCACCACCGAGCTCACGTGCTCGGGGGACAGCGCCGCAGTCGACACTTCCGTTTCAGCCTCGTCTGCGTCACGCCGCAAGTTCACCACTGTCACCTCGTCGCATAGACGTATTAGCATCGCTAATGCTGTACATAGACGTTTCACTGCCCCCGTTAGCTGTGGCGACCGGCTGCAGTACGGCTTTATTGCTGTGAATAATTTTTTAATATTAAATCGCGTAAACGCTTTGTAATTTACGATATTTGAAAATCATACATCTTTTATTTTTATTGCTGCTAAATTTATGACCCGTGAATTCTGAGAAATAACAACAGATTTGAATACGAACAATGCAATGTTTTCGGTTTTACAAAAAAAAAACGCACAAAAAAGATCGTGCGCTGATAAAAATTGCATAATGGAGTTACCTTTGTGTATATTTGCGATCGATTCAAAAACAATAGTGCCGTTGTCCGGCAACATTTCGAGTTTCCGCTTTGTGATGACATCAGAGAAATGTTTTAGCCCGAATGTTACCTGAAATAAAAATATATTAAAGATTTTTATAAAAACTAATGTATAAAAGACGCAACTTAAACAGTACAATCGCGTCCATGATTAAATAGGTAAATAAGTTGAATGGAATGAATAACGAATTGTCATTCTTAAGTGATTTCCTTGTTTTTACCCAGCAGTAATTATTAATTCTTGTAGGTACGTTAAAATAAGATAAGCAATTTGAACAAAAACAGACCTCTTTGACTAGCCGTTCGAGTTCTTTGGCAGGGGTGATTTCACCTTCCTCCGTGACCGTTTTTGCACCCATGTTTCGAGGCTTCGGACTAAGTGGGGAGTGAGATCTGAAAATAATCAATAAAAAAAAATTACATTTCTTATTCATGTATTTAATTGAAAAATATATTTAGAAGCTTGATATTTTTGACGTACAAATAGAAAAGATAAACTTCATGTTTGTCCTATATATCTTATCTTATATATTAAAATACGTTCGCTTTTTTGTTTAATATTATTTCATTATGACATTTAAGCACAAAATTTGTTGCTAAGATTCTAAATTTCCACTCACCGTGCTAAAGAGCAAAGAGCTCTTTAAAAATAGTTATAAAATCTATATCCCGATTTATCAAAAAAGCTAAAATTCTTATTAGAATATTTCACTACTATCTTCTCAATGATTATTATCAGCTACTGCTACTTTCAAATACGACATAACATTGCGCACATACAAGCAGGTAACAGTTGAGCAAATGAAAAAACATATTAAGTCACGCCATTACATAAAAATATCGCCGAAATATACTACTGAGTGGAATGTTTAGTATTGCGAAAGAAGCCACTTTATATGCGAGCCTGCTCGGCGCGAATAACAAAGCTAAGCTATATTTGATATTTAAAGTCCCGGTTCACTTTACTATATGCATGTTCAAATAACGTACGAGTGAATAATAAACATACATATTCATAATAATAGCATTAGCTTTAATGAACCCATGCGTGCTTTGTGCTATTCATATTTGAATACGAGCTGCTAAAAGTTTGATGATATCTATGATATGATTATTATAACAATAATGAAACAATTAAGGAGATGAAATAATCAAAAAGTTTTTTTTTTAAAGTGACTAGTTCTGAAGTTACTCAGCATACTCATAAAAAGTTTCTATACTTTAAAAATGAGGCCAATCTTTTGATGAAGTTCTGGTCACGAGCGAAGTTGGAAATAAAACAAAATGAGAGTCATCTTTTATAACGCTTAAGAGATTGGTTCGCCGAGAGATAAATGTTACTATGTAACATAGTGTCGGACAACGCTTACTTAAGTGTGATTATGGAAAATCTTCAAAACCAGTACAGTACCGTTTTCCATTGTTGACTAGCCGTAGTTGCAGTTTATTTGTACGTTTATTTATCCAATATCCAACGGGTGATCGTACAGCGTTCGACATTTAGACTGACAAAATCACTGGAAACGTAACGATATTCTGTCACAGATTTAATATTCACATACACTGATGTACTTTCATATTAACACCTCAGATAATAAACTCACGTCCAGAGCACAGTAAATAAAACAATTCACCCACTGACAACAGGCCGGTCGTCCACATTAAAATGTAATCACTTAACATTGCACGCACCGAACTAATGAGATTTCAGCGGACAATGTCATTAATGTGCGCGACAGTCTAGCCGTGACTCACTATAACCGCTACATTTAACGCATTAAATACTACATCAAGCGTTTCCACAATTCCGTACAAAGGTTGACAAAAAATATTATTATATTTCAATAAAAAATTACTTAGTGGTACACTAAAAAAAATGTTTTGTTTGAGAACTACTGAAGTCAAGATAAAATTCTTAAAATGAGTGACACTTTCTTGAACCGCTGCCAGTAAGATAATAGACTTATGTATAGGCAACATTATTATCATCTTAGATAAGAAGCAATAGCTGGCGGGTAGATTTCATTGCTATGTACACAACTGTGAAAGATAATGTAATGACAAATACGGACAAAAGTTGTACCTACGATAGATCAATAATGACTTGTCAAAATTTACTAACAAATAAAACTCGTAATAAAAGATTCTTTTTTATTTCCTCTACCACTAAACAAATTAATTAAATAGTTTTTTTTAATCAATTGATTTAATTCAAATTTGTGAATGGAATTTGTATTTTATGAATATAACGCACTAAAGCATTTGAGAGTTAAATCATTTATATTAAAATAATCTTCAATGGAAGCCATGCAATGGAATAAAAAGAAATACATATAATCTATACATATAATAAAATTCTAACTAAGCTGCATCTGTACATTGAATATTTTTGGAAAATGTTATTGAAATAGTAATTATTATCGATACAGAGGCCGAATCTATAGTTTCTAGAATTTTTGTCTATCTATCTGTTACCGCATCATGAGAAAACTACTGAACAGATTTTGATGAAATTTGATATGGTGATAATGGATATCCGGGTCAACATATAGCATACTTTTTCTGCGGGAAAATATCTCATCTTTGAGAAATCTATACTAAACGTTAAAACGTAAATAGGGACGAACCCAAACGGAGCGAGGGTGAGTCGCTAGTTAATTATATTATCGCAGATCAACTGTATTCATCAATTATAGCAGCGGCAAGTTTTTACTTACTGTTAGTTATATACCATTTGCTGAGTCTGCGTAGATAGCAAATAATATAAGCTAACAAGGTTAGGTATTTGAATCACGTAGATGATTAAGTATTCGAAGACGTTAAAATTTTATAATTACTAAGTTATGTTAAAAGTAACTAAAAATATTACCTAATATGGTGATTGTAGACGGCATCCATACTAATTACTAATATTATGAAGAGGAAACATTTCTTCGCTTCGAAAAAATGTATGCGATAAACTTTGAAGCTATTGAACCGATTTTAATCATACTTTGAAGAATGAGAAATAAAAATGAATCACGACTTGCGTAAGATATATATTAGCTACTTCACATTTCTACTCAATATCGCCATCTCTCATATTTTAGACTATACGCAACCGTCAACGGACGTGCCAGTTGCTAGATAACGTACTGACCTGATATTTGGGGCGAGATGCGGCGGATGGGGAGGCTGCGCCGGCGAACGCATGTTCGAGATGCGCTCGAGTAGGTCGTCCTTGAAGGAGCGCGCACGCCGAGCTAGTTTGTTGGCGCCGCGCAGTGATCCACGATGCCCAGAACCTGCTTCACCGCAAACCTCGTTTTCTGTAACCATTTACGTACATGCGTGGTGAATAAACAAAGTTGCTAAACACGGTACATTACAAATATATCAATTGCGGTTACGTATTGCTATGATACAATTATGATGATAAATATTACATGAGAAGTAGGTAGGTACAGGAGCTAGGAATATGACTCTTTTTAATTTTTATGTAATTCTCTTTCTATGTAGGAATATATAAAATATCGTCATTTAAATAATTGTGATCGTAATTTGTAGGTCATAAATTTATCGAAAAAAATGTATTAAGAACATATTGTAGTATTACTAACATATTATCTATACATAGCAGGGACCGTTAAACCCGGGTTTAGGCTTAAGTCTAATGAAATGGTTAGGTTAGTACTCATTCAAAATGATTTTGGGAAAACCTTATTAGCTACTTATTACTGTGCGAAAATGAACCGAATAATTAGGCCGAATATTCGGTTCGGTACATTTTGGAATGAATATTTTGCCAAATATTCGTATTCAATTAAATCCAGATTCGGTGCATCTCTAATACAAACTATCTCCAAATAAATTACAACCCAAATCACACACACTATAATACAATATTTATACTTTTGTGATTACACATCCAACACGTGCCACTACATGGTTTTTTACGTCTGTATTATACACGAACTTATTACTAAGTGGATATATAAAAAACTTTAATGCTTTTGTGGTTGCTGATTCTTTTGTTAATGTAGGTTATAAAATACATAAAAGCCCTGAACTATGGACATAAAGACATCACGTTTTACTTGCTCGTTGCTTGATCGAGCCAGTTGTTTCTTTTTCTGAAGTTTTTATAACTTACTCAATTACAAAATTTAAAGTATTATATTGAGAGACTGCTAGTATCTATAAGTTTATAAAAAGTGTGACACGAGACCTCGTTCTTCCACAATAATATAAAAAATATTTCACTTCACACATATTTTTATAGATCTAAAATTTCTTTAAAATAAACTTTACTTTAGCAATCGTAATTTTAGGTACGTGCGAGTTCCTCAAATAGAACTTAATTTCATCATCAATAAAATATATTCAATTCAATTTCAATGGCCTTTTATCCAACCAATATAAACGCCCAATATCCACCGGCCACAACCAAAAAATGATTATTTCAATCTAAATTGTAGTGACATTGAGTTTAAAATTTACAATAACACATCGAGTAAACGTGAAGACAGAAAAATATAAATAAACACGAAGTCTAAAGTAAAGGAAAAAATAAGGCAACGAACTCGGAAGGATACCCAAAACGGAAAAGGTTACATGACGTACACGAAATATTTAAAAGGGCATAAAAACACTATGATAATCAAAGTCAATCAAAAACAAAATCAATTTGTACTTTTTTTTATTTTAAGTTTACAAAACGATGACCCCGGTAGGCAGTAACGGTATGTCCCTTTCCTGTGTATGTATGCACTACAGGCAAAAAATATTTAAAATATTTTTGAGGTATACAAACTTAATATAAAATATAACAAACAACTCTGGTAAGACTGATCGTTTTATTAATTAACTTGGCTCCTTAAATTAATATTATAATTTAACGACAATTAATTAAATGTAACTAACAACAATACCCCGTAGTGGTTTAATGATTGATTATTGAAATTATTTAATAATAATTTTAATGACCTATTTTTGTAATGATAGACATACGATCCTCACATCAAATAGGTAAAGGTTAAATGAGTCATAGAAATATTCATCAGTTCTAAAATGATGTGTCATTAGAACCGAAAACGCAATGAAAACCCTCCAATGGAAAAAAAATGAAAGTACTTATATAAGCTATTTTACACGTATTAGTTATTACTTATACAGACCATCTACATTTAATGAAAGTAGTAAGCAGTAGGCAATAATAGTAAATGTATGTAATCGTATTATTATATATTTTACACTCTGTTAGCCTGTTTTTTTAGTCTACCTTGAAAAAACATATTTTTTTCTTTTTTTTGTTTTGACAACCAATACTTTGTATAATAAAAAGCGTACAGTAAGCGAAATTAAATAAAACTTTTAACTTTTGAATAAATCTTTTCGGATTCGGAATTATTTTGATTTTTCGTTCCCGACGTTTCTAAAATCATGGTCACGGGAGAAAGGTTACCGTGACCAAAATATAGTTTTATTTAAAATAATAATATTCGTGTAAATCTAAGAAAGTATAAATGAAATTACTTGACGGTTATTAATCTAAAATTTTGTGTCTGTTTACTAAAAAAGTTAGACCAACAAATTAAAATTATTTAAAAATTATTCCACTTTTAGAGGGTGGATTTTTCTTTTTAATTTATATAGAACTACTATATACTATAGGATTCATTAAAAGAAATATGAAAATCAATTCACAATAATTATTGATGAAGATAGCGCGTTACATACGAAAAAAAAACAAATAATACAGTCAAATTGAGTACATTCTCTTTTTTAGGTCAAACAAAAACGAAAAAATACTTTTAGGTTTTATATTCAATTTTTCTTATAATTACAAAAGCATCATACTTCGTACATCGTACAGCATATTATAGTAAAAACTGGCCAAGTACGAGTCAGATTAGCACTTGTGGCGCGGCCCGGCGTTATTATTTGCTGGTAGAGCACTCTCAATGCGCAAGACCGACTTACAGTTGAACATTTTTAACGATTCCAAAAAAAAGATAGTACATATTATATATTTTACGTGTACGTCTTAAAAATATTTAAAAATTATGGTGGTTTGGTGGTTGACACTCCATATAATATGTGACGAATGATTAAAAAGAAACAGTGCATATTATGTGAGGTATCGTTGAATTGGCATATAAAATAAGATAAACTTTATAAAAATATATATAAATGTATAGTTAACTACTTAACTAGCGACTCACCCTCGCTTCGCTCGTGTTCGTCCCTAGGTACGATTTAATGTTTAGTATACAATAGATAGACTATATATTATATGATATTTCTATAGCCTATATAGCCTTTCTTAATAAACGGACTATCTAATGTAAAAAAATCTAATCGGATTAGTAGTTCCTGAGATTAGCGCGTTCAAACTACTACTAAGGAATACACACATATTTTTGCTGTGGATAAAATGATTATTGTTAAATGTTAAGCCATAAATATTTTACTTATGCTAACAAATACCTAAGTTAAAACAACAAAAACATATTTAATGCTATTAAAACCTTATTTTTATCTTCAAAATATTATTGCTTTGTTCAACTCTCACTCAACTTATCCAGAATCACAATTTTCAACAGTCTACTTTTTGTATTCCATTTTGATGTCTGATAAAATATTAATACTGCTAATTAGTCGAAGGATTGTTGACGTAATACGTCTGACAAACAAGACGACTTAATATAGTTATGTATGATATCAAACCATTGTATTATTCCTCCTACAACATCACAATGATTAATATATGCTATAGTTACAAGGATAAAATATATTTTATTGGGGACTTATTTGAAATATAGGTGTACTGAGTGTACCTGACTTGAATGAATCATTAATTTGCTGTGTTCAATATCTACATATATGTATGTATAAATAATACAAGGACTTGAGCAAAAGCGTTCATGTAGGTCGAAACTCCATATGAGTTCGGTAATGTGTAATATAAAATATCTAAACAATTTACCTTTAGCAAAAAGTCGATTCGAGATATGCAATTACAAAGTAGTTTCAACTTAAGACTATGACATCACTAAGATCACGAAAAAATATCTATAAAACTCCGAAGATGTTGTAAGACGCGTAGGAGGACGAGTAAACACAGCTTTATCAATGACGGTCGAGTTTAAAAATACACGCGAAGGCGACAGCAGGACGCGCCCAGTCCGCGGCGCGTGACGACTGAGACAGGCTACACGGCGAGGAGGACACCGCACCGTCCCGCGCCGGACGGACGCCGGGTCATGCCCGCTTCCTGGGCTCGAGTGCGTCATACATATCATAAACACAAACTAAAGCTAAGCATCCACGGCGGCGAACAAAGTCTGCTATAAACATGTTTAATTCAGTTACGTACGCAAAATAACACTAGGTTGCATTGAATTTGTAATATGAATAAGCAAGCATATTATGGTAATTTTTGGAAGCCTAAATTGTGGATTTTAAATGAACTTTGTATTACCCTGACTCAGTATAAAATGATAAAGAAAGACATAATATTTTGTGATACAATAACAACATAACTATGAACTCTTACAATGAGCTTTCATAATCCTGTTTAAACTTTCATATAGAGTTAGACGACTACCACATATAGCGTCATGTAAATATTTTGATTTTTGCAAACGCTAATTTATCTGTTCTTTAAATTGCAAACCTCACAATGATTAAAAAAATGGTAAAATATTTGTAACTTATTAAGTCTGCAATCCTGGATGTTTTGGACTATTGGGGCGAAATGTGGAAAGGATGTTAGGCAGAGCCGATTCCAGAAGTTCTCTGCCAAACGGTTAGAGTTTCTTATAATCTGATCGCAATCTGAATGAGTGGGCCTCACCCAGCTATATCGTCTGAATGTCTAAATAAATCGAATTATAGAAATTAGTACGTACCCATCACTAAATCTAAAGGTCTATGTAAACACACAAATAGTATAAACTAATAAAATAATATAATGCAAAGCACGTTTCTTTTATCAAAATAGGCATACATTATAGCTATAGAACACTAAGTCATTATTAAAAATTTTGTTAACGGCCTTAACATTACAACAACAATAGACACAAATACACAATGGATTGTTCCCGCGTCTCTTACGTTTTATTATACAATATCAACGATTCCATTATATGCAACTCTACTATTAAATGACTAGGAGAAAAACCGAAAGCACTTTACATTCTCTTCCGTTTCGTGCAAGGAAATAGTTTTTGTTAAATTTGTTTTTTAAATTATATTTCATTTCAATTTATAAATATACCTTTCTACCATTACTTTAATAATAATTTGTAGAATGATCTAACAATTGTTAGATCATTTTATATCCTGGTTTAATAAGTGCACATATTTAGAGCATATATAAATTGATTTTAACTAGTATTATTGCTTTTGAATGTTTTAAATGATAGAGGAAATTAAAATAAAAACGTACCATTTTGGTCACCTTCAATTCCATCTACATAAATTTTTCTGTACACTCCAACACCTGGAGCTGCAGTGGTTCGCGAGAAACGACGTTGCACAGGTTTTCTGCGAGCTTCTACGACTGAATAAGAATTTCTAACGTCTCCTTTTCGTGATCCTTGACAATCTTCAATAGGCGAAATAAAGTGTTTTAATTTATCTTCGGGTACTAAATTCTGGAGGCTTGTTCCGTTTCTTATTTTATCTTTATACAAATCTCTCTTACCATATCTAAATGTCAAATTGTCAAAACTCTTACACGGTGTCAACGAAACTACGTTATTATTGCGTATGTCATAGAGCTTTTTGGGATCAAAAGTGCTTATACGGGGATAACGACTTACGAATAAGTCAGTTTTTTTAGAAATAGACGGTGATGTTGATGCTTCTGGTTTATATCGACCACGTTGTTTAATATTCATAATATTTTTTTTGATAACATTTGTCCCTCTTCCTTCAAGGGCATGAATCACATCATTAGATTCTATAAAACCTTTAGGATTTAGCCCCGTTTTATAAACACGATAGCTGCGTTTATTTCTTCTTTGATTCTGATTATCATCGTGGATAAAACTCTCGTCGTAATGAGGCATATCGGCACAATACATATTTAAATCACTGTGTCACTTCCATTTTAATTATAATTGATTATTATCAATTAGAAATGTAAAATATCGTTTTTCTATTTACAAATGTTCAGAATGTCTAGAAAAGGGAGTGCCTGTCCTTTAGAAATCTTCGAAAGTTCACTCAACACAACAAGTTTCTCCTCTGAATATGTAATTATGCACAATTGTTACAGCGTATTATCAGACACTGCTTGACATTCAAAATCAGATCGACACATAGCGATCATTCAGGAACCGAAATAGCAAAGACGTAAGGTACAATTAGGTCATTATTTATTTACAGTAAGCGTCGTAACGAGCTTTATGTGCACGTCACGTGATATTTTACCACCATCTGTCTAATGTACATTAAGAATATTATTTATTAATTTATATTTTAATTTTTATTGTATTGCTACAATACCACAAATATCAATAAATTTTCATTCCAATATTCATTGGAGAAACCTTTTATTTAAAAGTAGGTATAGAAAGCTATAGCATTTTCACCACAAACATATATTTTAAAAAACTCTAAGCGACTGTATTGACAGACTTTCTCTATGAAGTAAACGCAAATTTCGAATATCACTCAATCACTACGACATAGACGCGTATTGTAAATAGTAAAATAGAGTCCCCACTTTATAAACAATCGTTAGACGTGTTGCAGTAAATTACGAAAATCCACAGCTTAATCTGTCTAACACTGAGATAAGTTCGTATAACAACGCGCACTTTATGAAATAATCTAAAATTAGACGATTTTTTCACAACAAGATCTCAATATGCAGCAGAGCTTAGAGTAGACAAGGTAACAAGGCAGTGAAGCATACTATTGACACAGGATGTCGAATTGCAGATCAGCGAATTAGATACGCGTTAGAACATTGCCGCCGGTGCGACCGACAGCACAGGCGCGACGGCACTGCGCCGGCCTGCTTAGAGCCGCTGCTGTCGCACCAACGAGAGTGAAAGTGATAAATCCAAGCATCTCCGCCGCTGCGCCTGCGCTGCACACACCTGTCTTCGCGGATGCTAGTATTACGATAATATATGATAATATATAACTAATGCACGTAACTCGGTACCCCCCAAAACATTTGATTACAACACAACAACAATAGACCAAATAAAATTACCAATGTATAACAAAATAAAAATATCGCTTTAGGTACTAGAGCTTACTACATCGTATCAACTACGTGATTACTCAAAATAGGATGCTTGCTTCTATTACATCCTACGTGTCTAGTAAATGAAATCACTATCAAAAATTGAACAAGAATAAAGTAATCTATACATATAATAAAATTGTAACTAAGCCGAATCTGTACATTAAATATTTTTTTTTAAAAACTTATTGAAATAAACATTATTATCTATACAGAGGCAGAATCTATAGTTTTTATTTTTTTGTCGGTCCGTCTGTTACCGCATCACAGAAAAACCACTGGAGGGATTTTGATGAAATTTGGTATGGTGATAGCTGGTTATCCGGGTCAACATATAGGATATTTTACCGCGGGAAAATATGTCATATCTGAGAAAAAATACAAAAACTGTAATGTAAGAGTATACCTACTAATATGTAAAACCTAAGAA
Source organism: Brenthis ino (assembly GCA_921882275.1). Lineage (NCBI taxonomy): Eukaryota > Metazoa > Arthropoda > Insecta > Lepidoptera > Nymphalidae > Brenthis > Brenthis ino. The sequence continues at coordinate 13,628,078 of OV170223.1, read as the reverse complement.
TTTGGTTTTGGGTCATCTAAACAAGGGCGGAGCCGCGGGCAATGCTAGTGCTTTTATAATATTCAAAAATGTGACTTATAAGTATCTGTAAGTAATGTATAAATTGTCAAATATGATATGTAATGCTTACTTTGTAAGGTAAAATAAAAGTATGCCAAAGAACTGTGTCACTTGACCATTAACAGACCGTCAGGGTTACACGCGATGCAGTGGTAACTGTATTAGACATGCAATATAATTAAATAAAGTAAAAAATAATTAAAACTATGGACTATTAATCTATTTTTTATTGACAAGTACATATATATTGTAGCACTCTAAAAATTAGTATTGTCAATAAACGAATAAGGGTTAACAATGGTACGATATGGCAAGTTGGAAATGTGGATATTTCTATTATATTGAATAATTGTGAAATATGTACCTATAGGTAGTATAATTTAAATAAAAGATGAGTACATTCTTTATACCCAAAGGTCAAAGGTGACATATTTACAATAAACTGTCTATTAATTCTAATTTTTATCCTTTCAGCTAAAACGAGTAATATCATAATAATAGCTGTCACATACAAAAGTTATTTATCCCATAATCTATAGTCTATACAGATAAATAAAATTAAAGTGTCCGATTTTAAAGTCAACATAACAGCTTTTTATTAAATGCATATAAAAGTGTATACGGTACTAATAAGAAAAAAATATTTTTTACAACTTTTGTCTATCTGTTTGTCTGTCTGTTTGTCCCGGCTAATCTCCGAAACAGCTGGACCGATTTCGACATTTATTGCTGACGCTATAAGGAGTAACTTAGGTTACTATTATTTTACAAAAAGAATCAGGGTTCCGAGCAAGAAATTAAAACACATGAAATTGTGAACAAAATCCGCATACCTAGGGATGCAGCCGAGCGAAGCAATAATAAATCGCTAGTATAATAATAAAATAAATATTATAGATGCGAAAGTTTGGCTGGGTGTTTGTTACTCAATCACGCCAGAACGGTTGAACAGATCTAGATGAAAGGCACAGAGTTAGTTATAGTGTGCAATAGCATAGGTTACTTTTTAGTCTGGAAAAATATACGATTCCCGTGCGATAGATTTGTTTTTGTTTTTCACTAGGGACGAAGTCGCTAGTATGATATTCATATCTCGGGAAGCTAGTTGTTACCGTTCTATTTGGTTTACTAATGGCTGAGATTTCGGAGTAAAATATATTGGGATATTATTTATTTTATTTATTTAAACTCATGACATTTTTTAACACATGTAACAACAACAAAAACAACAATAACACAACAAAAACCATGTATAACTTTCCTGTGCACCGCCTGTATACGAGTACCTACGAGTATATACTATAATATTCACGCAGTTAGAATTTTATAGTCTTTCTTTTTGTACCTACAGTTATACAATTATTCTTTCTCGGACATTATGAATACATACAGTTATGTCATATTATACCATTGCATAAAGTTTTTAGTAATTCTAGGAATTTTGAAAATTTTATTTTTAGGAAAATTAGGTTTAAGTACTAACCTAATTTTCTCTTAAGTATAATTATTATTAACAATAACACAATGAGTTACGAATACGTGCACGTATTTATTGAACCAGAACAAATTCTACAAAGAATTTCATAAAAACCTTTAAAATCACTAGAAATGGACAAGAATTATTGCAATAAATAAGAAAAGTAATTTTCAATTAAACTTTTTCTTGCGATTGCAGAAAGCACACAGGCGCACGCTCGGCCACCGGCTACGGTCCAAGCAACTCACTTTCCAATAAACTAGCCCGATCGCGATACCTAATCTAACGGGATTGTATTACTCCTAACCTTCTACTTAGTCCAGCCATTGTAGCTGGACATCTTTAAATTATTCTATACAAGCAAAAATTCACGACTTCGTTTGCTTTGAGAAAAAAGAAGAAATAGGATTTCAGTACTATCAAATAATATTTTTTTTTGGAATCTACTAACTTGTAATTTTGTATGTTGGGAATAGCTTTTGGAAATAATGATCCGATTCTGATATTTACGTATTTTGTACTTTAGTTGAACTACCAGGACGTCTAGCAAATCAGAATAAATATGACCACTTAGACAGCTTTCTCTGGGCTAGCTGCCTAAACAGTTATATAGGTAGTAAAAACTATGTAGAGTATGTGCGGAAAGAGAACCGTCGTGGCATAAAATGGAACTAACATTATGATTTTTATATGGCTACCCAACGACCACTCAACCCAATAGACACCTCACGCAAGGCGAACACTTTCGGTCAACACGTTAGACAAATACGTCTGACTTGAGAAAACGATCGCGCGATTTACTTCAGTAGCGACCACATCCGTGACCCGCGAACACAATGCTTGAGACTCGCGAATTTCTGACACAAAAATACAACAGACGCGCAACATGGCTCCTTGTACAATAAAATGGTATGGAAATAGTAGCCAAACATGTAATTTAAAAAAATGGCATCACTTTTCATAGGTAAGTGAATTTATATTTCCAAATTCATTAAATGTAATTAAATCAGAGCTCAAGTTATATTGGTCGCAACGCAACTCGCGTTGATGTATTCGGACATTCTCGGACATTCTCGGATTATGCATCCCTTTCTTTTCAATGCAGTTCATTGTTGCTATACTTTTCTTTAATTACCGACACGTGTAACTAGTGCTGTACCAGTTAAACTATAAAATTTGTAGAAATAAGTTATTTAATTATTATAAAATGCATGATTGTTAATCTTAATTTGTTTATAATGATGATTTTAATTTTACTTCTTATTATGTATTATTATCAATTTCTTTTGTATTATGACATTTATCTATAATAATAATTACTAGTTTTTTTTAATTTTTATATACACTATAAATATTTATATACACTAAATGTAAAGAATAAATAATTGTAATAAGTACCTAATGTATTTTTTTTATAAATAATAAGTTCATGTAAATAAGTAGTACTTTAGTCCTACAGAGTGTAATGGACAGTTTCCGAAAACTTTAACCATGGATATAACTGTAAATAAACCTTGAATAAACCTGTATAAATAATATTAAGTATTCTATTATTATTTCATTATATTAATGAAAACTTGTCTTAATTAAAAATATTCTTTAAAACAGAAAATTATTTTACTAAATACGATACCTACTTACGATACGATATAAAACTTCTGATTCCCATCACTATTTGTATTGAATTAACCAATCAGCGTGTATTTCAACCCGCCTCCCCCGTAACGCTTACCTCAGACTTTTGACTGAAAGGTTTGGATGCAGAAGTACATAAATTAGGCGTCTATCGGGCTTAGTGGTCGTTGTGGCTACCCAATCTAGCCATCTGTCAAATGTCAAACTTCATTTCGTATTTATTGTGTTGTTTTATTGTGATTTCTATTTTAAATCATGTCGAAAAGGGGTAAAACTTTACACAGTTCGACAAGGGAAATAATATTTAATATTATACAATTCTGCTAAGGAGAAAAACCAGCAAAACACACCATTATTTACCTAAATAAAGTCACGGAACGTGTAGCACAAGCCGAAGAGGCAAAAATCATCATAAACTTTATAGTCGATTTTTGCCTCTTCGGCTTGTGCAAATCGGCAGATTATTGAATTGGACACTTTTCAGGATGCGACTAGCCTACCACACCTTAATCTGACGGTTTCAAGTATTTCTACCTTATCAAAACATTTTTTTAATATTTTGATCGGCTTCCCTAGACGCGCGCCTTTATATAGAAGACTTATATTATGGTGAAAGTACTCAATAGAGTGCAAGGTAACCTCTTTTATGTTAATCTGCCGCGCTTGAGTAACTACAAAAATCCCCTCTTGGGCTCCCCTACTAAAGAGCACGTAAAGCCGTCGGTCCTGCGCCTTAACTCTCACCGGTCGTGTCGAACAGTCGTCCCACCGGAGTATGAGAGTGACAGAAATAGAGAGTGCACTTGTGTCTGCGCGTACACTTGTGCACTATAATATCTCCTGCGCAGTTGGCTAGTCTCAATAAGATTGGCTGCCGAGGCCGGAAAAGGCCGGTCAGGAAAACATAATGTTCGGTATATAACAGTTTTATAGATTTCCTTGGCTAAGTAATTAAAGCCTACCTATTAAATACATACCTAATCAAATATTTTCGAAATCGGAGCCAGACCATACAAAGCAAAGCACACCGACTTCCAAAATATTTGATTAGGTATGTATAGTAAATGAAAACTACTAATCAGTTATTTTTTACTTTTTAGTGCTTTTGTTTGAAGTCGGTTTTTATTTTTTTGTTAAAAAGTTTTTATTTTTTTCTCTTTTAATGTACCTACAAATTATGAGTTTTAGTGCGATTGTGAATCAAGAAGTTTGTGATGTTGGGCCGGTGTCACGGCTGGCAAGCATGCAGAATTGCGGTACTCTTATTACTACTTTATTTGGCCAAAATTGTCCTTACGTAATTAATGAATGGCCCTCTGTCAGGTATCCGACCGGATAACAAAATAAAGCCGGATACCAGGTATTTGTCCGACGTCCGTTTTATCTCTAGTTTAAAGTATGTATTATCAGTAAAAACTACAACTACGTACGTATGTTGTATACTAATTAAAAATTAAAACAAAAGCGGAAAATAGCATATCACTCATACTTTAAATTACTGTTCTTACGGCAAGTTTATATATTATATAAAAAAGAAATAGACATGAATAAATATTTATATAATAGAAAATCAATACATGGAATTTATTTGAAGTCTATATAAAATTAATCGCGAGATATTAACTAAAAGTTTATTAAAGCAAAGATCAATAAAAAAATCGTACAAGTGTCTGACTCACACACTGGGGGTTCCGTATCATGATTTTATTCTTATGATAAATACTTTAATATGATAAAACTAAATTATAAAATTTACAATAATAATCACAAATATTCAGAATCCTCCCCTTTATACATCAAAATTAAAATACGGGGGTGGCAAAGATTTTTACAACTTTACCAGCGTAACAGTATAGCTTGAACAAAAAAACCATTTACATACATCTATATTTAAAATACCTATGCAGAGGTATCTTTTTCACTACTACTTTACATTATGGAGTGCTATATTTTTTTCTCGAATTTGACTACAGAATTCTCTAGTGGTTTACATGATAAACCTACCTACCATTTCAGTAATATAGCTCCAATAATTTTCGATTAAAATGGCTGTCACGGACAGAGAAACATGACGAAATTATAAGTGTTGATATGTTTTATGAGACGGGTTTTAGCCTTTTGGCTTCAGAACCCTAAACGTACGTACATGTTAATTTTAGTATATTTTAACATGATAATGATGAATTTTAATATGATTTATATATTACTAGGAGTACCCGCGGCTTCGCTCGCGCTAAAACTACAAAAAAATCTCTTAATAATACTTTCTTAGATTTACGCGAATACTTGACATTTTAAATAAAACTATCTTTTCACACTTTTACGCGAATTTATTTAGATTTTTGCTTCCCGACGTTTCTTAATAAAGTAGTTTCATACAAATTTTCTTCCACTATTTTACCCTCTTACCTATAGGATGAATTTCGAAAAATGCTAAAACACGTATTTAATTTTATTGAAGAGCATTAATACCAAGTTTCGAGTAATTCTGATCATAAATATATTTTTGGATTATATTATACATATAGTGTTTTCCCGTGGGAATTAGGTAAACTCCCGTGCTAAAAAGTAGCCTATGTCACTCTGTAGCCCTCCAACTATCTCCACCAACAAACAAACAAACGAACAAACAAACACACTTTCACATTTATAATATTAGTATGGATAATGTGATCTCACTAAATCAATAGTGACCATGCATATTTTTTAAATGCCACCCTGTAAAGTACATACTAGTAAGTACAATAAACGGGAAATTGGTGTTATTGTGAGCAAATAGAAATACTTAAAAATTATAATCATTCTAATATCTAATATATTACAACATTTTTGAATCACGAGAACAACCCATCAAACAACGTTAATATCTGAGCAATTATACATAAGGTCAAAATAATATAAAATCGTTTAAGAGTACCTCAATTCTGCACACTTGCCAGCAGTACCCAACACCGGCCCAACATCACAAATTTCTTGATGTAGATTAAATAAAATAAGATTTCGAGACAAATTCTTTGGACTCGTCGGGCCTTTCACTTTTGTTAGTAAATACGACATTCAACAGATCCTTACGCTACCGATGGAGTCAAGGTAAAGCAATCTAACACCTGCTGTAACAAATGTCTATATAAATCAAGATCCACACGTGAAGAGCGTAACATCCAAACAGACTTTTGCGTAAACTGACTATGTGAATAGCTTAAGCCTTAACGTAATTGAGGAAATAACCGACTTGCGTCGAGTGCAAAATTGGTTCCCCATAACGAATCTTCAGAAAAGAGCTTTATGGCCTTCAACTAGTCGGTAAAGAAATTGTGACACTAATACTTCCTACGTTGATAGATTATACTGCGTTCTTATAATAAAAATAATGAAATTCTTCAAAGATTTGTTTATTTTTTATTATTATCTATACTAATATTAATTATAAAGGAGAGAGTATGTCGTTATGATTTTTTTTTGTTCATTTGAAAAGCCTATCTTCTGTAACTACCAGTCAGATTTGAAAACTTCTTTGCATTTTTTAGCCATTTTATTTAATACGTATGTTTTAAACTCAATTAATAAATAAACAACGCGAGCGGAACTCCAAGCAATATCTAGTATTGTACATATTAAATACTTTTTAAACATGGCATGCAAACGTTTCAAAGATCTGAACAATTTTTTAATTATTCAAATTTCAAACTACACGACCTTGTTACAATGAATAATTAATTCTGTAGAATTTGTATCCTAATTAGTAAGACGCATGTTTTATATAAAATCACTGAATATAATAAATGTTAATACGTTTAAACATTAAGGAAATGGAAGCTGGGCATTTGAACTCTTGTCGACAGACGAGATCCCGTTACGTTGCCTTAGCTGTCTTAGCAGATAGGCCAAAGTATGCAGTGTTAGAAACTATCTGTATTCTGCATAATGCATTGTGACTATTATTTTGCGGATGAATTAGATTTTTTTGAATTAAATATTGGTGAACACAGTTTAGTGTAATTTGTTTGAGATATTGGGATTACCAAAAGTTACAAAGTGTATGGAAAAATTTACATCACCTACATTTAAAAAATTCATTTACAAATAAATAATTTGAATATATATAATTTAAAATTATTATTTATATTATAATTATAAATTATGCCAAAATTGGTTTATTGGTTTTGTCCTTCTTTTATGTAGCCACGGATTGACGCAATTTTTTCGTTTTTATTAGAGAGTGACAAAGGCACATTTTATTTCGGAGCATTTCCATGGTTGTATGGTATCATACTAGTAGATCCATCTATATTTTGGACCTAATAAACTTCATATTGAAGTTTAATTTCTAATAGTGCTATTAAATATTCCAAAACTGAACTCTACTAGAAAATATGGGCAATATTAAAAAAATCTGGCCATTTGAGCGAGACGCCGGTATTTGAACAATAAATCTTTTCTTATAGGTACTAAACGTAACACAAATTACTTTAAACGCCATCTTTATTGATTGTCCAATTCAGTTAGTTTTACTAATATTTGCGTAATCCTACTATTTACGCTAATGTTAAAATAATTAGCATTCGATCTACAGTTACCACAGACAGTATTTGCAAAACAAAATAATTATTTATAAAATATTAAAAATAAAAACATTCATTGTTGAATTGTGAATACTCGACCTCTTTTAATAGAGAGTAGAATATCTTGAACGGCATTATACAAACTGCTCAGTGGTTTTCAAGCGTTAACCGCAGGAATATTAATAAAATAAGTCGGACGGACTGCGCTCCGAAGCGGACTGAATAGCATACATAATATCGCGTCTTCAACCTCAGAAGTAATGTCTAAATGTACCGTTATATTATATTGAGAACTAGCATTGCCCGCGGCTCCGCCCGCGTTCAGATGACCAAAAACTAAATTCTTAGGTGTTACATATTAGTATACTCTTACATTGCAGTTTTTGTCTTGTTCAGAAATAAGATATTTTCCCGCGGTAAAAAGTATCCTAGGATCGCGCGCTACATCGCCCGGTTTATATAGCTTGAGCAGGCGGTCGAGCGATGCGGGGCAGAGGGGATGGACTCGCCGTAGGCATCTCAATGCTCGCCAAGCATTAAAAATGTTTCGCTACTAATTACTTCTAACAACGATATCTCAAAAACTATTCATCTGATTGATTTAGTGTAAAGAGCAATTTTAATCTGCATTAAATGACTAAGCTAACTAAAATATTCATTTGGATAAGGATTAATACCGAACTAAAGAAAATAACTTTGAAAATAACGTAATGTTTTTAATTAAAAATGTTAACATAAAAGTGGTTATTGTAAGTCAACCGTAAGAGATAGAGATATGCTATCGCGGACTTTTTTGTAGCATTTTTATAGATTTTGAATTTCTCTAGTACATTACTTAACTGTATCTTTGCTAGTTTACGCGGCGTTCGCGTGGAAAGTTCCCATTTGGCGAGATTTTTTTTGCGACCTCTTCAACATTTGTCGCCGTATTTCAGCTAATTTACATAAAAGCATAATAAATTATATACCTAAACCTTCCTCAAGAATTACTCTTTTCTATTGTTGAAAACCGTATAAAAATCCGTTCAGTAGTTTTCGAGTTTATCGCGTACAGACAGACAGGAGGACAGACAGGAGGACAGAAAGACGCGGCCGGGGGGACTTATTTTTTATAATAAGTACTAGCATTGCCCGCGGCTCCGCCCGCGTTCAGATGACCAAAAACTAAATTCTTAGGTGTTACATATTAGTATACTCTTACATTGCAGTTTTGTATTTTTCCTCAGAAATAAGATATTTTCCCGCGGTAAAAAGTATCCTAGGATCGCGCGCTACATCGCCCGGTTTATATAGCTGAGCAGGCGGTCGAGCGATGCGGGGCAGAGGGGATGGACTCGCCGTAGGCATCTCAATGCTCGCCAAGCATTAAAAATGTTTCGCTACTAATTACTTCTAACAACGATATCTCAAAAACTATTCATCTGATTGATTTAGTGTAAAGAGCAATTTTAATCTGCATTAAATGACTAAGCTAACTAAAATATTCATTTGGATAAGGATTAATACCGAACTAAAGAAAATAAAACTTTGAAAATAACGTAATGTTTTTAATTAAAAATGTTAACATAAAAGTGGTTATTGTAAGTCAACCGTAAGAGATAGAGATATGCTATCGCGGACTTTTTTGTAGCATTTTTATAGATTTTGAATTCTCTAGTACATTACTTAACTGTATCTTTGCTAGTTTACGCGGCGTTCGCGTGGAAAGTTCCCATTTGGCGAGATTTTTTGCGACCTCTTCAACATTTGTCGCCGTATTTCAGCTAATTTACATAAAAGCATAATAAATTATATACCTAAACCTTCCTCAAGAATTACTCTTTCTATTGTTGAAAACCGTATAAAAATCCGTTCAGTAGTTTTCGAGTTTATCGCGTACAGACAGACAGGAGGACAGACAGGAGGACAGAAAGACGCGGCCGGGGGACTTATTTTTATAATAAGTATAGATAGATAATGAGAATAAATATTATAGATTTTATTCTTCCTATGCATATAAATATTCAATTTCGACATAACGTAAACTGTATCTATTAAATTATGTAAATTACACTAAATATAAGTATATTTATAGTCCCATACCAATATCAAAGGCGTTTTTAGGTGTGACAAAGGAAAAATCGTTTTCATTATTTTTATATATTATACATGAAGTAAAGATATATATTTATTAAGAAAAGATATAGGTATCGTGTTCCTTATTACATGTATTTACAACTTTACGCCTTATCTACATATATATACGAGCAAATACAAAAATAAATGTATCCCACAGGAACAACAATTTTTTTGGGATAAAAAGTAGTCTATGTGGTATTCCAGACTCTTAATCTATTCTCTGTGCCAAATTTCAGTTCAGCCGTTCTCGCGTGAAAAAGCAACAAATTTCGAAAACCAAATTTAAAAAAATCAGCAAAGACAGGCTGCCTAATATATATTTCTCTATTATATCTTTCTACTGATTTATACACTTAAGTGATAAAATAGTAACAGTACCAAAGTCATTTAATATTTTATAGTTAGTATAACTATTTCAGACACAATTAAACCCACTTTTCGTTTTGTTGTCAGTTTGATCATGAAATTATTTGGGCCAGTTTAAAGTTAGTTTTAGTGTACATATTGTATATATTAATCTATATAAATAAAACAAAGTCGGGTTTGTTACAGCATATAACTTGAAAACGGCTGAATCGATTTTTGTATTCTTTGATTTGTTGGATTTGTCTCCGCACCGAATAGCAGAATAACTAACTATTAAACCATTGGAAAAATTAATGAAAAAAAAAACGAAATTTACATGGCTAACGCTGGCTAAGGCGCCGTCCTATTGTCATCGCTCGCGCGATACGAAATCGTGTGTCTTGTTGTTTTGGAGTGATGCGATCACACTCAAAATGACGAAATATTATTTAAAAAATGTTATTTCGAAAAGAATGATCGGAATAGGACCTTAATTAAATACCAGTATGTTTGAACACACGGTTGCACGATCATTTTCGTCGGACACACGTATCATCGCGCGAGCGATGGCAATAGGACGGCGCCTAATAAATAATAACTATTTATATCACTTTCAAACGTATATACCTAGGGACGAACCCGAGCGAAGCGAGGGTGAGCCGCTAGAGTATATTATAATATATTCATGATAATCTAATAGAATAACAGAAGCTAAACTCCCTGTTTTACTTTTATAAATTCTTATATAAAAAGCGTGTCATATTTAGTGATTAGTGATAAAACTAGAAAGAAATTCACATTCAGGCTGAGTCACATGTGTAAGCTGTTCAAATAAAAAATAAAGAGGAAAGATTTGTATTTTTGTATGTTTGTATTTTGTTATCAATAAACTCAAAAGCTATTGGACCGATTGAGATGAAATTTGGTAAGAAGATAATTTGAGACTGTAGGACGTAGGATATTTTAAATTCCGAAAATCATCACTTTAATAGAGTGAAAATGGGGATGAAGGTTTGTATGGGGAATCAACCTAGAGATGAACCCGAGCGAAGCAAGGGTGAGTCGCTAGTATTGAATGTAGCAAAGTATTGACTATATTTGAAGTAATTAATAATAATTAACTTGGTGTATTTTTAAATGAAAAATGTGTTTGCGTTATTGTTTGTTATTTCGTATCTCGAAATCTTCAAATAAACAAGTTTTGTATCTATATAGATAAACACTTTGTTTTATTTATGGAAAAAGAAAGTATTGACAACAATACTACAGGAGAGACTGAGGAGTTAGATGTCTCGAAGGTATAGTTGTTACAGACGGCCTACCCACAAATAACAAAATGAAAATTGCACCAAACACCTTGCAATATTTTTTTACTGTTTTTTTGTAAAATGTTTAACATTTTTATTATTTTAATTAGTTTTATAATTGAACATTGAATATTATTTATTTAATTTTTGCTGTTATTATTATAATTATTACAATTTTAAAAATATTAATTGGTAATCTGTATTTAGTGCTGCCATTATTATATTTATAACCATAAAGAAAAAATATAAAATATAATATTAATGATTTAAGCCACATAATTATTGTTCTATGTGTAATTTAAAAAGTTAAAAGTAATTAAGAATAATAATTTTAATTTAGTTGGCTATTATTTAAAAAAAGACAAATTACTACGCAACACTATTGCTATATACTTTTACAAATGAAAAATAAAAATCTCCCATGACCATGATTGCTGTAAAGCATTCGAAAAGTTGAGAAACAAAAATCCAAATAAATCTGCAAAAAAATCTAAAAAGATAGTTTTATTTAAAATAACTATAAGTTTTATAAATATACTTTGAATTTAGTTAATTTCTATATTAATATAAAATTAAAAAAATAAAATAAAATTTGACTTGGGACATACATCCTACATAGTTAATAAAAACATCAAAATATATGAAAATCAAACCTGTGATCTTTATTGCAATGCCATTCACAACAATCATGTAGTTTCAAGAGTCAAAATTTAAACATTAATTACTTTTGTCGTTTTCATAATAGAATCAAAATAAATGTATACAAACAAGATTTAGATCTTGATAAGTATTGTTTATATCTTTAGGCATTATATAATTCTCAATCATAAAATCAAAACTCTTTTTTTTTCATAAATTGATATGCATAGTTTTCATTGTAATACTATTCAAATCAATTACACCAAACTTATCTTTATAAATTACACAAACAATAAACAATTATACCATACAAATGAAATACATAAGACCAATTAGTAAATATTATTAAAATAAAATCCTACTAGGTATTGTTTTGAAATTTATTTTAAATAAAGATTTTCGCTTTGTTTTTATTTATACCTGTTTATTTCACAAAACCAAAATAATTTAAAATATCAATAAAGAAACCCAACGCACTCATTAAATTATGATAAGCATTAATTATAAGTATAATTAAAAACATACTTGTGACTTAACATAGTTAAAAGAGTTTACGGTTCATTCAAAGGCATTCAAATAATATTAATTAGATAAAATATTTGCCGTAACAAATTAAAATACTAATGAATATTGAAGATTGAAATGGAATGTAAAATCGCGTAACATACCTTGTGTGCATCTTTCTGACTTTGGTGTCGAAGTCATCGTTTCAATTTATCAATTCACTGTCATATTAGCACTTTATTGGGGTTTTAAGAAGTTATTTATAAAATTTTAATAAAAAATGCTAATAAAATAAGAATCGACCGGCAGCCATATTAGACACCATATTTTATTTTTATTCTGTCGAGTGTCGAATGTATGTATTATGCCATAGCATAATTTAAATGCCGAAAAATAAATAAACTTATCTTGGATCTCATAATTTGTCAGAAAAAAATATATAGGTATTGTAAATTCTTATATAAACTGTGATTTATTGTTTTAAAATGCTGCTTAATGAAGGGGCACATTATCCCTTAATGATTCTCTTAAACTCATTAATTCAAGTAATTATCTAATTGAAGACGACATGAAATTAACTAAAATATTTTAAATCATAAGATGAAGTTTTCTTTTATTTTAAAATTATAATAATAACAATACCGTGTACGATATTTTGGTATATTATCTGCAGCAGCTTTGAATTTTGTAACGACACCACAGATGAATAAAACAACACTTTGACATTTAAATTTGAACATGGAGTGTTTGAAACGGTGCCAGGATTGAGTATTAGTGAAATATTTCCAAATTTATTTTTAAATAGTGTTTGCTCCGTGTAAAATTATGCCTGTACAATAAATAAGTGTATATTAATATTATTAATAATTGGAAATAATTGTGTAGTGTTCTGCAGCGCGTTTAATACGACGTAATCATGGCGGACCCTCTTAGTTTACTTCGTCAGTATAACGTAAATAAAAAAGAAATTATAGAACGTGATAATCAAATAATATTTGGCGAATTTTCGTGGCCTAAAAATGTGAAGACTAACTATCTTATGTGGAAGTAAGTACTCTTTGTTTCTTTTTAAACTTAATTATTTACACCAAATGAATTTTCACTAAATAATGTTTTTAATTCGAAAACAGATCTGGAAAAGAAGGAAGTGACAAGGAATATTACACACTGGAATGTTTGCTGTTTATTCTTAAAAATATACACTTAGCTCATCCAGTTTATGTTAAGCAAGCAGCTGTGAGTAGTGTTTTATGTGGATATGAGGTTATAAGTTTTTATACCATTTTTGATTTATTATTTCGTTACTTTCGTATTGTTTGCAGGCCGCAAACATTCCACCTGTTCGTCGTCCTGATCGTAAAGAACTGCTGGCTTATTTAAATGGTGAAACTGCAACTTGTGCATCTATAGATAAAAGTGCTCCACTAGAAATATCAACCCAGGTTTTTTAAATTTAATGTTTCTAAATCATATAATTTCTGCCTTATAAATATGGTATTAATTGAATTATGTACATTCAGGTCAAACGTACACATGATCATGATGGAGGTGAATCTGCAGCTAAAAAACCTCGCATTGAGGAGACGCATGTACAAAAAGTACGAGAGCAATTGGCAGCTCGTCTTGATGCACCGAAAGAAGCTTCAGTCACAGTTGATAATATAAAGTAATTTATAATATTTGAATATATTTTTAAAACTTTTATAACTTTTTAAATTACATTCAGTCTTAATTAATAGTAAATGTAGAGCACAGCATTTTCTTATTAATGTGCTAATGATTTGGAACAAAATTATTAAATTATTTTATTGCTGTATTATTATTTAGTTTAGTTTAGTTATAATTTTTTACATAAATTTTTTGCCTTCAGTTACTGCATTCTTTATTGGTTTCCTTTTAGGTCACTGTCGGAGGCTATGTCAGTGGAAAAAATTGCTGCCATTAAAGCTAAGCGTTTAGCAAAAAAAAGGACAACTATCAAAAGTAATGACTACTCCGACACTTTAGGTGTTGTTGGTTCCGATCTTAGAGCCATCCTTGACTATGATGTTGATCTTACCAAAGATATTATTAGTCGGGAGAGGCAATGGAGGACTAGAACTACAGTATTACAAAGCAATGGAAAGGTTTGCTATTTGGGTTGACATTTGCCTTAGTTAAAAAAAATCTATTAGTTTATAGTGATACTGCTTAATATGAATATTAGTCCAATCGGAATCCGATTTGGGAACAAAATATTGAAAACCTAAAGTTTTATGATTTTAAAATGTTATCAGGTATATTATAACAAATAGAAATTCGTAAAATCCCCCAATGCCCAGCTACCCCCGAGAAATGGGGGAATTCCCCTAATATTCCCGAGAAATGGGGGGATGCAAAGTGTTGAAAAATAGTTTTTTTTCAATTTCCGGCTTTCAGTGATGTTCTCTCGAAATTATGTTTAAAAAAAGTTGTAGGTCTAGTAAAAATCTATAACTTTTATAAATAACACTTTTTACAATAACCTCAAAATTTTCGAGATATTTGCAAAAAAGACAGTTTTTACTTTTTTCTTGGTTTTTTATTTTTAATTTCTAGAATAATCTTTTATGAAACTAAGTGAACGTAATTGATATAAATAAAAAAAAATTGAAATTAAATTGTGTAGCTATTTCCGAGAAAAGTATGTTTTATGGTCTCGACAGGTTGAAAATCACCCTCAACTTCAAGTGGATGCTTACATTAAAGCACGTTTTTTTATATTTAACAATATTATTTTGTTTTTAGACTTTTGCAAAGAGCATTTTAGCCCTATTGGGTAGTATAAGAGCAAGAGAAGAAGGTAGACCCGGAGTGCCTCGGCCTCCACCAGTAGTAATGCCGCCACCGACTACAATCCCTGCACAACAGACCCAGTATAACAGATACGATCAAGAAAGATTTATTAGACAGAAAGAAGGCATGTATTATTATGTAAATAATAATAAAAATGGTTTAAAAAAAGTTTTGTAATTGTATAATTCTCATATGCAAAAAAATTATTGTAATATGTATATTTATTTATATGGCTATACATTTTCGATACCTTATTTCTATTTCAGAAACGGAGGGTTTTAAAATTGATACTATGGGTACATATCACGGTATGACCCTGAAATCGGTGACGGAAGGACCGAGCGCGCCGGCGCCAGCGCGTGCCCCGCAGACACCAAATCACCCACGACAAATGCCCCGTAAGTATTATTATGTTTTCATTATTATTCGATTCTCGAAATAAAATATTGTTGATGGATTCTTGTGATTGTCAGGTGTAAGTGACATTCATATTGTATATTATTTAATTATCAATGCACTATATAAAAATCCATACCCATTGATTATAACAGAAACACTGTCTTACTTACTACTTACTCTTTGTAAAGCGGACCCGAGAAGATCAATCGCTATTGTGAATGTGCTACGGTATTGTCGATTGCAATTAACGTACGATAGGTGCAGTTTTCAATATGTTTACATTGGCATTGGAACAGTTAGTGTTCACACAGGCAGCTATGGACAATGGTACCAAATATAGATTGACGCGAATTACTTTCAATCACGTAACTGCGATTGACAATCGCTTCAATTGTACTTATAAACGATCAAGCCGTAGCCAACGTTGGGGATTATCTATACTTCTATACTAATATTATAAAGAGGTAAAGTTTGTGAATTTGTGACGTTGTAGGGGGTAATCTCTGGATCTACTGAACCGATTTAGGTGAAATTTGGTAAGACGATAGTTTGAGACCCTAGGAAGGACATAGGACACATTTTATCCCGGAAATCATCCCATAAGGGGGTGAAAATGGGGATGAAAGTTTGTATGGGGAATCAACCTAGGGACGAACCCGAGCGAAGCGAGAGTGATTCGCTAGTGATGTGGTATGTTCGCAGAGAACGGCCCAGCGTCGACGCCGGGGCGGCGCGAGCTGCTGCCGGCGGCGGCGGCGCGCGCGCCGGCCGGCGGCAAGCGGCCCTCGCGCACGCCCATCATCATCATCCCCGCCGCCGCCACGTCGCTCATCACCATGTACAATGTTAAGGACATGCTACAGGAGCTTAAGTGTGTATTGTTGTTGTTTTGTTTTATTTTAAATGTGAAAGTTTATTTCTTTACGTTTGTTACTCTTTGATGCTGAAATTGCTATATTTGGATGAATTTTAGTACACAGATAAACATAAAGATGCTTTTGCCGTTTTATTATTTGGCTATAGACCGTCGACTTTATATGCTGTAAAATCAGCAGATTTAGTATAAAATTCTTAACATAAAAAATAAGACCTGGGCTCAAACCCAGAATTTCATAATCTGGACGATAAGCGATCTAGCCAAGCAATAATATTTTTATCAAGAGATACTTAGAACTTGGAGAAACCTATTAAAAAACCTATTAAAGTAATACATATTTAATTTTTTTAGTTGTGTAGGGATTTTATACTTGTGTTACTAATATTACAAAATTTTAATTTTAAGTACAAATAAAATAAATAAAAATGGATTAATATACCAATATTTAACAGATTTGTGCCTGTGGAGCAAAAGAAAGCAGAAGGAGCTGCACGTGAAAATGAAGTATTATTACAAAGAAGAAAGGGACCTACAGGAGATCAAGTTCCTAACAATGCTACTACAATAACGGTATACATAGTAACAATGTTTACTCTAAACCATCTAACTAATAAAACCCGCCTTTTAACCTGTTTTCAAGTTTTTTAATGAAAATTTATACTTAATATTATAAAGAGGCAGAGTCTTTTTGTTTGAAGGCACTAATCTCAAGAATTACTAATCTGATTTGAACAATTCTTTTTACATTAGATAGCCCGTTTATTGAGGAAGGCTATAGACGAAATATAATATATATTCTGTCTATCATACTAAACGTTAAAGCATACCTATGTATGAAGTGAGTCACTAGTAATCATATAAATAGTTTAATTTTATTTCAGATAAAGCTTAGCTGCTACTATCCATCCAGTATATTAAAATTGTATTTTTTTTACCTCGCGAATTTATATAATGGCTATGTTCAAAACTCATTAAAAAAATGATGAAGAATATGACCAAAGTCAACCCCTACAACTAGTATGTATACTTCACAGGTGCCATATCGCGTTGTAGATAACCCTGGAAGGTTGTCGGCTGCGGAGTGGGACCGCGTGGTCGCAGTGTTCGTGCAGGGTCCGGCGTGGCAGTTTAAAGGCTGGCCCTGGGACGGCAACCCTGTTCAAATATTTGCTAATAGTAAGTGCTGTTTGTATTGACATTTTGTCACCTTAGTGCTTATTTGTTCAAACAACCAATACTTGTTGTTAAAGTACAGTGAACAGTTTTTTTCTTCTACTTTAAAAACAAAGCTTAATTTCCAAGGTACATACATATATTTATAGATAAAATATTAAAGTTTTAAAAAATCTCTTTGGGTAAAGTGGTCGTTTCAAATAAACACTGAAGTAATATATAATTTGTGAACTAAATTAAATAGTAATAATAATTGGAAATGATATGGTGTTACGAAATGCAGTTACATGGTGTCCTTCGCTCAATGTTTTTATATTATATAAATCAAAATATACTTTAATCAAAAACTTCAAACTTCAATTAAAACATTTATATATAAGTAAATATAAGTAGTGCAAGTATATGTTGAAGCTACCATCAGATCTGGAGGCACTTCTGCTGAATAAAGATAGCGAGAAATACATTTGCTATTATTAAAATAATATTTGCTTACTAAGGGAATAAAATAATATTGTATTTGTCCTACGTAAGTATCAACTAGAATTAATCTCGCACATTTAAACTGCAAACTATTGAGAACAGATTAAATTAATTTTATTAATTTTTCAATTACTAAAAGTATATTAAGATGCTTTGCTCAATAATATACTTTTAGTAATTGAAAATGAGTAAAATATAAGCAAATTTAATAGATATTTTTAAAGTCGGTCAATAAGAAGTATGCGATATGTGCAGTCTGCGCCTTCCACCTGAAGTTCGACGAGATGAAGCTGGACGCGAACGTGGCGCGCTGGGCCGTCACCGTGCTCAACCTCAGCCGCACCAAGCGCCACCTCGACCGCGCCGCGCTGCTCGCCTTCTGGGAGACGCTCGACAAGTTAGTACACTACATACACACGTACACATGTACCAGTGGCGAAGTCTTACCTTTTACAGATCCAATAATCCATCATTAATATTTATTATTTAAATATTTTTTTTAATTAATAAATAATAATAAATATTTATTTAAAAATTTTAAATAAATTTTTAAATAAATATTTATTATTTGATAATTCAATATTAATACAAATACAATTATTAATATGTCAATTTCTGAAAATATGTATAATAAAACGCCTACAAAAAATCATAATCACACTTGGAGTGTGGATGGATTTGGGCTCCAAATTGCTTAAGGCGTTTCTTCATAGAAATGCAACGATAAGATGTTGTATTTTAGCTTACCATATTCATACTAAATTGTGTTTCATTTATACTTTTAGTTTGAATATTGTTACGTCTTATTCTGCTTGTGATTGGTCAGAAATTACAAAACGTCACTAATTAACAAGCGACGCGAGCAAATTTTAATATTTGGACCAAAAAATTGATTTAGCGAATTGTTATTTGTTTACAAGTGCATTGCTTAAAACATTTTTTCCTCTTATTGAGTCTTAACTTGATGTTAACGTAATATAGACATTTTGTGCTATGTTTGTTTGTGGAGTATGTGTACTTCATATTAATTTCGGTGAGTTCTATTAGCCATTACTGCATTAATTTGCATACCACCTCGCGGTTGAATTCTAAGAAATTAATTGTTGACCAAGCGACCTCTGGCTCGGCAGTCGTTGACAGGATACTATTGACTTTAGTTTTCTAAACTTAGTTGTTTTATAAATAAAAACTATGTCGTCAAGCTACTCATTTGTTTGAATTATGATTTACTTATTACATGAAATGAGTTATCTGAATTAAATTTTCATAAAACTTTTTATCTATAGTATTTTTATATTATAGAGGTAAAGTTTGTGAGTTTGTGACGTTGTAGGGGGTAATCTCTGGAAGTACGCAATCGATTTAGATGAAATTTGGTAAGAAGATAGTTTGAGACCCTGGGAAGGATATAGGATACTTTTTATCCCGGAAATCATTCCTTAATGGGCTAAAAGTTTGTATGGGTAAGCAACCTAATGAGGAACCCTAGCGAAGCGAGGGTGATTCGCTAGTACTCAATATACTGGTACTGTTGAGATCGCGCCGTTGGATTAAAGTATCGGACATAAGCCTGATAATAAATCTTATATGAGTTAGCCATTTTGACATTTTGTTGACAACTGATATGTCACAATGTTAGTTACCGTACTCCTCCGAAACGGCTTTACCGATTTTGACCAAATTTTATATGCGTATTCAGTAGGTCTGAGAATCGGCTACTATCTATTTTCCATACCCCTAAGTGATAAGGATAAGGATGGTCCTCCCAGACCCCACCCCAGGGACGAACCCGAGCGGAGCGAGGGTGAGTCGCTAGTTTCATATAAAATCAAGTCGTTCACTTTATAGAAATAGACAATGGATTTTATAAGTATTTTTGAGTTGCCATTTATTACATAAATATCCGTATGTCAGCACGGGAAAAGTACTCCTTAAAAATAGTATTTTTTACAATATCCAACAAAAAAGTTACGCTTTAACATCTTAAATAAAGTACTCTTTGACGGAATACCAAACTTTGCATAATAATATAATGCTTGTAACTTTTTAATTAAATTGTTTAAATGGCATAAAAAATATATTCGTCTTTTGAAGGACACATGTTTAGTTTTAGTAGCTATACGCTATGGCTATGTGCTTGTGACGTCACCACAGGCAAAAAAAAATAGAGTGGGACTGTTTCGGGGCACACCGGCGTTGGTTAACGTGAGTCGCTTGTAGTGTTAAAGATTGGAATGAAAACAAAATTGACTTTGTTCTAATTATTTTAATACTATACTGACACTGAATAGATAGCGTATATAAACTTCTTTCGATTAATGTTGGACAACAATTTCGTTAAAAAATTGGTCTCTGATATGAGAAATAAGAAACATAAAGCGTTGTTTACTTAGCGTGCCTTTGCTAGCAGTTCTCAGACGCTCTCTGAACCGCCTCGCTCGCTTTGCCCCGCACATTGGGGTACCTATGCGTAACCCATAACCTCCTCTTTCCGATGACAACCGTGATTTATATTTCCGGCTGGCTACAGGACGAGCTGAGGCCGACATATAGATTTTGTATATTATACAGTTTCTAGTTATTATTTCATATAAATTTTGTCCAAATTACACGTATTTTTATTTAAATAGTTTGGTCGGAATAAATTCTATAAACACACTAGCGACTCACTCTCGCTTCATTCGGGTTCGTCCCTAGCTTGATTCTCCATACAAACTTTTGTCCCCATTTTCAACCCCTTAAGGGATGATTTCCGATAAAAAGTATTCTATGTCCTTCCCAAGGTCTTAAACTAACGTCTTAACAAATAAATCGGTTCAGCAGATCCAGAGATTACCCCCTACAACGTCACAAACTCACAAACTTTACCTCTTTATAATATTAGTAGGTATAGACTATAAAATCACGGCGCTATCACGTGTGAGTCGTGGGTTACACCAAATAGAAAGGAGCGAGAGCGGCTATTTTAGTTTAAATATTAAGCCGCTAGTTATAAATATTTTGCATATTTGAAAACATATTAATAAAAATAGTAATCTTTGTAGATAGCAACGGATGAATATCGTATACCTATATGATTTTTCAGACAATAACAACGGTTACTATGGCAACCTAATGCTATTCTAATAATCTATATCGTTATGGTCCACTTTTCTGACCTGATACGTATATTTCGGTTTGATTTTAAAGACGATTCACGTTGAAAGACGTAAGTGAGGCGCCCTACATTGGCAAGCAATATTATGAGACGCTAAGTTTGACGCAAGCAAATAAGCATGCGCAATTCACAGGTACCTATGTTGGAAAGAGTCGAAGTTGGATGTATAAACATTTGCAGCTTTATACTGAAACAGGCGAAGTTTTGGCGAAGAATGCTGGCAATAAATAACTTTTATCTCCTTAGATTGGATAAGTACCAATCTAAGGTATGGTTTTTTTTTATTTGGCAGTTACGTATAATATATGGGAGTTATTATTTTCTTGTATAAGTTTATCAGCTGCGCTGGTTCTGAGGGGCTTTTGTCCAAACTTACATGAACACTAATGCACTTTATTAAAAAAACTCTAATAGATCAGAAACTACAAATAGAATTGATAAACTTTTTGAAGTTGGTCAAAAATAAATATTGCTCGCGAGCGTTTACTTCGCAATATCTCTTACATATAAAAATAAAATTATACAAAAGAAATACGCGAATAAAACAACAGATTCATTGGGTTTTCTTTACAAAATGTATACGCTTTGTGTTGCTCAGGTTCTAAATATAGCGCGTGCGTCCTGTAGTAAATTTTATGTTGCCACTCGTTAAAGAGTATTAATTTAAAAGAAAAATACGATATATTTTCTTTTCTACATCCAACAACGCTTCGAAAATGTGCTAGTTGGTCCCGAATGTGTTAAAAAATATCTGTTGTACCTATTTTGAGCTCCCCCACACTATCTGGTCCATGTAAAACTAGGTAATGCATGAAAGTGCAGAACTGCAGGCTTAAGGCTAGTATCGCATAATATGGTATTTACGAACGTACCATTTCGTTTACAATCGATCGATCATTGTACGCGATGCTCTATTGATTATAAATAGCTTGGCCCTAGTACAGAGAGGAAGTACTGTATCGTCATTGCGTGTAATGCAGTTTCGTATTCATAAAGATTAAACTAGTCATGTGATTGGTCGGGCAACGCGTCCATGTTATTGTTATGTACTCGTCATCACAAGAAGCTAGAAACAAATAATATTCATTACGTTAACGCATTTTTCTTTTCATTTAAATAATGAAGCGATTTTTTTGCACTTTAAATTTTGGAATTTATATTGAAGTTTTGTTATGTTAATACAACATTATTTAATACTAATTATTTACGAAATATCAAAAAGCATACATCCTTCAAACTTGATTTAGATATTTACTAATAAAAGATAGAAGTTTGTATGAAAAAAATAAACTGCGCGGGCAAAGCCACCGGTAAACACTAGCGTATTCTGTATATTACAATAAACAAACATCCGTTAACTCAAGTTTAATGTAAAACTCAAGGATAACCATCCTTTTCGTGTAATATGCTCATAAATATAAGGAGAATAATTCTTAGAAGGATTTTTCGATGATGCTTATCCCATAGTTAATGTTTTATTGTAAATATTTCTTACTAATCAAAAAAAAATTTAATCGTTTTTGTTTGTTGCAGGCACATGATGAAGAATAAGCCACACCTTAGGTTCTAAGATTGTTTTAGCAATATAGAATTTTATCCTATAGACTATTATATACCGTGTGAATATCCAAATGCCTTAACGCAATGAGAATCTAAGTCAAGTCGTACCATTTAAACAATATTTTGGCACATATACGTATGTATGTATGTAAGTATATAATATAATATGTATAATATTGAAACTCGAATGATGCATTTTTTCTATTTTAGTACAGATACTGCCTTCACGATTTTAATTATTTAGAAATGATGAATCCTTTTCATCTTCTTATTCAATAGGACTAATAATGAATTCGTTATATTTTCTTAACCATTAGCAATATAAATATCATAATATAGATTTTTCTCGCTCGCTATATTGAACCTTATACATTTAGGTTAGTATGAATTTTAAACCTGTGATAAATAATACTTACATATATTAATAGTGATGTGTATGTTGTCATTTTATATATTCCTTGTAATATCTACGAAATTAATTAGATCTTTGTATTTTCTATAAGGTTCAATATTGGGATACGCGAATTCTATTTAACAGGCCAATGTCATTGCAATACTTACGAAGATATAGTTACATTATACGGTTTTGTGATAACGTAAGAAAGAAGGACTTATAATGTAACTACTAAGCATATTAAGTGTGTAACCGTCCTAAAATATTTATGTACAATGTATGTATATATTTATGTATGTCTTTCTTATGATGAATATCGTATAGTGTAATTGTAAGTTTTTAACACTAAACACATGTTTTCTCTTATAATTAATAGTACTTTATGTTCATTTAAATATATTTCTTTCTCATAAAAAATAAATATTATTGTGACTGGAAAAGTTAAATCTCTTACAGTTAGATAATGATCGTGTGGGATTTCGATGTAATTTTGTTTTAACACAAATAAAATTTGAAATATTCAAAAATATACAAGTGCTACCTCGAATTCCGAATAGATATCATTACACAAAGCTAGTTTATTATCAACACCGCGACAAATACACTGAGTATTCAAAATATAACACATAGTTGGTTCATGATTCACTGAATGTTGAGTTAGCAACAAGTATGTATTATATATATGAGGTGATTCTTTACGATAGAATTTCAATTGGCGTGCGGACGTTTACGGTTCTCGTAACGAGCCTTAATCGAATAAATCATCCTTCAATTTTAGGCCGAAGCTTATTGTATTTATTGTGTCGCTCGAGCGACGTGTCCCATCCTCACTACTTGTTGGGTCTTTTGAAATAATATCTTCAGCGCAAAATGGCCTAATCCACAACTTGTTGTTCTTAACCGTCGTAAATTACGCAGTATTTTGCACATACCCTATTTAACAACTCCATAGGATCTCATCAAAAGCGACAAAAACCACATAGAATATCGTGAACCAATAAATATTTATTGGTTTCTATGTGGCTTTTGTAGCTATTGATGATATCCTATTGGGAGTTTTTCAATTGGCATAGCTGAATATTGTCATGTTAATATTAACATATTTTTATTATAGTAGATAGAGTCCATAATTTCGATAGACTTTTGTTTATAAATTTCGTCACTTTTGTGCTGATAGCATAAAACTATGTACCAATTTTATAAAATTATAGCCAATTATTACATATAATATGAGAAAAATGTATTTGTTTGTATAGATAGTAGCTTTTATACTAATTACTAGATGTTTGATTTACAAAAACAATAAATTTCCTTTTTTTTCTATTTCCACAGCCAAAATATTTTGTTAAATGGTAACGAGATGTTCAAAGATCTGTGATCTTTGTTTATTGACAACAATAAATTGTTGAAGATTTTTCTTTTATTTTTCATTTACACGCCTTGTTGATATTTTATGTGGAAATAAATAAAAATGACTGATTGAATATAACAAATATATATTATTAGCAGTAGCACGACCAAAGAGTATATAATAGTTACAAACTGTACACGGCACAAATGATGAAAAGAGGGTTTTATGCTTACATGACGCGATTTATATACAGTTTACATTGACAGGTCATGAATGTTGCCAACTTAATTATAATTTGTTTGCGTTCTTACTTGCCAACACTCCCCACAGAACGCAAACCCATTTTACTTATACAGAACAAATGTTTTTCAAAAGTCGTACCTTTAGTTAAGTTATCAGCTACCATATTGCAACTATTTACAAATTTAAATTTAACTTTAGAATCAACAATGTTATCTCTAAGAAAATGTAAACGAATATCTATATGTTTAGTTTTAGATTTATAACAGTCTGTTGATGCCAGTCTTATTGCACTTTGATTGTCACAATGGATGAGTAGCGCGCTGTCCACGCCTTGCCCGAGCTCGTCCTGCAGTTGCCGCAGCCACAGGGCCTCCTGGGACGCCGCTGACATCGCCATGTATTCGGCCTCCGCCGTAGAGAGTGCCACGGTTTGCTGTTTACACGAATTCCAAGATAAACAAGCATTCTGAAACAGAAAAATATAACCCGTACATGATCGTCTATCCACAGGGTCACTCGCCCAGTCAGCATCACAATATCCAGTTATTTCCTTTGAATCATCTTTGACATAGCATAGCTTCAGGTTCCTGCTTATATTTATGCCGTACGCTTCGAGAAGATTCTAATGAATTGTAACCTGAATTCGACATCTTCTATGCGTATTTAAGATTTTTACGGTTTGTGACTGAGCACGCGGTACGCCACGCCGGATAACCACAAAATGGCGGACAACACGCCGGCCGGTATTCTTAGTTTTACTGCTAACTGCGTTACTTCTTTCTTCTTTTATTTCCACAATTAGTAGCAATCAACCACGCTCTGCTACCATGTTGATATTTTATGTGGAAATAAATAAAAATGACTGATTGAATATAACAAATATATATTATTAGCAGTAGCACGACCAAAGAGTATATAATAGTTACAAACTGTACACGGCACAAATGATGAAAAGAGGGTTTTATGCTTACATGACGCGATTTATATACAGTTTACATTGACAGGTCATGAATGTTGCCAACTTAATTATAATTTGTTTGCGTTCTTACTTGCCAACACGCCTCAACCTCGATCCCAAGCATTATTTTTAAGAGTAAATGGAACATTAGAATATTTTACTTCAACAGTTTTAGTATAAATCTCAGGATGACTCGTATGAAGGTCATCAATTTCAAGTTCTTAGTATTGGTAATGCCAAATAAAACAGCGAGAATTGTTTTCAATTGTCTTTATTTAAAATTTCATTTAATTTAATGGTAGTGTATAACAATAAATAAATCTGTTCTCTATTTAGAGATAAGTACATAGGTTATTTTATGTAAGTATAGGTATTTGATATTTTAAACAGTAAGTACACAAAATAAAACGATCAGTTTTACCCATAGCTATCACATCATTGTTGTGTACTCGTGTGCCCTATTTATAAAGTACGTAGACATAGACAGTAATTGATATATGTAGATCTTACAACTCTACAAGATAGTTCGATAGAATGGGGGCAATTTAATAGAACAGCTAAGCTTCAATATCTTGGACATATAAGCTACTATTTTAAGTACGTCAGTCATCTACTGCAACTGCAAATTAAGTATCGTTCATGAATTATTTATATGAACTAGTTTTCGCTAATGTTTTATAGAAGAAATACAGATGACCGACTTATCGTCCTAAAATATTTACATTGCATTTTTCGTGAACTGAAACCTACAAAATATCTCCTAATATAAAAAAGTACATCAAAAAACCAACAAAGAAGGCAGTTTCCCTCTGCCCCGGTAAGGAATGATAGGACCAATTTTTACCGATCGCAAAGGTATGCTGCCTACTTGTAAAAATGTTAGTCAAACCACACTTTAGTCTTTAAAATGGGATAGAGTAACGATTAATATACTTACTTTTGCCATAAATAACCCCACATCTCATTTATTTTACATAAATTCTTTTAAAAAATTATTTTTTTATTAAACTTTAAAAAATGCAATCAATTACAAAATATGACGTTGTAGATACCCATTTATTTGTCAGTGCCAATATATGTGGGGCGCATTAAAATACCTTAGAAAATGATAAGTATAATATTTTCATAAATTCTATACTCTCGTCAGATTCACTGAAATTAACATTAATAAATATTTAGTTTATTTCGCTACCTATCCCCTGTAAGTAAAGATATTGCAAAAGAAAATAGTAAAAATTAATAAACACAATTTTCTTATTTCTAAACTAAGGTGACCTACGAATGAGATGAACTCTATAGACTATGAGTTTAGCACAATCACTCATAGTGATGCGAAAAGGGCTTCGAGCCTAGAGATTTGCCACATTATTCTCATAATCATATCAATTTTTCAAAAAATTATACTAACAATATGAATACATTTGCCAATAATATTTTATTATTTAGTAAACTTGGTAGAAAAAAATAATTTAATTGTTTATAATTAACTTGGCAGTTCTAATAACCTCGTAATTACTACTTGGCGAAATCTCACTGCAAATGCCCACAGGAATGATTCGTGCAAACTAATGAAATGAGACATGAACAATTTCTATCTAAGCGAAAATAAAAGCCTTAAATGGCTCCGATAAACACGTTTGGGAACACTATATAAAGTCACATGTAAACGTAAGTATTTATACATAACATCTAACCATTTCATAAGATCTTTAAAAGTTAAAAAATACAAAATAACAATATGAACTATTTAATCGATAATATAATTTTTAATTTTGTAAACAATTATTATAAAGTACAAAAAGGAACCTGTTACATCAGTCAAAAAATAAATCATCAACATACTGAGCCGGACTACATTTTACAATAGTAGATTCCTTACACTTAACTGCTTAGTATTTTATAATTGATTTGATATCATTCAATTTATGACCCAATCATAAAAAAATATTTTGGAAAAAGCCAAACTTGTAATTTCTAAATTGCTTTTTTATAGTCCAGCGCGACTAATATTCGAAGGTGGTCGTCGTTGGCACCACTTCCAGCACCATTTGCAGAAACACTGTTATTTTATCTGTAGAGAAAATATTGTTATTTAATGAGCTGAAATTTTATATAAGTCTTTGATAAAATCTCAAATTAGTCTTATATTTTTTACATTTCGCTATAAAACGGACCAAAAACTTCATGTAAAATATGATATTTGGTTAAGGTTATGAAGTTGTTTAACAATATGTTCACTCTTATACCAGATCTGGACATTCTTAATATCAAAATAAATGAATTTTAGGAAAACTTGATTTTCCACTTTGATAAAAGTGATCGTAATTTGTAATTGTATTTTTCCCCCGAATATAAATAAATAAATAAGGGTTCACTAAAGATATGGAACTCACCCATGAAGGGCAGCGAGTAGCCCCACTTCACGAAGGGCATGTAGACGAGCAGGCCGGCGAGGATGAAGGCGCCCGCGTACAGGTACTCCCACTGCGGCTTGTCCACGATGGGCGCCACCACCAGGTACGCCGACACGAGCAGCACGATGTACGGGATTATTATTGGCACCTGACCGTTGTCACACATCGTTAGAAATCATCATCATATTACAATTCAAACCTTTTTGAATATCACAAACTTTATAAGACCATGTTTACTAATATAGTTATAGTATGTAACTCATCTACACATGTTAAGAAAATGCCAAATTAATGCATAATCTAAACACAGAAGTCTTTCCCATATGGTAAATTATGTATTTATAATTTATATTATTACTAGCGGCTCACTCGCTTCGCTCGGGTTCGCCTCTAGGCAAACAAATACAAATATATCCGGGAACCGTACATTTTTCCGGGATAAAAAGTTGCTTATTTGTTATTCTGATGTATGAACTATGAACTATATTATTGTAAAGTTTCATTAAAATTCAATCAGTAGTTTTTGTGTACTAAGCTGTATAAGTAGTTATAGTTTTTTAAATATTCCACGGGAACTCTTTAATTTTCCGAGATGAATGTATCTAAAATGTTGACGGGGGATATAAGGTACCACCACGCAAAATTTAATTTAAATCGGTCCAACAGTTTCGAAGATTAGCCCGTACTAACAGAAACAAAACAGAAAAAAATCTGGCTTTGTTCTATTTCTCTTCTTACACACAGTAACTCTTACTGAATCTCAGTGAAAATATAATGTGATATGTAAATATATAGATACCTATCATATAATATTGAACGAGCAATTCTTGTGGAATATAAATTTATTTCGTGTATCTCGGAAATGGCTCTGACGCTTTAGATCAAATTATATATTTTGATAAGGTTTTGTTTTTTAAGTTTATCTATTATACGTGTCTTTACTGAAAAGAAAAAAACTATTTTTATACCTGTTCCGTCAAATAACAAGCTAAGTTCGGTTGCCTAAGTACATATATAAATCCTGAATCAACACAGGCTATTTTTTTATCGACATACGTAGTGCACTATATGTACACACAGCCGTACCTTGTAGGGGCGCGGCGCGTGCGGCTTGGTGCGGCGCATGACGATGAGCGCGAGCATGGCGCCGCCGTAGAAGATCCACGCCGTGAACGAGAAGAAGTCGATCAGCGAGTCGATGGTGCCGTACAGGACCATCGCCACCGCTATCAAAGACTGCAAGGGGAGATAACACAGTGTAGATATTCGTTCATACAATTAGACTACTATTATAAATGCGTTTTTTTATGTTTGTTAATTCTTCACACTCAAACGGCTGGACAGATTTGAGTGTAGTACATATACGTAGTACAGAGAATGACCTGGACATTATAGACTGTTAGGCATCTCTTTTATTTCTTTAGAGAGACCCACCCGAAGCGATGATCAGTTGTTAGGAAATAGGAACGCTATCATTTTTTAACTCAACACGCCTATATTTTAGATTGTTTAATTATTATTAGTAGTTACAATTAGTCATATAAAGTGTGTAGTGTATTCGTTTGTAGCTTTATTTAACATATTTCAACTTTATTTAACATAGTATTTATAAAATTCATTACAAAAATAATTATATGATATATAGCTTCTGTTTCGATTATTATTGTTTGTCCGTCTACATATTAATCTAACGGCAGTTTCATTGTAACAATACTTCCCAATGATTGTGTAATTTTATTTGGTAACAATCCAACCATATGCTGTTTTCTTATACTTTGTATCTCTGTGTCTGATTTTATAGGTGAGAAAGCAAATTTATAAAATAATTAATTGTTCCGACTGATTAAAATTCCTTTTCATAAATTTATATTTTGTAAATAAGTATATTAATTTAATATTTAAAATATAAACACAGCTTTGACCTAAATATCTTAAAACTAAAAAATAAATAAAATAAACTTTCGAGCGCATACGAAAGTTACATCGATGTAAGACGTCTTTAAATACATACGTGGAATATGAGTCCCGGCGCCGGCGTGAAGCGACGCACGTGGACATACGACAGAATGTCCAACAGATGCCCCTCACGAGATGCGGCGAAACACAACCTACAGCAAATTCTAATTTTAATTTACAACTTTAAATAATTAAAAGTCTATGTACTCGTGTCTTTAAGTCGAAGTTGTTATGTTGAAGATGTTATAATTTGTACGACGCGACGTAACGACGTACTTATTTGATGCTTAACCTTTCAATTTTGACGAGACGTTTGATACACGAAATTACAAACTGGTAAAAAATACACGAATATTATAAAGAGGGAACTAAAACTCAAAATAAATTCGCGAAAAAAACCGAAAAGTGAGGTAAAGTTTGTAATTTTGTGAGTTGGTTATGAATAAGCTAAAAATCCGCTGAACCGATTTAGATAAAAATTGCCATGAAGATAGTTTGAGACCCTGGGAAAGACAGGATAGTATTTATCCCGGAAATCATTCCTTAAAGGGGTGAAAAGGAGAATGAAAATTTGTTTGGGGAATCAATAATTTCTCAAGTAAGGGATATAAAACTCATGATACCTATGTTACATATACATATATGTACTAATATAATATATCTAGTCTTTTTATTCCATACTAACCGTTAAAACATACTTATGTATGAACCCGAACAAAGCGAGGGTGAATCGCTAGTAGTAATAATAAAATTGACCTTAACATATTAACTACCCATGCTTATCATATCTAAGATCATATAGGATCAAGCATACACTCAATGTAGTAGGTACGGTGTACTAGATAAGAATGCGAAGCATTTCATTTATATTCTTAGATTTTTGCAATCTATCCAAGAAATGAAATTACTGTAATAAATGTGTCTTGTGGCCGTGCATAAAAGATTACAAGTGTTGGAATATCATATTTTAAAAATATACAAAAGACATTTTTTTTATTTATTAATACAGTAGGTATACCTACTGTTACGGCTTTACAATGTTTTATGTAAAACAAACGACTTACCCTCGCTTCGCTCGGGTACGTTTTTTTTTAACGGATCCCTAATTCTTTTTCTAAAATAAAAATAGCCTAAGGTACTCCTTATAACTATCAGCCAGTGAAAGTCTCGTTAAAATCGATCCAGCTGTTTCGGAGATTAGCCGGAACAAACAGACAGACAGAAAATTTTAAAAGTTATGTTTTTCTTATAAGTACCTACCGTATATAATTTCATAAGAATTTAGTATAAATGCTGTTATTTTGACATTACAATCAGGCACTTCAATTTTATTATTTGTATAGATAAAAATAGTTATTGCGAATGTACCTTAGGAGATAGACTTAAACCTACTATTGCAGACTTCTGTAGGCCTTTTTAAGACATACAATTTTCTAGTACATTGTTATGATGTATCTCAGCTTTAAGAGGATTGTGAAGTGCCGATACGCGGCGAGAGTAGGTATTTTTAAAAATGCTATCTGTTTCATACCGCTTTGCATCCCCCCGGCAGTGAACAACACAAATACAACATACGCAAATTCTCACACACACTATGATAGCAGCAGCCGGTGACGCGCGGGCGCTTGCGGGGGGCGGGGGCGGGGGCGGCGCGACTCGGCGCAAGAGCAATTTCAAAGTTTATCTAATATTTATTATTTTAACGGTTTGCGTACAATATACATTCCCTACAAGTTACATCGCACCTTTATTCATAAACTGAAATAACTCTAAATTACAATTCTGTGGCGAATATCATTTAAAATTTGACTTGTTTAGATTGATGACTTCAAAAAATCATAAAAAAATAAATAGGTGGTTTAGATCAATTACAAAAATCTCGTTCCAAAAGTTGAAAGTTATAGAATTTTTTGTTGTTTATGTAGGTACTAATAGACTCATCGGAATCCTTTTATTGTTAAAATAATTATTTTATTGAAAACCTGAAGTTTTATGATTTTATAATGTTAGCAGGTATATAAGGAATAGAAATTCATAAAATGACCTGATCATGAATGATGATGATTTACGATTTTTTAACATATCTATGACTAAATTTTATAAAATATATCAACTTAATTTTTTTAAATATATTTTTAACTAATGAATAAACAAGATTAGATTACGAATGATTTTCATTTCTTTCTGTAATTGCCCTAAAATCATTTTTTTCAGAAAAATCAATAAAATTAACTCCAAAAACTAATAAAATATCGATAATTTCGAAAAAATTATAACGAATAGTATGTGTATATATATATAATTATACACATACTATTCGTAATAATTTTCATAAAATTATAACGAATATTATAAATTATAACGAATATAAAATTAAAAATATAAATTTTACAAAAATAAAAGTATTTTTATTGCTCCTTCTAAACGGTAATAGTCCAGCAATTAGCAAAAGAAAGCGCGTGACCGGTGGTGGGCGAGGGGTGGAGGGCGAGGGGTGGAGGGGTGTAGGAAGTGGTCCTTACTCATTCAAACTTGGCCAGATATAATGATGATGATGATATAGAAAATATTTTTATTTTTGTATGAAAATGAAAATTTAAGAAATATTTTTTTTTTCTTGTTACAGAGGTTGTTGTTATGATGTAAATAGTATATTCCCAAAAGGTCTTCAGTAAATTAAAAATGACTTAAATATATATATATATATATATATATATATATATATATATATATATATATATATTTTCAGTTTTGTATTTTTTCTCAGAAATGAGATATTTTCCCGCGGTAATGCTATAATATGTTGATCCGGATAACCAGCTACCACCATACCAAATTTCATCAAAATCCCTCCAGTGGTTTTTCTGTGACGTGGTAACAGACAGACAGACATACAGACAGACAGACAAAAATTCAAAAAACTATAGATTCGGCCTCTGTATTGATAATAATGTTTATTTCAATAATATTTTCCAAAAAATATTTAATGTACAGATACGGCTTAGTTACAATCTATACATACGAGTATAATAAAATTCTAAACTTTGGATTGAATCCTTTCAGTATCGATCGATATATCGATATTACCTTCTCCTCCCTAGGAGATAATAATATCGATAGCACCTTCAACATCACTACAGTCTAAAATATGCCCCTGCCCCCGACCCGTATGGTGCGATAGAGAGAGTTGCAAGTCTTAGACTCAATTACCTACATTTCCTTTTTGAAATATTGTTTCGGGCGATAACGTTTTCACCCCCCTAAACATTAACGAAATGAGACGATTTTGGTCTCATTAGATTCAGTACACCTTAATCTAGGTCTGTACGTTTTCCTTTTTTTGTAATTCAGTTTAGTTTAATTTAAACAAATAAAAACGCTGGAGGAAGTTTTTAGGTCAAAAATATAGATATTTAGATGCTAATAACTTCTGTCGTACGCAATATTTCAAAAAAATAAAAACGTACGGACCTAGATTTTGATTATATCTACAACATTTCCAAAAATTATGAAAATTAGACTATGTTTAAGGGGGGAAAAACGTTATCGCTTTTTGTATGAAAATTTACAGGTTCACAATCCTCTTAATCAGCGTTAGTCATATACGTTACGAAGGATTAGATTGACCAGTTATTGTGTTTTTTCCGTTGGAGATTTTCGTAGTAAAAGGTATCCTAAATGTTGACTCGAGTAATAAGTTATCACTACACAGGTTAAAATCGGTTCTGTACTTTTTGCGTGAAACGCGCACATCGATTTCGCTGAGTTACTGTTTTATTATATGTATGTATACTATATAGATATCATAAACAAAATTCCACGTATTATATACGTATAATTGTGTTGCGGTTCCGATCAATAGATTTAAGAATTATATCTATATTACTATATAGTATACCTATACTTAATGATTAGATTAAAATCTATACAGATAAATAAAATTGAAGTGTCTGTTTGTAATGTCAAAATAAAAAGCGTTTTACTAAATGGATATGAAATTATATACGGTACTTATAATAAAAACACATTTTTATAAATTTTTGTCTGTCTGTCTGTCAGTTTATTCCGGGTAATCTCTGAAACGGCTGAATTGATTTCGACAGGACTTTCACTGGAAGATAGCTGATAGCATATTGCTGCAACCTTGATGCTGGAGTTTCGTACATAATTTAAAAAAAAATTGCGCGTTAGTTACATTGAACAGGCCTGTCTTTGGACTATTATTAAATAGATCTCAAAAAAATTCAATTAGCTTATGGAAAATAATAGACCAAATTGCTGAACCAAAAGGGCCAAAATCACGATAATGAATTCCTTTAATGACACGACCCACGAGTAATTACTAAAATGATTTTTTTTTAATTTAACATCTAAGGAAAAAAAGATAGTAGCAGAAATCTCGTGAAAAACTAAATGTTTTTGTCCTATTTTAGTAAAACCTAGTTGTTCGTCACATTGAAGGGGCAAAAGTGAAAAGTTTCGAAAAGTTAAAAAAGGAGTAGCCTGGTCGACAGGAAAGAAGTAGATTGCTAGTACTAGATATTAATGCCAAGACATGTTTAATATTGCACTGTCGATATCACTTGACTCGCGTTACATTTAGAGTAAAATGCATGAGACTGACCTGCCAGCAACAAAGAGAGTGCCGTTAGCGGAGCCGAAGGTGGATATGGTGACGGCGAGCGGCATGAGCCAGGCCACGGGCCCGAGCAGGCGGTTGCCGAAGGTGACGGCCACGGCCTCGCTGTCCGCCATCTCGCTCACCGACATCACCGCCAGGTACGACACGTTCACCAGCGCGTAGCACAGCGTCACCAGCGGGATGCCGATGATGATGCTCAGCGGGAGGTTCCTTACAAATACATATACGCGTATTTTATATACTGAAGTAGTGATGTTCTTAGATGTTTGTGTCTATATTGTTATTATATATGCCAAGACGACTTAATGATGTATGTAATAAGGATATAAATCTAAAGTTTGTGTCACGATTTTGTATTTAGTACAAGTGGGCTTAGACTCTTGTATTTTTTGCCTTGTTGTGTGTTGTTTATTTGTCGTTCAAGACAGAAATCTAAAAAAAAATGAGAACTAATGACCTGGCCACTCTACGCTGGTGGGGTGGGAGTAAAGTAGTATGTAACAAACATACACAAACAGACATACAACATACATACAAACTTTCACAATTATAATAGTAATCTAATAACTTTATGACTCTATGACATAGGTAACGATTGACTTTGTCATTTTAATACAATTTCTTAAATTTCTATTCCTCAACCATTGTAGTAACTAGTAACAACACACTAGAATGACAATGACATGACATGACTTCTCTGAGCCCTAAAGACTGAGGTAAGTGTGGAGGAAATACTCAATTTTAATGCAAATATGGTCATCCATCCAAGTATAGGTATACCACTGGGGACTTTACTTGACTTTAGTGCGCAGTTATCCCTAAGTTATTAGCGCTACATTTGAATCGCTAACATTTATTTTAGGAAAACATAAAATTTTAAAAGACTGCGTTCTTAATTTTTATTCTTTAGAGAACATTTGTTATAAGCTAGCTATATCTATACTCACCACACAAGGTGCAATAAGTTCTAAATTTAACCAAACATATTTTATAAGGGCGTATGGCTTACAAAAACCGTCGTGTAAAATCTTTGCGACCTCTGGCGCAGTACAAACCAGACAATTAGCTGTTGTGCTAAACAATAATTGTAGATAAGTACATATTTACATTTTTTGTAAGAAAAGGAAAAAAATGTAATATAAGTTCAAGATATTTACAATAAATGAAGTAAAAATTGAATGTGATTACGGTGGTGCAAAAAAATAAAAGTTAAAGTATATTATACTAATAGTTGTTATAAGAAACTAACTAATAGCTACCTTAATGTACTAGATCACTAGTAAAATCGTGCTTGTTAAATATACCTAAGTGTATTTACATTGAAAATGTTTTAATATTATCCGTCCATTTTCCCATTCGATGACAAATTCAGAGTTCACCACTAGATGGCGCTATAAAGCAGGAACTTCAACTTTTATTCCGTTCAACCGATTGCGATAAAAATTGTTAGATATGGTTATATGAGTTCGGAGAATATTCACCTACATAAACTCATTGAGACTAGCAATCTGTGTAGGAGATATTATAGTGCACAACTATATACCTATGCACGGAAACGCAAGTGCACTCTCTATTCCTATCACTCTCATACTCCGGCTTTACGTGCTCTCTGAGGCACGGGGGTGAAACACTGCAAACTTCACAACTCTAAGTGAGAATTTCTTTACAGAAATACTCAATAACTGAACTTGGCCCGACCCGGGACTCGAACCCATCCGGATCAGCGGCTGTACATGC
The DNA here is from genome assembly GCA_921882275.1 of Brenthis ino. NCBI lineage: Eukaryota > Metazoa > Arthropoda > Insecta > Lepidoptera > Nymphalidae > Brenthis > Brenthis ino. Next base: position 13,591,276 of record OV170223.1, on the reverse strand, counting down.
TAGCTACTAAATCACCGAAGCAGTTTCATGTATCTGACACAATAACATCAACGCACAATGGACGCGACGGCGCCTAGGGCGCATTGTATAATTTATATTTATTAGTCTCAAATCTCAATATAATTAACATAAGCAGCAGATATTTTAAATCTAGCAAATATTTTCCAAACCAAAGCAAAGGTCTACTTTCTAACAAAAACCCGTCTCAACAAATTGTGCACTTACCTGGATGGGTTTTTAATTTCCTCAGTGACATAGTTAAGGTTATTCCAGCCGTCGTATGCCCAAAGGCCGGTGTAGAAGGCCGTGGCGATGTTGCCGAGAGTGGCCGTGCTACTCGCGAAGTTGGGCTCCTGTAAATGTCGCGTATTACCTGCACCATACGGACACAACCTACTGTCAGTCTATTCACAATATTCAACCTTTATGATTAGATCAATGATTGACTGTGATATGGCGGCTAGTTGAAATGTATGTGGTTCTAGATACTTAGACTTTAGAGGATATTTATTTAAGTGATGACATGCAATTTGTATAAGATAGTGCAAATGTTATTAGTAATGTATGTAAGGTGATAGTGCTTATATAATTAAATATTGATTTAGATTTCGGAAATTTTGTCGTAATTAAGTTTAATAAAGTTTAGAATATATGTTATGTATATTTACATTGCAGGTGTCTCGGTCCAGTCCAGTAATCTTCGCTTAATATAGATTTATATATAACAAAATAAAGGATCGTGTGCGGGATGTTTATTGAATAATAAAATTGTAGTATTTTATTACCTAATATCAACTTATACGCTCCTCCGCAGACGATGATCGCAATCGCTACTAACTTCGCCGCAGTAAAAATGTTTTGTACGTTTGTCGCTAAGTTCACACTGTAGCAGTTAACCGCCAGGATCATAACTAAAAAAACAATTAGCAATAAATAGCATAACATTTATGTATTTGTATTTTATACTATATGTACCTACTATAAAAATATGTGACGGATTCAAATAAAAACAACTCTTTCTGCATTAACAAACTGATATACCTATATATTATGTATGTACATATTATATAATTTATATTTGGCAAATCTCAATGAACTAAGGGAGAAATTGTGCGCAACAAAGGTTCAAAAATAAATTCTTACATTAAGGACAATTTTCATAAACCAACAATTTTAATAAAAATGGAAAATCGACAAAAGGTATTGAGACATCGCTTTCTTATTGATATAATCGACAAGAGAGCGATGAATTAAATTGAAACATATCATGCATGGTTACCAATGGATATGACCGCAACCAGCTTGACGAGCGTGTCGGGCGGCTCGCACTCCGCCACGAATGGCTCCACCGCGTACTTTGCGAAACTCAGACAGATTATTGCCATTTGGGAAGGTTTCAGTACCAATGTCGAAACCTACAAAGTAATGACATTCATTGGTTAGGTACGTATTATGTAGGTAAGTATTTAATACTCAATGTCAGCCCACAAAATGTTTGTAGATAGGTACTCGTATCTGTAACATGTAAATGAAAAATGAAGTTTGTATCATCACTGTTTCTTAAATATCTTAATTCATAGTTATTAAAACTGTACTGCTGAAAGGATTTGGCAAAAGTTTTACGACCGGCCGCCTGCCTGACGTCAACCCTCCTTGGGAATGCTATTGTTTATCGAGGAATATGTCATATGATATGTCTCTTATATATATATATATATATATATATATATATATATATATATATGTAATATGATGCACTTTCGATTTTTTTGTCTTTTAAAACATTTTTTATACTATTAATTAAAGTTTAATGTTATTTTCGTATATATTTTAAAATAAATTTTAATTACACTATAAATTTTGGTTTGACGTTGTATATATAATAATTATATCGTTAATATATAATAACTCTACGGAAATAAAATATGTACGGAAAATGAATTTCCGTATGTAGATTCAAACTAATAAACACTAGCGCGGCCAGTTGGAGTCCACAAATATAAAGTTCAATTATTTATTACAAAATTATTATAAATAGTTATATTGATATGTACCCACCCATGAAAACAGAAATGCTGGGGGTCCTCCGAATGCGTCCATGAAATACGCGTATTCAGCGCCGGAAGATGTGTTCATCGTTCCTAGCTCCGCGTATGCGAGTGCTCCTGTATCAATAAATAATGCACAGTAACATTTATTGAAATACACTAAAATTTTACAGTTATAAGTGTAGCTAGTTTTTGCCCGCGCCTAGCTTTCAGAGTAAGTCTAGAGATAAAAAAAGCTAATTCAAAGGCGAAATAAGTTATTTCGAACTCTCTCTAAAATTTTTATAGCTGTAATAACTGTAATAACAGTAGCACGATGATAGACATATGACGGTAACTACATAATTTTGCATATAAACTTACCAAGCAGCGAGAGCAGGCCACATGCCATCCATATGATGAAGCTTATGCCCACTGAGCCAGTGCGCTCCAAAAGCCCAGAGGGCGACACGAATATTCCAGATCCTTTAGAAACAATGTAGTATTAGTATCTAATAACATTTAAATAAAACTATTTTTTCGGATTTTGTCGCGGTTTTATTTTGTATTATTGTCATCAGTTCCGAATGTTTCGGATGCTTTCAACATGGTCATTGGTCACGAAAAAGACTGTCCGAAAAGATAAGTTTGATTTAAAATATTAAATATTCGCATAGCTCTAAGAGAGAATTAAATAATAATTAATCATATTCGAAGTCGTAGATTATATATTTATTATACATAATGCCTGCCTGTGGCGAAAGTTACACTTTTCGTACGTTATACTTTTCCTTGTTTTAGGTCAACTAAGTACTTTGACTTCTAAGTAAGTACCTACTTGTATAAATATTGGCATTTATAATTGTATAATATACAATTTAGGTTTTTTTTTATAATAAACTATCAACCTAACTCAAATAACTCATATTCGTGTTCCGTTTAATGAACGTACATAACATAACGTTTATAAATGCACTCTACTAACTCCTAAGACTTCCTTTTATACTTACACAGGCTTATTAAAAAAATCATTTACTTCTTCCGGGACATTAGACTTTAAACGTTTTGTAAAAAATATTAAATAAAGTTAATTAAATAGCACATCATGTTAAGAAAGACTAGTTTTTAAATATAAATAATGGCACTTGTATGTGAAGGACATTTAATAAGATGTGCTTAAAATATTTGTTTTTATTATAACAAATACAGGTAGATAGTTGGTACTATAAGCCAGTAATATCATAGAACACCTATTCTTATTCTAAATCAATTTTAGTTAGTACCTATAGTTATTTAGCACTAGCGATTCACCCTAGCTTCGCGAGTTCGTTCCTAGGTTGATTCCCCAATCCCCATACAAATTTTCATCCCCATTTTCACCTCCTTAAGGGATGATTTCCGGAATAAAAAATATCCTATGTCCTTTCCAGGGTCACTAACATCTTCTTACCAAACATCTAAATCGATCCAGTAGGTAGTTTTTAAGTTTTTTTGTTACAAACATACAAAAAATACAAATCTGTCCTCTTTATTATAGTAGTATAGATTAATTATCAGCACAAAATTTAGCTTAACTGGAAAGCTCTAAAAAACCCTTTCGCAGTAGATACCATCAGTCTAAATAGATTTTTGTATAATGCAATATTTCATATTGTAGCTACTACATTAGACTTCTTTCGGTCTTTTTCTAATAAACATATCCACAATTTGAGATTTATTCGATTGTTTAACTACTTTTCGCCCCCAATTCCAAATTTATGTGTATACAAGATATAAGCTGGTATATTACGGGCTTACAGTATAAAGAAGTAACAAACATACTGACTCATAAGGTTTTGCATTTATAAAATTAGTGTTATTTAGAAAAATGAAACTCCATATGAAAATTATTGTCATACAGCTTTATCTGGTCATGCCATGCTATGTCACTGGTATGACCATATCGACTACATACTACAAGTCTACAATGGACGTCGTAGACCGCAGGTTCAACCTAAGCTGAGAGGATGATGTATCGATTAGACAGATCGAGAACGTATATATTTCAACTTAACACTAATTAGCTGCTTTTAGCGATAAGTATTTAACAGCATAGAATATATTCGTTCGACTAATTATAATTCTTTAATTTTTAATTAAGGATCATTTAAAACACGACGTGTCTCTACGATAAGCGCTGTTGAAAGACAAAAATGGCTCGCAACGAAAAATGTTGACTTTACCACGGAAACCCGAAGCATAAATTGGTTGACTAAAACACCTAAGTGAAAGTGGAATTTTAAGAAGTAATTAATTACGATACTGTTATCATTATTTTATATGTAAAAGAATTAACAAATTACTTATAACGTATTTTTTAAAGTTTTCTTTACATAAGTTATTAATATGTACATAATACGTATACATATACACAATGTACATATTGTTTATTTTATTGTTATTTGGCATTGCGGATGAAATCATGAGTTTTTCTAATTAATATATCCAATGCAATAACATGAAACCTATTAAACTAAGTATAATGTCTAACTTACCTATATTTTTAAATAAGTGCCGTTAAATAAACCAATTAATAACATTAATTTCGTTAGCAATTTCATATGTATTTCCTCTAAATTCATTATTCATTTATATAATCAATACGTTCGTTAATTGACGAAACTTAAATAACAAATAACAAAAAAAAACTCATACAGATACCATACCTCACTCAACTAATTACACCACGAAAATATAAAGCTATAGGTACTACTCGTAGTTTCGGGATGCAACATATTGGCTGAGTGGAGTGTTAGTTCTATAATTTGTCTAATTATATGAGGATTACATCAAACTAAATAGATTATGAGTCGTTACATTCTTGTTACGTCCGGTTTCATAATATAAATTCGGCTTTTAAACGATAAGTTGTTGATGCAATATTAATAAGCCAAATCTGTCTCATAATATAATAGCTTGGGATTAAATTAATTGTAGTAGAAGAACGTAAGTGCGATTGCATTGATCAAAGTCCTACAAATAACATATCATACTCGCAATAAAATGTAGTGACGCAAGTTCCGTGATGTTACCAGCAGGCGACAGGTAACATCGCATCAATCAATATTTTATTTTGTACTACTTTCTGCCCGTGTATGCAACTTCAAAGTCACTTATTTATTTTTATTTAGAAAATAGGTATGTATAGAGATATTTTCAAAACAAGTACTTATGTAAATAATATTTCCCAAACATGTAAACCTTATAAGGTTTACTTGTTTTGGGAAGAAGGAAGGTCTACTAAATATTATATGACTGTATACCTATAGTCATATAATACGTATATAGTACTCATATATAGCGTCTAAGCGTTCTGGGGTTATAACTCTTTTAACTTTTATTAAAACAGATGGGCAAACAAAAATCTTTAATATTATTGACATCTATAGGTATATCCATAGGTACATACATACGTATAATAAAATTACTATTCACTATTACAGATTAGTAAAGAGGCCGAATCTATAGTTTTTAGAATTTTTGTCTGTCTGTCTGTCTGTTACCGCATCACAAAAAAAAACCACTGGAGAGATTTTGATGAAATTTGGTATGATGATAGCTGGGTATCCAGGTCAACCTTTACAAGACTTTTTACTGCGTGAAAATATCTCATCTCTAAGATATCTATGCTAACATTAAAATGTAGGGACGAACCCGAGCGGAACGAGGGTGAGTCGCTTGTCCCAAAATAAATGCTCAACAAATATTCAATGTAGGTGAATCTGTTAAAACTTCATTTCATGTACCGATTACATCATGCACATTGCGCATCTATACTCCGTATAAACCGCAAGTATAAACGGATAATGGCTAAGCGTTTTATAAGGTGTTGTCTCATATTCTATTGCAATTATCAGAGGTGTCGTATCCGATTTCAAACTCCTGCGTCATCGCTTACCATTATTTAAAGACATTGCAAAGATCAACAGTATAAATTCCAATTAGCACTGTCTTAATATATTGATCTAAGCCATTTATACTTTATTAGTTTTCACGTGTGACTCTACGCGCTATTTAAATGAAAATTATGCATATTAACATTTCTTTTAAATTAGTTAGCTTATCAAAAAAAAATTAACACATCTATTATGTCTGAGATGAAGAAACGATTAATTTCCCTTGTAGAACATAAAGACAGTGCATTCAGTATTTGAACCCACAATCTTTGAAGCAATAGTAAATGACAACCATGCCCTACTTTACAGAGTACCTATAACTCACGGCGGTCTTTAGTATTTTTGAGTCAAATACATATATTAAAAATGTACAACAAGCGTATAAGTATTTGAAACAGTGTAATTTTGCGTGGCTAGTCATTTTTGAGTTTTAATTTTCAATCTTATATGACGTAAGCAAATTTTTACAGCATAAGCATGAAATTTTACACTCATGTACGTATATTTTATACTTGAATGTCCTAGACTACCATAGTTTATTATTTTTAAAGACGTTCTTTAAACACATGGTGAGCTAACGTATGTTCAATGTTACAATATTGATAGTTCAAACTATTAAATATTTATTCTTTTAAGGTTACTTCAAGTTTTTATTCTTAGAATAAGCTAATTTTATAGTTGTTAAGAATAAATACATTGTCTTTTAACGTCACAATTAGTAGAATTAGCTTCGTATTAGCTGTTTTGTGACAAAAAATAGAGCTGGACTTTACATTTTAACAAAATGGTAGAGTTCTAGTTCCCATTTTAATAAAATATATACTAAGTTAGAAAAAATAATGAACCTACCGATCATAGTACCAACGATTAGAGCCACCCCACTGAAGAGTCCCACCCGTCTCTTGAGGTGAACAGGGTCGTCCGGAGCTGCGTCCGACCCCTCCAGCTGCATACAATAGAATATTACGAACAAACTCTTACCATAAAATCTTAATCATCTAAAATTTTAAACGAATTAGAAGGTAAGGAGGTTTCATTTTATATGGAAGTTTCATTGGTTAATTGTGGTTTTGTTTTATTATTTTTCAAATTGTTAATTTCGTTTCCATGTTGAAATATTTTGTAAAAAAAATTCGCTGTGAAAATGTAACAAACAATCAGACAAACACAATTTCGTATATATAGTAAAATAAAGAAAAAACACACCTTCATCAATTTACTAAAATGTAACAGAATGCCTAATCCAAATAATACAGTTAGGCAATATGCGCATGAAACTATAAAAAGTTTTTTCTTATAATTTAAAAATAACACTGTATTTCACATAATGTCAGTATTAGTTTTGATTGCATGCATATGATTAAAAACCTCTCGGTTTTTCGTACATACGTATGTTTTTTAGTAAACATATTACCTCATTATGTTTAAACACTTTGAATACTCATAATGTCAAATTATGTATGTTGCTACAGAATTTGTATTTTTTTATTTTCAAGTGTTCGACGTTTTTGAAAAATAAAGAAATGGAACGGCGGTCATCAAGTACTTGTTATAGTGAAATAATCTAAATTTATATGAAAACAACGTTATATCCATAGGTACATACATACGTATAATAAAATTACTATTCACTATTACAGATTAGTAAAGAGGCAGGTACTCTATCTCGTAGTATACCACCATGAGAAATATATTACAGAATTTAAACATTAGAGCATCCGACGGGATATCTATGAGTGAAGGCATGTGACCTCATATTAGACATCCGTAGATTGATCGATTCATAGACTGAAGAGATTGAACACTATTTCAGGTAACTAACAGATCATATAAGCATCTCATATGAACAAAAAGAAAACATCAATGTTAACGAATTCGTATTTTCTATGGTTTCTACTAGGTAGCATCCAAATTGATTTCAATTGAACAAAAGTGAGTTCTCGTGATTACTTGGAGATTTTCCTATCTGTTTTTAGCTAATAAATTAAAGGATCTACCGTGTCATACTCCAAAAAAAACGGTAAGCAATAGATAAAACTAGTCGACCCGACTCCAAAGAAAGTAAGCTTGTTAATTTCAAAAGATTTGAGATCTTGGGCCATTATTACGACAACACAAAAGTTTGCTTGGTGGGCTTGGACAAAGTTCACGATCATAGATACATACATTTGTTGGGCAATGTAGAATAAGAATAAGATAACGTTTAATTAAGTGAAATTTTAGATCATAGTTTTTGTTTTAACTTTTTTTTTGTATGGTTAGAAAAGTTTTGAAAAAAAATAAAATAAATGCGTAAAGAAGATTCGATTAAAAATTAAAAATATTTTTTTAAAAATATGTTATGTATTCGTTAGTTACAATAAAATTCAGTAAATGCTCAAGTAGTTAAAATAAAATATTAATTTACCATTAAAAACAGAAACACGACGTAATCAATTTAATTTATCAGAGACAGAAGACGTAAACATTTTAAATGTTAATTTATTTAATACTTGGTATGTGTTACATGATTCTGCTTAAACACCTACACTTGTTAGGGTGTATTTAATATTTGCATAATAAATTGGAGTGAACCGTCTATGCTGCTAATCTAAGTGGATATAGGTACTTTTGTAAATTGACGAAATTAATTTTAACGTTAACAAAAAATAATTTCGAAAATGTTTGTTATATCTTTATTTACCTAATTAATAATTGAATAATATATCGAGTGTATGTGGTTTATCACAGAATACAGACGATATAAGTAATTAATTAAAGCGCATTTCCAAATATCTAAAGAAGACAGAACCTTTGTGACATAGCCAAACTTCCGCCATTTTATTTATTTTTCTAACTTTTAGTCTACAATTAAACTGATACATAGGAATAGAAGATAATAACTACATGTTAACATGCGTAATGGCATACAAATAAGTCTCAAGGTTCTCAAGTCAGCGATCTTTACCTCAATATATCTCGAAAACTTGAAAACGAAAATATATTTATTTTGTTAAAGTGTACTCTACCCATAAGTATGAGTTTCATCCTGTGCTTCTTCTTATCTCTATACCCCAACCTCTTTATCGTAGGAAATAAAGTGATTGAAATAGATGATGATTAGAATAAGTAACAACCTGTACCTTGTCTCCTGCGTTGGTGTTGCCGTCGGCGAGCGCTCCCGTCGCGCCGTCCTCGGCGTCGCAGTCGGCGGCGCACCCGCGCCACACCAATCCGCCTTCGCGTGCGCTCCCTGTACAGGTGCACAATGCACATGAATCGATACAGCCACTAAATTACTTTATATTAACTAACTAATTGGTCTAATGCTATGTAAATTGCTAGCATATATGGTCGCTAATCCGGTGGTCTCGAGTTCAAGTGCTGGATCAGGCTAATTATAATTATTGGGTTTATTTTGTCAAGAAAATCAAAAGAGTTATTTGCCACAAATTACAATGTGAAGACGTAAATAATTTTTGATGCATACTTTACCTGTAGGGACATTATAACTAGTGGGGGTGTGGCTAAATGTTTATTTATATGTTTTGACTTATGACGTAGGTATTTGTCTGCTTTGCCTACTCGCAATCAAGATTATCACACAATAACAATTAGTTTTTACTAGAAATTCATAAACATGTCAGTTTTTTATTTCACTGTTAAATTTACGTTTAATTTAAATACTACTTATTTAAAAAGTATTACTGAAAGTTATTTCAGTAATATATATATATAATAACCTTCTTGCTGAAATACTGTGACAATTACAAACGGCTCAATGATTATAAATCCTTTGATAATAGGTTGTGCGACATTAAAATGTATAAACCACAGTTCGCACACAATACATACGTGCCAAAATCAGAAAGTTTCCAGACATATTTTGTTCGATTATTATGATAATATGTTAATTATTAATAAAACATGGTTTACTAAATAATAGAAATTTTGGAAGACTGAACTAAACTACTAAATTAAAAAGTCTTTCTAAATAAAGTACGTTAAAAATGAAAAAAAATACGTTACGAGGTGATGTTTGTTGAGACATGAATACGGTATTAATCGGACTAATCGTTTGGGAGCTAAGAGGTCACCAGAGTCATAGACGTTAAACTTACTATACTCACTTTTCGTTTGATGTTAAAAATTAATATGCATTGCGTTACATAAATAAGGAAGTCTAGCTTTCATTATCTAGTGCGAATAGATATTTTAATTATATAATCTTTTAGCTCGCTCAAAGCCTGGTCACCCTATTAAATTAATAGCCCGTGATACCATTTAAAAAATACTTGGCAGTATATACCATCGGATCAAGCCCCTCGTGACGTCACGTAGCCTACGCTAAAATAGTCTAAATAATCTCGTCATTACACTCACGTGGTTCGTATTTTTTTACTTTTTCACGATTTTCTGGTAACATATGCCATCTGAATGTTCTCACTGCATTAACTTCAACTTTTGACGAGGGTATGTGTAAAAAAACCGAACCGAACAAAAACCGAATTGTTAATAATATTTTATTTCACTACTTCTTTATAAGTTATGATATTCGGTATAACTCATAATTCTACAATATATGTATATAATTAATAGTAATGCTATTAAGTATTTTTGCTACATTATGAGAAAAGAACGTTAGGTACATAAATATACTTATACCTATATAACTCTCTTTTTTCTACCATTTTCTGTTACAAAAATCACTTCTAATTGAATACTTAGCCAAACAAAAGTATCATCCCCACCAAAATTAATAGGGCTGTGTAATATGCATAATATATTCAAATTATAATATTAGTCAAATCCTTTTCGCTTGTAGTAATTTTAATTCTTATTTTCATAGTATACTTTGCTAAGGTACTTTAGCTATACAACCTAAATTTATGAACTAAGTTTAAATACTTAGCGATGGCTAGTTCTCTATTAGTCCTTAAGAGAAGCCCTTATTTACAAGCAGAGCTCTGCTCTAAATGTTAAGTGGGTCACCTTCATTCAGGGTTGAACGAGGTTTGGCAAGTAGGTAGTAGGTACGTATTTATATGTGAAATTTTGCAGCACTGCGACCCATGTCGGAATCTTACAATTAATTTACTTATTTATATTAAAGTAATTGTAAGCCCTACTTTTAACTTGTGAAAGTGCCAATATTTATTGTTTAAATTTTAACACTATAAAATGATTTGTCACCGAAATTAATTATTTTATAATAATCCTACTATATGACCATTCCTACTAAATTACCAATATATGTATAATATAAATTATATGCTTAACATTTGTTATTTAATATAATATCATCTGCTTTTTAATCCTTATATGATTTAATTTTATTATACTACATATTATATAGATATTATGATACTTTTCATTCGTGGGACTTTATTAGTTATTTTTATTTTCTTCAATTAAGAAATACGAGAAAATATCGAAAAACAAACAATGTCCTGTACATGAAAGAGATATTCAGACAAATTGTAGGTATTAAAGAGTTACTACATTTTCCAGAAAAGAATGAAATACATTTTACAATAGATATTAGATAGTTCCGTGAGTTTCTTCGGTTACAGTGGTTAAGTTCTCATTTGATGACACATTTACAGGCATTAAGTCATTCAATACACGGTCACACCGGACGCCACGTAATGAAAACATAGTCGACGGTTTAGAGATCACGTATACCATCCTATATATAGAAACGATGTTACTGTGTAATTATTATTTTTTATCTAAATTAAATATACCTAATACAAGAAAAGGTTCTTAACTTTACTTTTCTTTGGTTGAATTAATAATACAAGTTTTATACTTTAAAGTAATATTATAAGTCTGACAATGAAAGCAAGTTAATTATACTACTTAACGTGATTTTGTTCTGTAAAGATATGTCTTTTTTTATATTTTACGTAAATCTTTATCTGAATCAACAATTGTGATGTAAAATATTTAATATATCTATTAAATGACATTCTAGACCTAGTTTACATTAACTTACATGAAGTAAAAATTGCAGACGCTACAGGCATATTATACAATATGGGATTCCATATCAATGCGTTATCGCGTTCTTCTATCTTTCACTTCCGATATCAATTTCTATATATTTTTGCAAGTAAAACTTTAGTATCACATGTGTCCTACTTAAAAAACTAACTGCCTTTATTTAAATATGAATGACTCTCGTCTCATCAAGCAACTCAAAATATCTTGTTTATTAGATTATTTTCAAAATGTAATATTATTTTATCACACTTATTTAAATTAAATAATATGAATCTCATATACAGCTGCACTTAATGACGCAATAATACGGCATCACGTGCCGGGATCCGTAATAATATCCTAAACTACGTACGAACTACGAAAAAGTTTACGCAGTAAATCAACACAATTGTAAACTGTTGAATTTATCACTATGTAGAACAAACATATAAAACCCCAAATAACATCATCCCTGCTTTAAATATGAGGAAGTATGTATATGATAGTTTGAAAAATGAACCCAAATAATTAATAATATATTTATTATAGGTGCATAGTTCCATAGTCCATACCATATATGTATTATAAGAATAGTAATAAGTAAATTAGAAGTAATCTAAAAATATTTCAATTTGCGTTGTTCAGTAACAAAGTTAAAAATAAAGGTCAAGCTTTCTCCGTCCTTATTTAGCCTATCGATTCGTACTCCAATTAGATTTTAAAGAGTTAAAAGTTTATAGTAGTATACAGACAGGGTGGAACAAATGAATGGGACATGGAAAAAAGTACTGTAAATATTAAGATATTAAATTCCACTCAAACGAAACATTCCTTTATTTAAAAAATATTATAACTGCATTTAAATATTAATCCCTCTACGACCGCGGACACGCCGACGTAACATTTAACAATAGATTTCTTAGAAATTTAATTAATTTCTTAGAAATTTACCTCGAGGTGTTAAAAAAAGCTAACCAGAGGCGGAAACCAAACCGCTAAAAGTGCAAAAAAGTACAATGTCACTATTTTATTATTTAACATATAGAGTAACATTAAACTAAACTGTATTGATTTGATGAATGTTATATAATAAACGAAATACGTAGATTTATTTATGTGGACATGTGGATTTTTTTATTTTAGTTTTGTCAAAGTGTTCCATTACATCATATTCCAATGAATATTTAAGAAGAAATTACGGATTTAAATCAAAGCGTAACACAGTATTATTTTTGTGATGATAATATTATAAAAGAGAAAAGCACCCAAGGACGCTACGAAAAATCTAGTACGTATACAATGATACATGTATACGAAACACTTAAAACGACTATTATTATTAAATGTCTAATTAAATTTAAGGGCTATGAAAGATGTTAACTGAAACTTTTCTGAAATTTTCCTCATCAATGCAGAAAACTGAAAAGGTCAAGACAAAAATCTTATTAAATTGATACCGTCTACGTCACGTCTACGAACGTCTACATAAGTGTAAAGTATACTATAATTTGTATTTAAATTGAAAACACACGTCAAATTGGTTATTATATTATGATAGTTACTTAATAATTTGATTTGATTAAATAGGTTTTGGTCTTACAATTCAAATAATTAAAAATTTAGAAAAGTAGGTCCCTAAGTTACAAGATTTATTAGGTCCTTCTTCACTTCGAATGTGTTAATTTAAATCCAGAAATATTTACCTGGTATGGAATTATTCTTTAAATCAGGCTGCCAGTGCAAGAACAGCCTAACCCACATGTTTCTGTTTTTCAACTTAAATATACTATAAAATATTCTAAATATGGTAAAGTTTAATTTACAAGAGACCTGAGTGCAGTTTTACTTATAAATAAAAATGCACCTAAAAAATTGTTTTTGCATTTAATTTTTTTCAACTTTTTGGAAATGCAAAAATAGCCTAAGTGACTTCGACAATTTTTTTCATTGCTGCCGTGTATGGCTTAGGCTGAATGAGATGCGATGCGTAGGCATTAATGTATCGTGAATAAAGAGTAAAAACAGCGGGAGAAAAGTTACACCCCCAAATGTACTCATTTCAAAATTTTGTAAATATCTAATATACAAAAATAGTTTACCCCCATTTTTTTTTGTGAAAACTAGTTATTACATAAATGTCTATAAGAAATTTATATTTAGTTCAATTAATTTATATTTAATGTATGTATTTAGTGTTTCAAAAGAAAATAAGCTATAAACGCAAAAAAAACCTTTGAAACTTAATTTAGCGCTAAATGAGAACTATAAATAAGTTTTAAAACACATAAACATAAATAATACTTCCTTAGATTTACGCAAATATTTGACATTTCAAGAAAACTATCTCTTCGTATTTAGTTACTGATTTCTTTTGATTTTATTTAAAACATATGAACATATTTTACAGCTATTTTCTCCAAATTAACTGTCAGTGGGTTAGGTTACTTTTGCGCTGACGGCCTGATTAATAAGTTTATAAAAATTCAAGAAATAAACCTTCATTAGAGAATAGCAGTACTGGGGCGATCGCGCTATTGTGCAATTTGTCGGTGTTGTCCGTATGTGCCTGCGCACGAGCCGAGCTATGCAGCAGCGCGGCGAGCTTGTCGCGCATCGCATCACACATACGGTCACGCTGCGACCCCTCCACAGCGCCGGCGCCGCTATTAAGAACACAACCTCTAAATGATGAGCCAAGTCTTCCCTTTTGATAAATTTAACGCCAACCGTATCTGTCCACTACTAAAATCACACTTCACAATCACAATTATTTTACTCGCATATCACAATAATTCATTAACTAACTTATTTTTCATTATAACCAATTAAATGTAAATAAAAAATTTGAACAAGTTTCAATTTGAATAGTATTACAAAAATAGAAAGAAACAAATCTTTGTTTTGTTTAACATGTGCGTTAATTTAATTATATTTCATTGTTTTTTTATTTATATAAAGGCACTTTAAATTTGACTCGTCAACTCGTCTAAAAAAGACGGTAAATGTCTGCAATGAGCAGTGGCTCAGGGCGGACTGGCTATTCCCGGCGCGAGCCAACACGTGGGCGGAAAGCCGCCCGCCCCCCGCCGATCAATGGATGAGATTCGACACCTGACCCCTAAAATCTACAAAGTAGTAGGTTGATACCACTAAACACACAATATGAACGATACATCTCGACTCTGAGCATAAAACATTTCTATAAAAAATCTACGTAGGTGTAGGTACATATGTACTACATAGTAACATCAACGTACCCGTCTCTCTATGGGTAATATTTATTAAGTCTGCCTTTCATTCATAATACATTTCATTTTAGAGGAAGAGCCCGTGAACGCCAGACCTTCGTCATTTTATAAAAGCTGAAAGTTTGTCAGCGCATGCTCCCAACACAGATAAGAACGATGGACCATTATGAAGTTCAGGCTATGGTGGCTTTGGTAGGTACACGGTACTAAATGTGAGCTAAATACCGATCTAAATTCGTCAAATAATAAAGAGTGATTTTTTGGTATTACCTTCAGAATATTATTAAAAATCACGTCATTCAATGCCAGACACCCTTTTCATGAAATCATAATTCTACTTACGTTATTGCATAAAAGCTGATTTTTATATATAATACTTGGGTAATAATTAGATGATTTATAAGACTGCTATATGCATACCATTTCTCATCTCTTAGGCCATTTCTAATATTCGATCAATGCGTCTTGGAATCAACCATAATATTTGTTTTTTGTTTAATGCAAAATAGATAGGTAACCATACCACTTATTAAAACACTATCACTATTTGTAAAGATCCAGTTACATATATAAGTATGTATTTAGTGTTTTAAATTTTCTATTGAAATATGTTATATTAAAACTTTAAATCGGTATTCAGGTGTTAGTTATTCACCTATTCGTTTTTTTTTGTCAGGACATTAACACACAATACCATCTAGTTCCATGGTAAGCTCCTTTCTGATTTCATATTTCACATCAATCTACATGTAGTAAATGGGTATATCGTTTTAGTACTTTTATACTTTCATCCCGGAAAATGAAAGAGTTCCCGTGGGATAGTCAAAAAACTACAGTAACTTATACAGCTTAGTACACAAAACTACTGATTAGATTTTAATGGAACTTCACAATAATATAGCTTACACATCAGAATAACACACATAAGCTACTATTTATCCCGGAAAAATGTACGGTTCCCGTGGGATAGATTTGGTTTTGTTTGTCTATAGGGCTAGGCTATATATATTTTATATTACCATGTATTTTTGCTACATTGTGAGAAAAGAGTTATGTATATACTTATATGTAACTCTCCTTTTTCTACCATTTTCAGCTACAAAATATTATTTTTCTATTTTCTTTGAATATCGTAAAATTTGATCCAGCTAATAATCAATAATAATATTATGATGTTAAGTATTTTAAATGTTTTAATTGCTACTAAGGTCCTTTTATAGTATAATTATAACTAGTGAGAACTCCTTTCATTCGACTAAAAATATCCTAAATATTAAAGAATATTCCGGGTAATCTATACTTTTATACTAGTATTATAAAAAGATTTATTTGTTTTCTTGTACCGAATAAGCTCCGAAACTACAAGACCGATTTTAACAATTGTGTCACCAATAGAAAGCTAAATTATCAGAAAGTAACATAGGCTATAATTTATTTTCAAAAAATTAGAGATCCTTAAGAAAATTGCAATAATGTAACCCAAAGTAGCAAAATTTTGCCTATAAAATTCATTAATTGGCGTGCGCTAAGAAAACTATTGATGATACATAACAATTATAAAAATTATGTACACATGATTAAAGTACTAATTTTTACACAGTTTGTATGTGTGTGTTTTGTGTTCTAAAACACTTTGTACATATTTATACTTAAAAAAAAACTTAATAGATATCGAGGTTGAATTCATCGAACGCAACAAAATGACTAATAAATGCAAATAATAACAATATAATATGTAGACCAACAAGTACATGAATAGGCAATTTTACCAAAGACATGTGTAGTTTATAATTTTTAATTGAAACACCTCAACCTATTTGCAAGTCTTTAACTGATTTAAAAAAGCAGGTTATCAATTCATTCCATATTAATCTATACTAATATTATAAAGAAGTAAAGTTTGTGAGTTTGTGACGTTGTAGGAGGTAATCTCTAGATCTACTGAACCGATTTAGATGAAATTTGATAAGAAGATAGTTTGAGACCCATAGGATACTTTTAATCCCGGAAATCATCCCTTAAGGAGGTGAAAATAGGGATGAAAGTTTGTATGCAAAACCCGAGCGAAGCGAGGGTGAGTAGCTACTAGTTAGTGTAGTATAATTGGAATTATTGTTAGTGTGACATTGTTTATTAATAAACAGGGCTAACAAAGAAAAGTACAAAATTTCTACATTATACGTACTCCGAAACGGCTTGACCGATTCTTATGAATTTTGTGTGTATATTCAGTAGGTCTGAAAATAGGACGTAAAAAATTTTTCATACCCCTAAGTGATAAGGGTGCTTCACCCCAAAAAAAATTTTTTTGGATAATTTTTTTTTTTTTATGATTCGGCATTAAAAAATACATAAAAACCTAAATTTTCACCAGGGACGAACCCGAGCGGAACGAGGGTGAATCGCTAGTCAAATTATAAGTGTAAGTAACTTATCTAGTCGTAATACTTCCGAGATACAACATTATTTTGTAACTAGCGACTCGCCATCGCTTCACTCGGGTTCGCTTTTTTCTTCCCTTTCATTCCCATTTTCACCCCCTTAAGAGATGATTTCCGGGATAAAAAGTACCCTATATTTTTCCCAGGGTCTCACCAAATTTCATCTAAATCGGTTCAATAGATCCATAGATTACCCACCACAACCTAACAAACTCCCAAACTCCCAAACTTTACCTCTTTATAATATTAGTAGGTATGGATAAATATAATTATCTTACATTTTGACAAAACTGTCAATTTCTTTTTTAAGTATTGTTGTCATGATGAACGAACTGAACAACTGAACGTCAATCTGTCAACTCACTGTTTTATTTTTTAACCCAAATTTTTCACTTTTCCGTTCAATATTTCAAATATTTCTTTCACCCAAACCTTGTCCTGACAATTACAAACACAATAAAAAAAGCTCAGCCAAATAGGTGCAACCGTTCTGAAATAGTTCACTTATATACATACATTTGGCAATTGATTTTTATTTATATAGATACCAATCTAAAAAATAAACTTCATAAACATGTCGTTTTTTTGATACATTTTTATTTTTATTTTTACCCGACTGCCCCAGAAGGAGGGTTTTTCGAGTGTATGTTTTACATTTTTATATGTTAAATTCTAATAAAAGATAGGGAAAACAGCTAAATAAAAATATAATAAAAAAGCGAATAGATATTACAAGTAAGATCTAATCTTTACTTCACAATTATTATCATTTGACATCCCTTTTCGAGCTGTAAGTAATTTCCTTCAACAAAGTTTTTTTCTGGGCGAGGTTAACGACCTTGATTTGTGATCTTATCCTCAAAAACCTAGACGTACTGTCGCCGAAAAATGTCTTGTGTAACCTTGAAATGACATTAGGTATGAGAAGCGTTGTACATAAACGGAGTTATTTGAATATATAGTTATAACTTGCTTCACTTGCATGTATATTGGAGTTGGAGCTAAAATAGCAGTTCGAATTTTTGTTTGGCTGTAACAGTGGTTAGACGTATTCACTTGAAAGACTTAGAAATATACAAAAACGCCTCAAAATAATTAATTATACGAAGCACACAAAAGGCAAACGAACCTGTAAAGTCACTAAGAAAATATATCAATCTACTATTTTTAATATTTACTGATTAGTATATACTTTTTACAATACATATGACATTATTATGCTGCTAATTACGCAATGCACATAATATTACGCTCACGTTCATGAACCCAAAACCAAGGAGGGTTGACGTCACGCAGGCGGCCGGCCGTGAAACTTTTGCCAAATCCTATCAGCAGTACAGAAGATGTACTGCGCCGACCCCAAGTGATTGGGAAATGGGCAGGGAGAAGAAGTTCATGAACCCAAAACATAAACAAAACAACAACATCAACAGCTTAATTATGGTACCAATTCAGACTTGAAACCAATATCTTCTGCTCACTCCGTTTTTCTTATTCTTTTAGTTACGAATATAAGGGTTATTGGTTATAACCAAGTAAATTCAAATAAAGCGAATAAAATAACTTATCAAAAAATGTAAATCATATCTTTCTTAATAAAGTATGTCTTGATTTTGAATAGTATTGCATAAATATTGATAAATAAAAAAAACCTTACGCGCAATAACAAAATTAAAGTTTTCAAAATAAACGTATTCGTGTAAGTAAACGATAATGTAAAAAAATACGTTTTCGTAAAGCTTTCTATTTTAATCCTTTTTAACAATGATTGCCTAACTCTGAATCTCGTTGTCAACACGTGACAAGCTAAAAATATAAAGCGTATGATCGTATTACGTTCATACCGTCGCGTAGTGGAGAGTGTGTAACGTCATTACACCAAAAATAATGATTAAAAATGACACGTCTGAAGCATCCTTTATACATCATAAGACAGTTGTCAACACATGACAATTAAAGGACAAGAACAGTTAATTGTAAATTGCTATGTGTAAGAGAGGAACAAAACATTTTCCAGGAAAGAATTGAAAATACTTGAAAGGTTTCGAATTTTTGAATAATAGAATGTTCTTTTTTTATGCATATAAAAAAGCGGCAGCGTGTTGAGTTGAATTTCGGACCTAAGAGAAGTAGTCTATTGAAAAGTTACATTTGTCAGAGGACGCAATTTTATTTTTTAGATATCAAGGAGGGGTTAGTGTAAAGTTAAATCCAAGTTTATGGGGTTGCAGCCCTTGTCCCACGGCCGCCATCTTAGAAAAAGGGGTACGAATGGTTTTTATGGTTTATCTGACAAACTATAGGTCTCACAAAAAAATTGTTAAACGATTTTTGGTTGCAAATAAAAATCTCTACAACTTTGGTTAAGTAACTTTTAGTCGTAGAACCAAAAATAACAAAGTTATAAGCGAAAATCGGTGAAAATTTAAGAAAAAAATTTCTATTTGTCGTTATAACTTTTTTTCTGATCATTTTACAAAAAAATTATATCAGACCATTTTTATAGACACATTTTTAAGGAATAATTTTTATTGTAAACTCTTTAAATTTTATTCATTAAGGTTTTACAGAGCTGCGAAACGAATATACTATTCTTCAGTATTCATAATTATACATAAATATTATTGATTCGCCATAATTTTCAATCTTCTTTTTATTATTATTATGATAATCTTTTTAATTATTGATAATGCAATATTGTTATTAATTGATTATTGACTCTTTTCCCCACCACCTACGAGGTAGAATCTGGAGGCGCGTTTTGTTTACGTGGTATAATTACTCGGTCCTCAGTCTTTTTAATGGACCAGGCTGTGGCTCAAGATCTGGTTCACCTTCTATATCAAATACTTGAGGGAAAACCGCCGAAGGAAAATATCGAAATAGATTTTATTAGGTACAACGTTATTATAGACATTTTATAGACATAGATATTAATTAATACATAATTTAACACAATTAAAAAAAATATTAAGTCAGGTGCAACTACCCTACCTAATCATGATTTATAATTAGAAATGACCATGGTTTATTCTATGACAGCTACGTCACAGGACCTCATATAACACGTTCTTCTCGAACGCCTATTTATTTTGATGAATGCTTCATTCATTTACACAGTTATCGCATTCGTTTAAAAAATAAGATGCTAGTTCTAATTGCCAATTATATTTAATTTAATAACAATACATATATAAAGCCCTCCCATTTGTATAAAGTTTAATGTTTTTCACATTTAATTATTACAACCTTCAATACTAAATATGTTAAACATATAATACATTATGACTCTACTGTGGCTCCATCACCGAAGTATTCTCAATTCTTTCTTATTTGTTATTCTGAAAGCTACGATATATTTGATGCAGAGACACAGAGGATACACCTGCATATAAATGAAAGATGAATCTGAACCGCATCCTCCGAACTGAAGGCAGTAACCAACCAAACCATTGGGTTCGCCCCAACGTCCACTAGATTGGCTTCGAACATATTTTGTTAAAATCGCAAAAATGTCCTACTTAGTACTTATAGTTATAGTTACGTACACTTTTCGTTACTTAATTATTCAATGGAAAATCGAAGGTTCGTTACATTTCGGTGATTATTTCAAGTGAGATAATAAAATTTATAAATATATGTTTATGAACTTCGATTTCTAATTCAATTCTCTATTAATACCATTATAATTCTTAATAGGTTTCATCAATGACATTCGCCTATGTGTACTAGTATACACTAATAATAGATATCTAAGAAAGAATAGTTTTTTTAAGTTAGTTAAAGGAGCGGGATTCGCTACGGACCAATCAATACGTTTCACGCATGCGTCAAAATGACTTTAAAATATTTTTGCAAAGTGAAAAGCGTAGGCGGCTGACGTTTGTATTTCAATCTTCGACGATTTACCAAAAGATTTTTTTTGTTGTGATGTGATTTCAAAAAGTGACAGAAAACTAAAGCACATAGAGCGCTCAATGTTGTTTATCTATACATATAATAAATTTGTAACTAAGCCGAATCTGTACATTAAATATTTTTTGGAATATCTTATTGAAATAAGCATTATTATCGATACAGAGGCCGAATCTATAGTTTTTAGATTTTTTGTCTGTCTGTCTGTCTGTCTGTTACCGCATCACAGAAAAACCACTACAGGGATTTTGATGTTTGGTATGGTGATAGCTGGTTATCCGGGTCAACATATAGGATACTTTTTACCGCGGGAAAAGGTCTCATTTCTGAGAAAAAATACTAAAACTGCAATGTAAGAGTAAACTTATATGTATCACCTAAGAATTTGGTTTTTGGTCATCTAAACGCGGGCGGAGCCGCGGGCAACGCTAATCAAAATGAAGATTGTCGTGATTCGATTTACGCGTTGTCAAACATTAAAAGTGAAATAATAAACATATGTACATTAATATCTATGTATGGTTGTTTCAAATGGTTTAATTTCTTTTACATGTCCAATCAAACTTATAGTAAAGTATTTTTATTCAAATCTCTCTGGACTTCATTTTTTGTTGGAAACAAAGTTATTTTTCTTCTAGATTTAATATTAAAAAGAGCAACATTGAATAGCTTTGCGAATACCACCCTCAAAAGTTATTAAAATACACAATCAGCGTTTAAAAACTTGATTAGGTACGAATTTGAAGAAAGTCTACTCGTCATAGTAATTACTAGTATTCGATTGATTTAAGCGATAAAGCTAAAATCTTATCTAATTAAGACATTAACTTCATAACATCGATTACTTTCCTTCATACGCCGTCTCTGTAAGTAGACACCGTCAATGTCTGTCTGTTACGGTAATATGAACAAACTGGAAAACTGATCTCTATTTAAAGTTCTAAGTACGGTAACTTGCACTTTAGATTAATATATAGGAATGGAATACTTTTTATTTTGGAAAAATTAGGAAAATGAAAAACTTTTGTGATGTTCGGAGATTTCCTATTGCATTTAAATTATTATCTTTTATTTCCTTAAATTTACGTGGATCAGATCGCGGTATCTGATAATGTTAAAGAGAATATTAATCAAACATCAAAATGTAATTTATTGAGTTAGCTAAGATGACTAATAAATTGTATTATTATCTACTTGTACAATGACGCTACCAAGTAGGTGTAATGAATAGACATATAGACATTGAATTTATTTGTTCAAGCATGCATCCAATTTTAAAATATTATCTAAATTAATATGTATTCATAAACTTGGTAGACATTTTCTCCAAAAAATAATGTTTTGAGATTAGGATAAACTTTTTACTATTATCTGCAATGCACTCAACTTATTAGAAGATACATTTTATAAAACGGATATTACATATACGTAAATAAAGTTTATTCGAACGTTTATCGAACATCCCCAAAAAGATATAAATTACATTGAGGTACACATTATATATTTTAATTAAGATTTGTGTAAAATTTTACCTAGGAACTTCATTACTTTTCCGATAATAGGTAATTTAATTACACTTAGAAGTCCTTCAACGGTAGATGTACGAGTATTTATGTAGCGCCAACAATGCTAATAAAATATCTTAATTAAAATAGACGGTAGCTATTTGGCGCCTACTTTATTCATAGCATGTCACTCATCTGTGGCATTCTATCGTCTCGTTTGATCTACAAAAGTTGACCAGTCGGAGATATGTAGCAAGCCGATAATGCCTTTATGTTTAAATCACTTTCCTCATAGTGCCACATTTGTAAAACTACTAAATATCCACTAATTTCAGTTATAATGTAGATATTTTTTCTTCTTATAATATAAAGAA
This sequence comes from Brenthis ino, assembly GCA_921882275.1. Lineage (NCBI taxonomy): Eukaryota > Metazoa > Arthropoda > Insecta > Lepidoptera > Nymphalidae > Brenthis > Brenthis ino. Next base: position 13,567,867 of record OV170223.1, on the reverse strand, counting down.
TGTTTTTCAAATAATATTTTCAAAAGCATACAAATACTCCTCTATCTTCTATATATGTATATACATATATAAAATAAAAATAAATAGTCCTACGATTGATCTCTATGCGCTCTTAAACCATTCAAGCTGCCCTACGCACCCGAGCAAAGTGAGGGTACTGGGTAAGTCGCCAGTTATAAATAAAAAAACGTAACCTCTTTTTTATTTAATGAAGCCAATTTATAACACAGTCATCGCATACTTCGACGAGTCGATTTCAAATCAATAAAATGACATTGTAACAGTCGATCGTATATCGACAAAATGCGATACGCAACAGTGGACAGCATTATTCACATTAGTATTAATATTGCTCGATAACATTTTGCAAAATATAGACGATACTCATCAACTACTTAACATTTTGTGTTAACTATTACGTAAACATTAAAAATAACTAGGTGATAATTTTTCAATATTTATAACATTAAATTATATCTTAAATATTCATGCTATAAATACGAATCAGGTCAGATGCTGCTTTAAATATAAGACGTTTTCAGAAATAATTGCAGTTTACATTTTCACTCACATCAGATTTTCATCTACATCTCTTTCCCAACATGACTTTATAATACAACAAAGAAGCCTGCAGGTATAAGAAAACCTAGTTAGACTAGGTTCTAGATAGTTATGTCAAGTCCGCTAATCAGCATTTGGCCAAAAGGGCTAACTTTGGACTAATCCTTCCCACATTAAGGGAAGATCTGCTACTAGTTGACAGTTGAACGTTAAAATTACTTAAATATTATTGCCACCATATCGTTTAAATACGATATATACAACGCATTCCATTCAATTTAAATCAGTGATAGCAAGATGACATGAGTAGAAGGAAATCATTGTTTAATTTGCTCATGCCCTAATTAGGTAAAGCATCTGACTAAAGTGTAATCTCCTATGGGATTTCTTGAATTTATTCTGCCAAGGAGAAGTTCTCCTTTGTTCTAGTAAATACCTAGGTTATTCAATAAGTCTTATCGTATTATTTATTTTTGAGGGTAGTGTTAAAACTAAAGTTATATTTATAAGATGTCATTATCAACAAAACATTACCAGTTTGTTTTTTTAGTCTACGAAGAATAACTTAATTGTGACATTTTTTTAATAATTTCATTATGGCGTCTTTGACAAAGCGTGATTATCGTGTAATTCTGTATGTGTTTTGGTCAAGAAGCACCATCTTAAAAACTATATAGAACGCCGGTATCTGCAATTCAAGCGAGGTGTTGGACTGGACGATGGTCCTCGAGCAGATAGACCCATCGAAGTGATAGTGCTAGAAAGGGAAGTTCGTGTGAAGAAAACAATACGAGAAGATAGGCATATAACATACACTTAGAGGAGCTTTTGATCATTCCTGTATACTACGTTACACAAAATTGTGACTTAACATTTACATGTAAAAAAGCTTTGTACGCTTTGGGTACCCCATACGGTAAACGAGCAGCAATAGCAACCTCGTGTGGAATGGTGCTTTATGTTAAAAAAATCCAATGGCAAATTTATATAGTTTCGATTGTGACTGACGACGAAACTTGGATTATTACAACGTATCTACTAAGTTACATAGCAAGATATGGGTGTTTGATGATGAGGAACAACCAACTCAATCGAAAATGAAAATCTGTTGGCAAAATAATGATGGCGGTTTTCTTTAATAAGCAAGATATTTTGTCAAATCTTTTATGCTCGCTGGACAAAAGACAGTTACAAGTTCATATTATACTTAAACCTGTCTAGCTCAGTTGTTTGAGAACTGGCGATAGAAACTCAGCGGGACTAATATTATTTCATTATCTTTTTTTATAAAGTTAAATTATAAATTACAATCTATACATATAATAAAATTGTAACTAAGTTGAATCTGTACATTAAATATTTTTTGGAAAATCTAATTGAAATAGTCATTATTATCGATACAGAGTCCGAATCTATAGTTTTTAGAATTTTTGTCTGTCTGTTACAGCATCACGTAAAAACCACTGGAGGGATTTTGATGAAATTTGGTATGGTGATAGCTGGTTATCCGGGTCAACATATAGGATACTTTTTACCGCGGGAAAATGTCTCATTTCTGAGAAAAAATGCAAAAACTGAAATGTAAGAGTATACTAATATGTAAAACCTAAGAATTTGGCTTTTGGTTATATGAACGCGGGCGGAGCTGCGGGCAATGTTAGTTTTATAATATATTTAATATTTACAGCTTTTTAGTTTTGGCCAATTAAACATTTGAAGTTATTCTTAGCAATTTCTTATCAGTGCCGGATTCAACCTTAGCGCCGCCCCTAGGCTATGTAAGAAATGCCTCCCCATTATCGAAATTTTGCATAAAATAGATAGTTTCGATAAAGTTCAATTTTTTAACTTTAGATAAATGCAAAAAATAGTTAATTTTTTTAATTATTAATTTTTTGGAAAATAAAAACGATAAAAACATTTTCGATAACGCGATTTTTTTTATTTATCTTTCGAATTTCGCCCCTGAAAATTTGCCGACCTGAACACTAACCCTAAGTGCCCCTAGTGTAAATCCAGCGCTGTTTCTTATCCTAAGTTACTTTTAAACATTTAAGTTGTACATATATTTGTAATCGGCTCTTAAAAACCTGTATTTTGATACCCTAGTCGATTGATTCGGACAAAAATATTTTTTTTCAAGACAAATTGGCGCCTAAGATCCGCTATTTTGATTTTTAATGATATCTAATATCTATATAATAACCTATGACACTCGCGTTATCAAGACGAATCTAACAACGTGTCAATTATCAAAATGGTTAAGCCGTTTATTAATTACGAGGGAACATGGGATCGGACATACATATATACATACAGGTCAAACACATAACCGTCTTTTGGGCTTCGCCGCAGTCGGGTAAAAAATATTTTTAAGGATACCTACTTGTTAGATTTTATTTTTTGATAGCGCAAGAAGAAACTTAGTACAAACTATAGATCAGCTATTCTTGAAATATTAATGTCCTTTTTGTGATTTACACTAATTAAATAATTAAATTTGGTTTAAATCCGCTTGTATAGCCGCGCTAAAAACATATAGTGACTATAAAAAGCCGCAATAAATATGATGTAGAGCTATATGCCTAGCTAGGCATCTTCAATATGCATAATTAATAATATACTCGTAAACAATAAAAAAAAACAAATTTAATTATAACTAAATCAATTAATGCTTTTATTTGGACAAAATCCGAAGTATTTTTTTATATTAATGATTAAATGTATTACATAGAAATATCCAATAAATTCAAAAGGTAAACCAAAAAGACATACTGATTGCCATTAAAACAACTTCGTGTTAATTATTGTCCCTTAACATACCTATAGCGCAAGGTCAACGAGGACACAGAGAATTAATGATGATAAGTCTTCATAAAATAAACCCACTGCACTTATGCTGATGAACATTAAATGCATTGAAAAAGTATGTAACTACGTTTGTATAACTACTAAATGTAATAGTAACACATAATGACAAAAGGTGAAATGATTTTAACAGAATAATAAATAAAAAATAAGGACTTACTGTTTTTTTTTAAATTTTACTGTACCTAATCTTTATATATATAATTCTTCTGTGAGTGTGTATGTCACTGAACTTCTCTCAAACGACTGGACCGATTTTGATGAAATTTTTTGTGTGTGTTCAAGGGGATCTGGGAAGGGTTTAGATTCACATATTGAATAATAATTTTCATCAAAAAAATTATTAAAAAAAGTTTGAAATTTTCAAATTAAAGACGTGTAGACAGGACAACGTCTGTCGGGTCCGCTAGTTGTTTTATATAGGCTTAAGAAAGAAGGCTTTAGGTATCATTATGATGTTTTAATGCCTATGTACTTTTAGATTTATTAAAATAATAAAAGTGCATTGACTATAAAAAATGAAGTAAAAAAATTATTAGCTACTTATTTTTTTTAAGATAATAAAACATTGATCTCGCAAGATCAAATGAAATTTAATATTGGTATACAATAATGTACATACTGTATTACGCTAGTGTAATAGTTACAATTTAAAGCAAAATAATATTATTAATGTGTAAAAACATATTAAGAATATATTATATAAAACAATATACACTCACCATTACATGCAATCCCAGGAGGCTGTTCATTGTAATGCATTTCTCGGAGCACCGTGATGCGTGTGAAGAATCGCGCCCTTTCATGTCACAAGCGAGACTGAAGTTGAACGAGCTACGAGACGGCTGAAACGTTGGAGCTTCGCCCCGTCTCCCGCCTCCCCCGCCTCGCATGCGCACACTGGAGAGAAGACGTATACGGTATACCATACCATAGCCATACGTATGAATACAGAATACGTTATGTACTACGTTATACTGAATGTCTACGGTGCCACACATTTTAGCTGTTAATTTAAAATACATCATTTTTTTAGTAACAAGATTGAAATAATCCATGTTAGATGGCAGTACCGGCATCCAATGATCGATTAACTTTTTTGCAACGTAAATTTTAATTTTAAATGAATAAAATTAGTACTTCTGCGAACAGTAGACCTCGCGAGCACAAACTGCATATTGAGGAGTTATTCTGGCGAAGATTCTCATCAGTTCTTCAACAATTTTTTTAACAGACCAACTTAAAGTTGTTAACCTTAACCTGTAACCTTTTCTTTAACGTTGGGAAATGCATTTAGGCACAAGGTGTGGGTCTCATCGGCAACGCCAGTACTATACCCACTAAAACCTAACGGAACCTCCCGCGCCCGGCTGGATTGCCAGGCACTACTGAGCCCCCACCACGACAAGGTTAACGCACGTTGGAGGGTTACTTAAAGATAACCTTTTTTTTAACGTTGGGAAATGCATTTACGCACGAAGTGTGGTACTCACCGGCGAAGCCAGCACTACCCACTAAAACCCAACAAAACCTTCCCCCGTCTTAATGGGGTGTCGCAGGATCGCTTACGCATTCAACTACGACTACTACGATGACTACGACGACTACTGCCGAAGCAGACCACAACAACCACGGGGTTGCTCCAAGGTCCACTCTGCTATCAGAGAAGTACCAGGAGCAACCCGCATGGTACACTGCCCTCCAAAGAGGGCCGCCTCCCAACGCCCACGGAAGCCGGCCACCTCCCTGTGCGTTTCTTGGCTTCGCGCCCGGCTGTATTGCCGGGCACTACTGAGCCCCCCCACCACGACAAGGTGAACGCACGTTGTGTGGGGGGGTGTTGGGGGGAACTTAAAGATAACCTTTTTTTTTTATCATCGGGAAATGCATTTACGCATACCACCTGATCCCCCAGGTGGTGATGTGGGGCTCACCGGCTAGAAGAGCCGATCCTACCCACTAAAACCCGACATCCCTTCCCCCCGCTTTAGTGGAACGCTGCAGGATCGCTTGCGCATAACTACTACGGCGCCCCGGCGGCAGGTCTGCCTAAATACTAGGCAGACCACCAAACCAATGGGGCTAAATAAAAAAACTCTTAACAAAAATAAAAAATCCAACTGCATAAAAAGCGAACTAAAAAGATGAGAATAAGTCGATGAAGAAATATAGTATTATGCAGTCAGAGACATTTATGTAGCTGCGAGTCTTGCTACGTATGTCTCCGACTGCATAGAACCTACTACCTACCATGTTTCTTCATCAACTCGTTCTTACCTTTTTAGTTCGCTTTTTATGCAGTCGGTTTTTTTTTGCAAATTAGTTATAGTTGTACTTTCCAATAACCCATACCCCGATTAATCTGAATTTTGATAAAGTACATATGGATTTCATGTTCATCAAAATATCCGCAAATTTTATTGTCAAGGTCAAATCTAAGAAAAAGTCGTTTCTTTTAAATGTTTTTCGCGTTTATTGTGATAAATATTGATGTTACAGAAAAATGTTTCCCACAAAAGTTATAGGCCATAAAAAAATGACATTTTTTGTTCAATACGTTTTTCGTGCAAAGCCTGTTTAAGTAGTTTGGGAAGAAAATGCGAAAGTTCTCCAAAATTTGAATAAGTATTTTGTTTAACTCCATTAGTTTCGATATAATTTACTAATGCAGGCACATATTACACAAAAAAGATAACGTTTCTATGGCCCACAACTTTCGTAGAAAACTTTTTATGCAAAATAAATATTTATCGCAATAAACGCGAAAACAATATAAAAATCGATTTTTCTTAGATGTGACCTTGAAAATTAAAGTGGGTATTTCATCATAGTGGTTGTCAGCGAGCTGAAATCCATATGTATACTAAAATTCAGATTAATCGGAAATATGGGCACGGAAGTATATTCGAACGTATATCCTTAATTTTTACTCCAATAAAAATTAAGGTAAGTAGGTGGAGTACCTACTTAATTCCTCCAAAAAATCCATCCAATCAAAAATCACCGATGACAAAAAAAACTATAAAGTAATAAGTAAAGTAGCAAATTTTGCCAGTCTTGAAGCTGACGCCTCGCTCAATCGAATGAAGGCTTACATAATACATATAAGCCTTCATTTCCATTATCATTCAAATTGGAGCCATGGATCTTTCTGTGTAGCTGCAGCAGATTCAATCAAATTTTCATTCACTACACGCCCCCGCAACGTTCGTTCACCTTGGCGTGGTGTGGGGCTCAGTAGTCCCCGGCAATCATAGAGTATATTGCTACATATATCCGGCAATCCAGCCGGGCGCAAGCTAAGAAACGCACTGGGAGGCGGCCGACCTAAGTGGTGTGCTCCTGGTACTTCTCTTATAGCTTGCGGAGCAACCCCATGGTTGTTGTGGTCTGCTTCGACAGACCTGCCGTCGGGGTATAGTGGTTGAATGCGTAAGCGATCCTGCGACGACCCATTAAGACGGGGGAGGTCTTGTTAGGTTCCGTTGGATTTTAGTGGGTAGTACAGGCTTTGCCTATGAGTCCCACACCTCGTGCCTAAAAATGCATTTTCCAACTTAAAAAAAAAGGTCCACCACACGTCGAAGACACCTGTCCGTAGATTTTCGCGAGACCATGTAAATACTTTAAAAAATCCCCTAAAAGTTAAAATTAATTACCACAATGTTGAGTAAAGGTTTGATATTAAACAAGACTGGTGTTTATTTTTATTTATTAATACAAAATTAAAAGCAAACATTATTACAGCATGTCATATCTTTACCTAGTTCTTAAAATTTATCATTAATTTTTAGCTATTTATAACAATTGAAAAAAAAACCGAATTACCAAAACCAAAGAGAAATAAATATGTTTGAAATATTACAAGGCAGAAAGTTAGAAGCTTTAATTTAAAATGTTTAACTTATTTTTTTAAACGGCATCCTTTTAATAATAGGCCATAATTTACTTAGCATGTCTATAATATTATAAAATGTGAGAAGCACATCTCCATAAAGAATTACTTCTGAGCATTAATACAATTGCAGCTATTTATCATACAGCTAGCTTATGGTAAGAAACAAGCACAATCCACCTTATGATTGAATGCATAGGATTTAGGAATAATTTGAAATATTAACTATTAATGAAGATATAGTTTTCTTTATATGCTTAGGTTATCAATACTCATAATATGATTATATGCTTTAGTTTCACATTAACAAACAATGATGCATAAAAATAATATATTATCCTACTATAATTTCATGAGATGAGTTAACATTAAAATTATAATATAATATGCTATGTTTAGCATTTTTATTTAAATGTGCATTACAAAATGCTGTAACTTTTAATTAACCACGTGTATTTACCATTATCTACTTATATCTAACAATAAAAAAATTCAAATATATACAGAAATATTTAATGTTTGCTTAAGAAACAGTTAATTTACTCTCAAAGATTCATGATTTTTAATTATTTTATTCAATTTTGCATGTTTGAAAATATAAAAAAAATTGGGGCCTGGTATGAAATTATACTTTAGGAAGCATAATAAGATATTTGAATAAGATTTTTTTATGAAATATAAATCTAAGAAGCCCTTTTTATAATTACAATACCTAGTAAAAAAGTTCTCAGGAAATACATAATTTATAAAATTCTTTTTGTTTACTACAAGACTGATGATTATTTTTTATTAAAAAAAGTAAGCTACTACTTAACATCAAAAACAATAACTGGGCCAGAAACGAAAAGGTTGTATAACAATAGCCTATTTCATTTAACAAACTCATTTTATATCATTTTATACAGTTTAACATCACTGAGCTCATAAAGCTCTTATTTTAGGGTTATAACAAAGTTATTTCCAACAGAAATATTGAATTACACTACAGTTAGTTCATAGATATTATAACAAATAATAAGTGAAATCAAAATAATAATTATCCAGTTGTCAACTGTTCTGTTTACTTAGTAAAATAAAATAGTATCACACAAACTAATTTAGCTAATAACTTTACATGTATTATATTTTATAATTCACAATATAAAGTTTCAATTACATATAAAAACTTTTGTTCCGTTTAAACAGATCCAATTGTACTTTATAGTTTATGTAATACAATACAGATCAACACTTGACTATTACAGTGACAAGTATATTTATATAAGTGCTAACTTATAACAATGCAAGTGCATTAAAATCACCAAAACAAATGTGAAAGATCTATCATACCTATACAGTTTTTTACATATGATCAAATATCATAGTAACTATTACTTATAAATAAATGTTATACTCTATTGTAATATTTTTATATATAAAATAAGGATACACTATAATATATTGCCATTGTTTAAAAGTGATGTGAAACCTAGCAAGCACAGTTATCTCCATCCCTGTTGCGACCATTGTCATTGGCATTCAGCTTGATTTGATCAGGAAATTCATTGTACAGCTCGGCTTCAGTTTCTTGCGCCAAGGCATTGCGAGCTATAGTCTGAAAAGCAAGTTCGACATTCACAGCTTCTTTGGCACTTGTTTCAAAATAAGGAATGTCGTTTTTACTTTGACACCACTGCTGTGCACGCTTTGCAGACACGGCACGGTTATCCAAATCCACTTTATTACCTAATATAACAAACGGAAAGTTTTCAGGGTCGCGTGGTGAAGCCTGTATCAAAAATTCGTCTCTCCAACTCTCCAAGGACTTGAACGTGTTTGGGGCAGTTACGTCAAAAACTAAGACGCAACAATCCGCCCCACGATAAAACGCCACCCCCAATGATTGGAATCGCTCTTGTCCTGCTGTATCCCAAATTTGCATCGTGACGATTCTATCGTCGACAATTACCTCTTTCGTGAGAAAATCAGCACCTATTGTTGCCTTATACTGGTTGGAAAATTTCTTGTTGACAAACTGATTCATCAAGGATGTTTTGCCAACGCCACTATCACCAAGGATGATAACTTTTAGAAGAACCTTTTTCCTTGAAGACATGATGCACAAAAATTTATACAATTAGGACGAAAAATAAAAATAATAGTCACTCTTTGTCTGTAGGTACTTTTTGACATTAAACCAAATTGATAAATGCGTCACCTGTTTGTGATGTTACCATTGGTAAAAAATATAATCCTGTTAAACGTGATCCAATAGTCGCATCGTAGTAATTTTAATTAAATCTTTAAACTGAGTCCGAAATAGAACAATACTCTAGAATATAATATTATATTAAGAAATCTTTCTAGAAATTTCTTTCTTTCTTATTATATTATTATTTCTCTTTTAAATAAAACTATCTTTTTGGATTATTTCGCGGATTTATTTCTATTAAGGTCTATAACAACTATACCTTCAAGACATCTAACACCTCAGTCTCTCCCGTGACCATGGATGCTGTAAAGCATTCGAAACGTCGGGAACCAAAAATCAAAATAAATCCGCGAAATAATAGTTTTATTTAATAATGTCAAACATTCGCGTAAATCTAAGAAAGTATTATTTCTCTTTTTATATAATTATACACAAACACGAAAATGATACTTTATTCAATTTAACTATCAAGAATTTTAATTCTTTTATAATAAATATTATAAAATCCAAAATTTGAATTTTATTTATACTAAACTATTATTTGTATATCGAAGCAACATGTATACTTCATGTTGTATTCAGCATTTTTAACATCCCACTGTTAGACACGGGTCTCTCTTTAAAACGAGAGGGAGGCCATTACTTAAATGTTACAAAGTTAAAATTCCCTCTCCTCTTAAACATATTAGGGACATCTTGAGTTTTAAGTTTCCAATAGTCCCAGAGATTCCCGAGTCAAAACAGATATGATTATTAATGGTTGTTTCGGATCAGAAAATTTGGATTCACATTCAAGCATTTAATTTTAATATGGAAGTTTAAAATCCTGCTAAAATTTGGACTTGTTTTACTTGAATTAGAGTCAAATGAATAGACAGAGATAAAAATTATGTCTAACTGACCGATTTCAGCAACGGTACATAATCTCACTGAGACCAGCTATGTGTGTAGGAGATATTACAGTACATAAATTTGTGCATAAATACAAGTGCATTTAATGGCACGAGAATGAAACACCACTCTCTTTCCAAAACTGGGCTGTTACTGAGAATTTTTGGACATAAAAACTAGAACTAAATTTGGCCCGAGACCTAGGAACTTATACCCAGCACTTCAGTTTCTGCATTGCACTATACAACAGAAATAGAAAATCAGATTATATATAAGAGCTATATTATACATTGAGACTTTTAATACAAATCAATTCCTTAATAGTAATGCTAGCTTTTAAACTTGACTTAATAGTCTATTTTTACTATTCATGCTTCTATCGCTAGCTTGTAAAAGTACTATAAAAATTGTCAAATATCTTTTGACCCGACTGCAAGGAAAGGGTTATTAGCAATATTTATTTCATAGTTATTACTTATCTATGGTAAATTTTGTATCTATAACCTGCGCTGATTTCCGCAGATTCCGTGTTTCATGAAATACAGTATTGAATTAAATAATTCTTTAAACATTTATTTTCTAATTTACCTACATAGATTCTCTAAAATGAGATACGATTAAGTAATGACTGTTATCATATAAAATAAAACTTAATAGTTTATATTAAGCAGCGTTAAGAACAGATGTGAGACCAATCAGAATTATGTTAGTCTGTCCGTTATCGAAATTATAACTTTATAAAGTTTTTTGCAACTTTCTTTAAATTACAGAATGGAGAACAATTTAAGCCGAAGTGGGAGCCACTCAAGCTCAGTATGTGAATTAGAAAAGGACCTAAGCGATATGGAAATTATGAAATCTAGGACGAATCGACGTAACGTAATGGCTCGGTCACAACCAGCACGAAAAGCTAAAAGAATCAGGTTTTTTCGAAATGGTGATAAATTTTACTCAGGAGTGATAATTCCAGTCTTGCCAGAACGATATAGGTTGGTAAAATTATCAATTAGATATTGATTTCACAGATTTTTAAGTTCACTTTCACTTTCCTATTTGCACATAATTCGATTCTTTTGTTTTGCACATTGTTATTTTCATTACTATCATATTATTATATCAACTGTAATGTAATAAAGATACTACGTTCTTTTGTTTTTTTTTTAAATAATTCCTGTATAAATAAACATTAAAAATGTTTAAATAGCTTGTGTTAATATATTTATTACAATTAAAATTATTCATTTTAATGGTATATTAATATATATTTTCTTTCATCCCATGTTTAATAAATTTAAATTGTGTGATACTAAATAGAGATATGATTGAGACATGCATGACTCATAGTAGGAGATATATTTTTGTAAAGCAACTTGATAGAAGTTTTTTTTACAGATCTTTTGATAGTTTAACTGCAGACTTAACTAGGGTGTTAGTTGATAATGTAACTTTACCCAGTGGTGTTAGAACAATATATTCTCTAGAAGGTAGAAAAGTAAGTAAAAGATATCTTAACACAATTTTTGATATCCCTATAAATAAGATTATTGTATTAATAATTTTAATTACCTAATAAAAATAATATTATATATGCTGTAAAAATTGATTATTTTTTAAACTTTTGCCCTTTTCATTTAACAGATAGGAAAAGTGGATGATTTAGAAGATGGTCAATCATATGTATGCAGTGGGGTTGGAGAAGCTTTCAAACGGTTAGACTATGAGGCTAGTGCTGTAACTCCACAATCATTTAGGCTTAGTGGTCCTGAGTCACTGAGTGATAGTGCTAGTCCGTCGCCAGCAAGAGCTAACAACAGGTTGTCCCGATATTTGCAAGTAAGTTTTTTTTGTAAATTGTTATTGTGTGTATTATTTATTGTTATTGTATGTATTATTAAATATTATTTTATTTTATTAATAATTTTTTTTGACAATTAGAATAAGTATTAACTTATCATGATAATCCTGTGTTGATATAACTAATCCTCTAGCTACCTTATCATGATATTGCTTTCATATTTTGAATTAAAAAAAAAGAAGTTCATATGATTTATATTTTTTAATAAAATAATAATAATTTTGATAAAATATGACATTTACAGACAAATGGTAGCAACTCTACAGGCAATGGGACACCAAGAGTGAGCCCAGCAGGTGATAATGTAATCCGGCCACGTATAGTTACTATTATTAGGAATGGAGTGAAACCCCGCAAGGTAAAATTTCTTCCATTATTTATATTGAATTTTATAATTTTATTATGTCAGTATAAAAATAAATTACTAGATGTGAGATCTATGTTGGTTTGTGACAAAATAGTTTTTTAGTTATATGTATTTAATATAAGGAAGACTATAGACCATCGCTCCAGTGGCGCAATTAGTTAGCGCTTGGTACTTATAAGACAAGGGAGACTATAATTAGATATATTTTAATATTTATTCATTTAGTAGCATTTGCTTGTGTGCATATCCTTGTCTTGAAAATATTTTATTTCTCCAAAAGTCACATAAAAAAAATGGTAACATGAATATTGAAAGAAAATCAAACTGTGCAATGACTAAGAACAATAACAATAATATATATAGTGGTTCATTAGAAAGTGATATAAGCCTCACTTGTACTTAATTATTTTTAACCTACTATTCGCTGTCTTAATGACTTTAAACTTTATATAAATGTGGAACCTAACTGACCAACAATAAGCTGATACCATCATAGTTGATGGAGTCAGAATTGATAGTGGAACAACAAAAGATTAAAGTAATACCAATATATTGCCAGCGTTAACTCATAAATTTAAATAATTTGTGCTATATAAAAATATCATAAACTTATTGTACCATAACATAACAAGTAGGTAATTATAAGTTACACAAACTGAAAGTGTATCACATTCCAGGTGTGCAGATTGCTATTGAATAAGCGCAATAGCCCAACTCTGGAACACGCGTTGGCGGCTATCACTGAATGTATCAAGCTCGACACTGGCTGTGTACGCAAGGTGTTCACACAGACCGGCACCCCAGTGACCGCTCTACACCAGTTTTTTGAAGAGGAAGATGTATTTTTTGCTTATGGAAACGAAAGGTATGCTAATTTTATTTATATTACCAAAGAATGAATTATGTGCATAGCCTATTTTGTCTGTGGAACATATTTCTCTGAATTGTTTACATTTACAAAAATAAATATAATAAAATATTAAATATGTACTTGTGCTGATATTTAAAATATTTATATGTCTTAAATTAGTGTTCTTATTAATTCATTTTTCTTTTAGAGTCAACCAAGAAGACTTCGAACTCGAATTTGAAGAAAGCAAGGCTGTTTTACAATGTAGGAAAAGTAAATGTAATGCAATATCTAGGAATTCAAGGTAAGTTAAATTAATATATTATGAATTTCATAAGTAGTGTCATTTACGGTCTTGTCTCATGGTTTCTAAAAAAGAAATCTAGTTGAAATTTTTATAATGTTTTAAAATATATGTCTATAGCATATTATTATTATTTTTAATTGTTATTATTTTTAATTTAATATGTATAAATATTAAATATACTTGTTTGTAGAATATCTTGTGTTTACGCATTTGTTATTATTCTTTCAAGTGCCGTGTACAATTTTTCAAATACTATGTAGGAGAACTAGAGTATTTATTTACTACTTAAATATTGGGTATTTTATCTCCTTTCTGTATATAAGTTGATATGTAGGCGCAATTTATGACAGTTATTCTAATAAATAAATATATTATAAAAATAAGAAACCCAACTGCATAAAAGTTGACTAAAAAGACGTAAACAAGTTGACGAAGGAATATAGTGTTATGCAGTGGGAGACATACACGTTTCATCCTTGCCGCGAGATGTACATACTAGTATATATAACTACGTCCTCCATCGGATCCATATGCATAACAACGTCCATTTGATGTCCACACAGATGTGGCCCCAAGCCGCGCATGCCGGTGCGGCCGGCGGCGCGCGCGGCGGCGGACGGCGGCGCGGCGGGCGACGGCGACTCGCCGCTCGCCGGCCTGCTGCCGCAGCCGCTGCGGCTCAAGTACTCCGTCGGCAAGATCATAGGTACGCTCACACACAACACTGTATTCAGCCCTTTTTAACGTCCCACTGCAGGGCATGGGCCTCCCTTCATTACGAGTGGGATCAGGCCATAGTCCACCGCGCTGGCTAAGTGCGGGTTGGTGGACTTCACATGTCTTTCGAGAACTTGCTAGGTTTTCTTAGACGTGCAGGTTTCCTCACGATGTTTTTTTTTCATCGTAAGGCAAGTGGTAATCATGTTAAAAATGCGAGACCCGGTATTTGAATCCGCTTCACTCGGTTTCCCAAGCGAGCGCGTTACCACTGGGCTACCACTGCCTTTAACACACCACTAACACTAATAAATGTAAATTGGACTCGTTTTCCGTATTTAGACTTGCATTTGGTCCGTTGTACGTTGCGAATCCTGGCTAGTTCAGCCAGCCTAAGTTTCTTAGGAACTTCACAGGCTTCGCGGAGCGACATCATTGGTCCGAGGATTTCATTATGACGAGAAGTTAAGCGTAGCGGCATTCGACTGATTCTACATCGCTGAAACATCCTCTGCGCAGGGGGCTGTCCACACAACACTATATAAATATCACGTACATTCGCCTCAAATCATTAAATATAGATTGTTTTTTAATTTCATGCAAAAGTTATAAATAACAGAACATCATTTAAAAAGTAATAAGTCATTAAGATTAGTTATGCTTACTATGCTTATATCATAATTGTATGATAATTATGCACATTGTGTTGCAAAATTGCGTGCTGCCAACTTGTTATTGTTCTTTCACTGACTATCAATAAGATTAAAAATTATAATTCAAATGTATAATGCATCAAGTATGAAAAAAGGATACATCCTTTTATTTCCACAAAAACTGGACATCCTATCATTTGATAAACAAATAAAGTATAAAAATGTCAGAGACATAAAGACATAGTGAAAAAAATATATAATCTATACAAATTATTGAAGTTAAAAAGTGTTTGTTGGACGGTACTGAGTATATAGAGACTATAATTTTTAAGCATGGAAATGATTGCTACTTTTAAATCATTATCACGTGATGAAATTACAACAATTTTTCACGTGATTTCACCTGCTACTTTTCACGCATAGATTTTTGATTTCGACGGTCTGGTGTCACACTTTATATTATTTGCTATTAAAATGAAGTATGAAATGTCACCAATGGCGCTACTGATGTGATATGGAGCAGAGATATAGATCTGACGTAGTTGCATACGTACATGGTGCTTTGAATGAACCTATTTTCAAACAATGAACTTTCCCTCATACTTCTACAGGCTTGGGACTGACAATGTAAAATTAAATGAATTTTAAATATATCAGAGTAATCACACGGTAAAATTGTATTAAGCTAAGTTCCATAATTACATTGGCGTATTTAAAAGTTCATTGTTTTTATGTACAATAAGAATTTTTATAAAAGAATTTTATACACTTTTTTTTTGTTTTTCTTAATTTTTTTAATTTGTTTATAATCATTTTTTTTGCTTTTTGATTTTTTTGATGATTGATTTTTTTATGAGATATCTATATACAATAGTCTTCATTGCTTTTTAAAAATACAAGTTCCGCTGTTCGTTTTCTGCTTAATCGTGCTCTTTTTTGGGTTGCAAAATTTCCCGCTTTTGAAAATACTCTCTCACACTCCACTGATGTCACCACGATGTGACAGTGCTCATGAAATATTTCCGCCAAATTGGGGTACATATAGGAGTGAGATTTCCACCAAACTAATGGCGAAGAATCGCGCGGAAGCACTGGTTCATTAATAAACATTTCTAGCTCGTTCTCAGCGTTGGTGGTTATGTCTGTACGTATTACACATAATCATTCAGTAAAAATTATAAGTATTTGTTGGATAAAAAACTAAAAATGTGCTCTAAATTTAATTGTTGTTTCTAATTTAAAATTATTTCTAAACAATATTTCTAAGAATCCGAAATTATGCAACTCGAAATAAATAAACTCCCCAATTTACTGATCAACGGTATTAACTGAAAATTGTATTTTGTTGAATAAAAAATCAATAAAAACATCAGTACGAAAATGTATACGGAAAATGCGAGTAACGAAATGCATTCGTGAGTAACGTTTCGGTACTCGGTACTAGATGGCGTACCCGTTACTCAGTAACGAATACATATGGTTTGCTACAGCTCTAGATTTCACCAAGTTGTGATTTGTAGCAGCCACTATGAATTTAAGTAGCAGGTGTGACGTATGATTACGCATTTCACGTGATTTTTCACTTGCTACTCGTGAAATGTTCCATCCCTAATAATTTTCAAAACTATATTTTGTTTTCTATATTAATTTGTAGTTTTTCAAATCATCTGAATGTAAATGTCTATAATTTGAAACCGCGCTCCACTAGAGCACATCATCAGCTATGAAGTTCTTAATGGGATGTCTATTGTTGTATGGATGTTATTAGTCTGAACTATATATAGCTAAGTTTCTTTTAATTGGCTGAGTATATCAAAAGACTAGACTTCCTGTCTCGATAGTTTAGTGGCTATGCTACGTATATAAGGTAGAAGGTCCTGGGTTCAAATCCCAGGTCGGACCTGTTAAGTTTTTCTGTAAAGAAAATGTCAGTAACGGCCCGGAGTTTTGAAGTTGGCGGTGTTAAATCTCCGTGCCTCGAAAAACTCAGAACGCTGTCTGTCCTGCGCCTGATTACTTATCGGCTAATTGTCTCAATAAAGAGAGTGAAAGGAATAGAAAGTGCATGTTGTGTACTCGCGCATACTAAACTTGTGCACTACAATATCTTCTATGCAATTGGTAATTTCATTGAGACGGATTGAGATAAATATATTATTATATATGTATTTAAAATACTTCAAATAAAACTATTTTTTTGGAAGATAATTTCGCAAAAAGAAAGTTTTATTTAAAATTTCAAATATTCTCGTATATCTAAGAAAATATTCATTAACATATTACAATTATGCAATATTAAAGATTTTATTTTGTTGTTATGTAACAAAAATAATAAAAAATATTGGTTTTTAAAGAAAAATATTTAATTTACTTTTTTTCAGGTGATGGTAACTTTGCTGTTGTACGAATATGTAAGGACAAAACTTCTGGAAAAGAATATGCTCTCAAAGTTATAGACAAAGCAAAGTGTAAAGGCAAAGAACATTATGTAGAGGCAGAAGTAAGTTAAACAAAAATATGGATAAATAATAGATAAAAAATTATAGTTAAAATATAAATAGATTCATCTTCAAGATAGCAAACCATAAACAAATTCTTTACTTTTTTTAGTAAGTCAAGATACACGTTTTGTAACTAACTACATATTTGTTTTTTCAATGGTTTCAAGATTCTCTAAGATTCTTATTTAAAACAACATAATACAAAGCAACATTTTAAGTTCAAAATACTGAAATTAGAATCAGAAAAGGAAAGTTTGAAAGCTCTTATCTCTAACTAACAGTCTGATTTCAAAAATTATTTTTACCAATTTGTAGTGTATTTATTCAGGAATGTTATAAGTTATGTATATACTATTGTCTTACACTCGCTTCACTCGAGGCTTCCCAGATTACCTAACAGTAACCCCACATGTGTACAGTTCCCATATGTGTACTAATTCTATAATTTTAAACGATAAACTAATTTTGTATATCTTGGAAACTATTGTAACGAATGGATCAAATTTTTTATTTTCATAAAGTTTCGCTTTTAAGTTTGTCTATATAGATGTCTTTTCTGAAATATCGCGATTTTTATATCTATCCTGACAAACAACCAGCAAAGATTGGTCACCCAGATGCTTTTACCTTAAACCGGCCAGATGTATCAACGTCAATATTAGAGAATATATAGAATACTAATTATATTGTATAGGTGCGGGTGATGAGAAAGCTCTGCCATCCTCGCATCGTCTCCCTCATCGAAGACCAGGATAGCCCTGAATGGTTGTTCCTCATCATGGAACTCGTCGGCGGTAAGTTCTTTATTAGCTATACTCATTCAATAACGACTCATGAATAACTCCCCCTAACTTTCACTTTCGTCCTACACTGCGATACGTGAGCCAATGTCATACAGTACAAGTTAGATTGTACTTAATAAATTGTATTGATTAATGATTATTTTCAAATAAAAATGTTTACCTCGAATAAAAAACATGGGTATTTCAAGTAAAGTTGTAAAAAGTAATAAAAACTTACAGGTATTGAATGAAAAACAAGAATATTTGAACTATAATCGCTAATAAGAAATAAAAAAATCTAAATATGTAAATTAAAAATCTATATATATTTTTAGGTGGCGATCTTTTCGATAGTATCGCAGCCGCATCTAAATTTTCCGAGCCGCAAGCGCGCTTGCTAATAGGCCACCTAACATCAGCTATTGCATACCTACACTCGCTTTCTATCGTGCATCGAGACATCAAACCCGAAAACCTATTGGTAAGATATCCACTTAACATCCATAATATAATATATTATTACTAAAATAATCCCTAGTAAATATCACGTGGTCCTTGGGAGTAGTTAGCCATGCAAATTTTATTAGTATATTATGTTCTCTTCAATTGTAAGTTAACTACTTTCCATTGTTAAATGTTTTATAATATTAATTAGTATTTGTTTTTACCTGATTATATCTCAATGCAGTTATTAGTATATCTTTAAGTACTCTATAAAGCAGGAATATTCTTAATAGGACAAAGATATGTGATGTGGTCCTTTGTCAATCAAATCATACCATGTATAAATAATATTATAATAAAAAAAAGCCGTCATGAGACTACCAACGGAAGTGAAAACTTAAAACTATAAACAAACAGTTGTTATTTTTGGATATTCAAATTAATTGTTTGATCTTAAATAAAAATTTGTAAATTAAAACTGTTTACATTTACCTATCTGGTTTTGACATCTATCGGCACAAAACGTCACGTGACCATGTCGATGACTACTTACATAAATTTACTCCCCATCCAAACATACCTATAGAAGTTTTCACTTCAAAAAATGATTACAATATATCTTAATTAAAAATTATTTTTTATGTTTCATTTGTAACAGTGAAATATATTTACACAGCTATTTCAATATATTCGTTAATTTCTGGCCAAATTCAATAATTCTTCTATGAGCAAGACAAGTGTTTTCCTTGAGTTGTACACACAAAAATATATAAATTGTAAAACACAACATATTCATAATACAATTCCAGGTGGAAATAGGATCAGACGGCAGTATACGCGGGCTCAAGCTGGCCGACTTCGGGCTGGCGGTAGAGGTGTGGCGGCCGCTGCACGCCGTCTGCGGCACGCCCACATACGTCGCGCCCGAGATACTGCTCGAGACTGGCTATGGATTGAAGGTTAGATATATAATATTATCTGTTTTATTTATATAACTCTCACTGCCACGGGGTATATCGATCGCATAATTGATGGTCATTGGGGACGAAGAGTTCTCCAGGCTGGCCAAGTACCGGTAGGCAATGAGGCAATTCATGAGGAAACCTAAGAAAACCTAGCAAGTTTTCGATACACATGTAAAGTCTAGCCAACCCGCACTTGGCCAGTGTGGTAGACTATGTCCTGATTACACCCATATTGATATGATGCTCGCGCTCAGGAGTAGGACGTTAAATGGGCTGAATACAATTTATATTATTTTATTTATTATAATATATACTCCTTAATTAGTGTTCGTTTGTTGCATAGAGATAGCTACTCAATACGAAACTACATATGGAGTTCATAGGATTATAATTTTATTGTGTTTAGTTGCAATATGAGTTAATGCAAAATATGAGAAGCGGATTCACGCGGATGAAATCACAGCCAGTACTTATAAATATAATATTAAAAAGCAGTTGTGATGTCATAGTATATGTCAACAGTAATAGCCATGAGTCATGAAATATTATACGATTTGTTTTATATTTGTATGTGTACACTAGCGATTTGCCCTTGGTTGGTGCGTCCCTACTTGTCTTTTTATTTTTGTACTTTTAATATTACCATAGAATATTCTGTAACAGTCTGTATTTTTTACCCTAAATTTATTACTAACTAAATTTACTTAGCTTATCTGTTATTTCTGGTCACAGTAAATTTCATTAAAATCCAACCAAATGTTTCAGTGTGAATAATGTATGATGTACCCTACTATTATAATTGACGAGTCAGTCGCATTAATTATAATAGTAATCTGAAATACTGTGTATGCAATTCTATATTTAATACTTTCTTAGATTTACGGTAATATTTGACATTTTAAATAAAACTCTCTTTTCCGATTATTTCGCGGATTTATGTTGAATTTTGGTTCTCTACGTTTCGAATGCTTTACAGCAATCATTGTCACGAGAGATTATTTGTTAATATGTTTTGATGAACATTCAGATAGACGTATGGGCGGCGGGCGTGATCCTGTACATCCTGCTGTGCGGGTTCCCGCCGTTCTCGTCCCCGGACGGCGATCAGGAGAAGCTGTTCGACGCGATCCTGTCCGCGCGGCTGGAGTTCCCCGCGCCGCACTGGGAGCGCGTGTCGGCCGGCGCCATCGACCTCGTGGCCAACATGCTGCGCCCACAGCCCGATCTGCGCTTCGCCGCCGAGGACGTGCTCGATCACGCATGGATGTCGGTTAGTTGGTTGACTGGCTTTTTTTTAGTTATGTTATATCTGATGCAAAAATTCTCTCTGTGCGGCTGTAGTTTCCCGTTTCCTGTACCGCCATGTATCAGCGAATGCTATGGAGCTCCTAACCAAAGTGTTACTATCTCTGCTCTAACTACTCTTCGATATTGAGGATGTGCTTGATTAATGAAAATTTTATTATGATAAATAAAAGGAACTCTTTTAGGTCTACTGGTGCCTGTCATTATTAATTTTTCTATTGAAACTAGCGATATTGTTTAATAAAATATTTGTGTCAGCCAACTCCTGTAGTATAGGTAAAGTCATTTCTTACAGCATTACATGTACAATATATGTATATAATAAACTTATTACGATATAAAGTCAACTCGATAAATACATTTGAATGAATAGTCAATTTCAAGGAAAATATGTTATTTATTATAGGATGACTACGATGAAATATGTGATTTCCGTTCATGGTACGATGAAGACTCGTCATAGTCGCGTCACAGCCGCACGAAGCTCGCCGGCGCCTGAACGCCTCACTACGCATGCCTTCATATTGACACCTATACCAAAGTTATTCCATAGTATATGTAATATAAATTATCCAAACAATACTGCACATGTGTGTTCAATCTTAAAAAACTTTCACTCATACAAATTATTGTGATGCAGTATAATTGTTGATGTTCCCGTTTTTATACTGATGTCTTCAGATAGGTAATATGTTGATAATCATTAAATGAATTCTCTATTTATTTTCTCTATGCAAACTATTATATTATATTCTTTAAGAGATTTAGCCTTAATTAGTATTTATGTGGCTGTAAAACCAGTTTTTATCTAGTATTATTTAGGTTTATTTTTTATATGATCGGCCGAGAAATTTATATGCATTTAAATTATTAATCTTATGAAAGAAAAAACGATCTCCAACACTGCATTGTAGGCCACTAGTATATATTTTTTTAACTGTGTTTATTTATGGCTTGAAATTAGATTTATAGTCTTAAGTAGCTTAACACGCATTTCCTAGAGGCCTACTGCATCGGGAGAGAAGTGTCGAGAAACAGGAACGGCTGCTGAAAGCTGTTTATGTAAGTTATATAAAATATACCAGTATGATAACAATAGGGCTTCACTGACTAGCTTTGGGCTCGTAAAATGGTGCATATCTCCAACATCATAGGTGACAACAACTAGGTTATTGAACTTTTATAATTTATATTTTACACATATTATTATTTAGTTTCTGTAATTAATTTATTTAAACACCATTTACATCTTTGCATATGTTTTAGTAGAAACTGATCGTTAAATGTAACATATCATTCAATACAATCACTACAAATCATACTTTATTCATTTGTATAGAAAGGCATTGCTAAAAAAATCCGTCTGATGAAAAAGAACATTATAAAAATTGGCAAGTGAAAAGAAATACATAATACGTTATATAAACTAATTAAGAATACTCAAAATTATCCATAGTTGCACAAGAAAATTATATATATATACATACATTGAATATTTCTTACATGTACTGCTTTTTTTTAAACATTAAATTAATTGATTTTGCTTCAATATAATACGGCGCATAGAAAAACAAAATTGTGCAGTGGATTTATTAATTGTGCCAAATTAAAAGATCAATTCCTGTAGTTTTGTTAAATTTAATGGAGTTCCTCGAATATTGTAGTTTTATTATTTTTGTCAAATATCTTTTATGCATTAGAAGATAAAGAAATCTAGACTGATACACATTCCTTTACTAAAAATAGATGAGTAATATAATTCGATTTTATTTCTTTATAAGTAACCTTAAAAGTGTAAAGATACCCAAGCCGATTTGATATGTCCAAATGCTTTCTTTATTATTTGAAGCATCAAAGCTGTATCTTGTTATATCCTGTGTTTTATTGAAGCGATCTAAAGATTTATTTGCTTATAAAATAAATTATTTATTATAAAATGATTTTTATTATGTTTGTTTTATTTCAAGTCTCCCATGACTATCTTATTTGTAAAAAAAAAAATTATTTCCCTTGAAATTTAAAGAACAAAAATAACAGCACCATATTTTCGTTTAGATTTCAACCTTGCCCTGCTACATCACGTACATAAACACATTTGAAAAATATTAAAGTGGAACACAATCTTTGAACCAAAATGTATTAGTTTATTATGATACTGGCGATTTTCTCTCGCTTCGCTGGGGTCCCTAGATTATCCCTAGGGGGACCCTAATTCTTTTTGCCAGGCATTCTATGTACCAGTCATTCTATCTACCAGTGAAAGTCCCGATAAAAATCAGTCCAGCCATTTCGGAAATCAGCCGGAACAAACAGACAAAAATTTTAAAAATCGTGTTTTTTTATACTCGTAAATACCATATATCATTTCATATGCATTTATATAGCATAGCAAAAAATTGCTTTTGAATCATATTTTTTTATGTAAATTCTTTTAGATTTATAAAGTAATTATAAAAAAGTTCAAATATAGGTGGGAAAGTAGTTAAACGCAACGCCATTTGTCAAACCGAATGTGACGTCAAAGTGTGATATAACTGATCCAGTGCTGCCAATTTAGCGCTAAACATGACGACTTTTGGAGTATAATTTATCAGAGCCAGTGCGCCAATTTATCGCTAAAAAATAACGACTATTTCCAAAAGTCGTAATATTTAGCGCTGAATTAGCAGCACTGGCTCTGTTATATCATACTTTGACGTCACGCCAAGCGCGCGAAATGGTGGGCAGTTTAAGTATCCGTATCGGTATAGAATTCTTTATATTAAATGTTACTTTTTTGGAGCTGAATATATTTTTTTTACAATTATATAAAGATTTAAGCTATTATATAAAAAAAGTAAAAAAAATCACGCATATTTCCTATTTCATAATTAACATATATAATATAGTACAGTACAATCATTTCGTGCTTAAAAAAAGAGGTTACTTGGAAAGTTTTCCGGGAGTTTTGAAAATTGGCGATTTTATTACTACAAACTGAGCCAACTTGACACGTTTGGCTCAGTTTGTTGTAACCCTACTTGCTGTGCCAGCGGTCGCGGGTTCAAGTCCCGCTGGGGGTATTCATTTGTGTGATGAGCACGAATGTTTGTCCTTTAGTCATATAGTATATTTAAAGTTATATATGTGTAGTGTATCCACTATCTGGTATCCATAACACAAGCTTCGTAGCTTACCATGGAACTAGATGGCGCTGTGTGTTATAGTCCAAACATATATTTATTTATATTTATAGATTTCGATGTGCTCTTTCTGAATTTCAATTTAGTCACCTCGTATCTTTGCCGCTCGCGCCGCCATATTGAAAAAATGGCGATTTGGCGCCTTATGGCAGGCCAAATATTAAACAAAAATCAAGTTGCCAAAAATGTTTTGTTTTTTTTTTTGCAAATTTTATATACTGCGCAGTAACGAAATAACCGCAAACGCTATACCAGACTCGCGGGACTGGACTCGCCAATTGACGAAATTATATTTTTTCACAATTTTAACTTGCCAAAAGGACCATTCCAAAATCGTCACCAGCTCTCGGGCTATTATAAACAGGTATAGTTTGTGATATTATGAGTTCGTGACGTTGTAGGAGGTAATCTCTGAATCTACTAAACTGATTTAGATGAAATTTGGTAAGAATATAGTTTGTGACCCTGGGAAGGACATATGATACTTTTTATTCCAGAAATCATTCAGGGGGTTAAAATGGGGACGAAAGTTTGTATGGGGAATCAAGCTAGGGACTAACCAGAGTGAAGCGAGGGTGAGTCTCTAGTTTACATATAGGTTTATATTAATATATGAAATTAACATGATAATAATATTATACCCTCCATAATCATAATTGTCGAAATTATCTTAGATATTGATAAAATTGTTCATATCTCATAAACAAAAATTATTGTTATAATAGGAGTATTATCATTATCTGAATGTTTAAATAAAAAATTACTGTAGAAATAAAGCTTGCCTTGGAAATTGGACAGCTAGAAATAATTATTTTAAATATGTACATTTAGAGATAACAGTTTTTGATGTTCTTTTTAATTTGTAAGATATTTATATGATTAAAGAAATGCTTGTTACTACTATGTGAGATATTTATTTTTTATGATGTTACCTGTACATTATTTGACACATGTAAACATGTATATAAAAATATAGAAAATTCACTTTAATACATATCCAGTTAATAAAAAACCACTAGATCCATTCATAGTAACTTCTGGATGTGTTCTTTCACGTAGAATCTGAAACAAAATTTAGCAAGAAAAGAATTAATAAGATTTAAGAATTTAAATTTATTTGGAAAATATTAGTGCATACAAACCTGATAATTTCTCATCCAATTACATGTTAATTTCAGAGCAGCTACTTTACTTACAGATTTCAGGATCACATACAAGTTTTGCAAGGGTTCAGCTACACTGTAAAATATTACAAATGGTCTTCCGGGCTTTACAAAATTAATAAGTTCCATAAATATGTTGTGAGGATCTTCTTTACAAGCAATCACTAAAGAGTCTACTTTATTTGATAAAATTTCAGAAGCATTTATGTTATCAAAGTGCCATTTAGGTTTCTTTTTTTCTGTTTCTGTGTTTTCTTCATACTTTTCATCATTTTCACAAGATACATGTTCTGATTCTTTAAGCTTCGGTATTTTGCTATCATTAATTAAATTATCAGAAGCCTTTCTTTTTAAACTACCTACACTATCTAAATCACATGAATTTGTATCAGAACCTTGATAATTTTGCCTTAACACAGAATAAACATTAACAGATATACATTTGTTATATTGTTCAACATTGAAGTTCATAGCTAATAATGCTTGTTTCTGTGACATGTTGCCTGGATGCATGTGTATTAATTTTCCTTCCCCCTTTGGACCCATAGCACTCAATAAAGCAGCTGCAAGCAGTCCATTAGAACCAGAATCATAGAGCAAATGATTACCTTCACTACTTATGTTAGAATAAGTTATAATTTGAGACAAAGTATCTATACGAATACCCTGCACTTTAGTTGGCTCTAACTTATATAATATTTCAGCGATTGTTCTCAAATTTGGTTTTATGATCTGAATATATTCAAAATATTTTTTTTCTTTTTTCTTCAAATACTTCTCTTGGGCAAAGCCGGTTTTATTATTAAAAGTGTTTGAATTAGTTATTAAAGTTTCTACGATATCAGAAGCTCTTGCAGATTCACTTTTAAGTTCATCAATCTCAATTGCAGATAATTTTTGTGATCTACCATCATCATATATATTTCTATTATCTGCACCAGATGTTTTTAAGCTGATTTCTTCAATAAGGTTAACGGTTTCTTTAGATAATTCTAAATTATATTCTTTATGTCTTTTCGTACCCTTTGGTATCATTCGAAATATAGAGAAGTAGGGACAATCTTCTATACCACTTAAATTTACTGTATCTTTACCAATGTTTACTGAAGAACTTGTTTTATTAAATTTATGTATTTTTTTATAATTTTGTTTTTTTATAACAATGTAATCCCCAACTCTTATT
The DNA here is from genome assembly GCA_921882275.1 of Brenthis ino. Classification (NCBI taxonomy): domain Eukaryota; kingdom Metazoa; phylum Arthropoda; class Insecta; order Lepidoptera; family Nymphalidae; genus Brenthis; species Brenthis ino. Next base: position 13,541,187 of record OV170223.1, on the reverse strand, counting down.
TTATCATCAGTGTTCGACATATTTAAGGTTATTCAGTTTACAATTTGTTAAGTGAATATTAGTTTGTAAAATAACCTATATAACATATTATTTTTATGAATAATGTTATTACTACAATTGAGGTTATGTTTACACCATTCATGTATGGTTGACACTTTGGAAATTGTTAGGCTAAGTCAATGGGAATTGGTGTTGTGTCATGTCACATGTGTGGAAGTTGGAGCCATAGATAGATAAAGCTTACTGATCTGTGGTCAATTTTCACCATTAATTATTTATCTGTGATATATCACTATATATAGCTTGAGTAGCTTGACCATTATCGACATTTCACGATTAATCGTAATCGTCGATTTTCATTGTGATTATCTAGTCATTATTTATGACTTATATTTTCAAAGAAATTTATTCCCCTTATATTAATACATATAACACATTTTTAAATGCGCATAATTTACATCTTGGCACAAGTTTAGAATAGGGGACATGGCCCCTGGTGGAGTGGGTGGTATTTCTGAATAGGGGACGTGATAGGGAGTCGAAATGTTAAATAAATTTTTTTAAGGAAACGTACGAGTAAAAAGTTATTGAGACTTAAAGTTACAACATTTCCATACATTTTCATATATTTCTTTACCACCATTCGGAGTGGGTGGTATTTTTAGATAGGGGAGGTGACAGAGAGTCAAAATATATTAAAAATATTTGGAGGAAACGTACGAGTAAAAAGTTATTGAGACTTAAAGTTATAACATATCTAACACATTTCCATACATTTCTTTACCTAAATAAGTGATTACTAATTAGTGAAAGTTGGGTTTTAGTGGGTATGCCGGTCTCATTAGCCGGAGAGTCTCCACATAACCACCCCGGGGGAAGTCGGGTGGTATCCGTAATAGGATTTCCCAACTATAAAAAAAAAAAGGTTAGAACAGTTAAGATTATTTATTTATTATTCGTCATATCTTGGTTAGTTTAGGTTAGAACAGTTCCCCCCCAACGTGCGTTCACCTTGTCGTGGTGGGGGGGCTCAGTAGTAGTAGCGAAGCTAAGAAACGCACAGGGAGGTTGCCCACTTCGGTGGGCGGTGGGAGGTGGCCCTCTTCGGGGGGCGGTGTACCTTGCGGGTTGCTCCTGGTACTTCTCTGATAGCAGAGTGGACCTTGGAGCAACCCCATGGTTGTGGTGGTCTGCTTTGGCAGACCTGCCGTCGGGGCATCGTAGTTGAATGCGTAAGCGATCCTGCGACGCTCCATTAAGACGGGAGTAGGTTTTGTTGGGTTTTAGTGGGTAGTACTGGTTGTATTACGCCAGTGAGTCCCACACGTCGTGCGTAAATGCATTTCCCAACGTTAAAAAAAAAGAAAAAAAAAAGGGTTAGAACAGTTACCACAACGCACGAGCCGAGCGAGCAAAGCGAGCGTGCCGCGGTAGCGGCCGGCGAATGCCATAAATGACTAGAAAACTAGAAAATTCAAATTTCACGCAAAGTACAAATCATCTGGAGATCGTTTTGACAATTGAAAGTGACGTTTTGAAATTTCCAAGTGTCTAAATCGTAGTAATGTCAAAATAATGTATGGAAATGTTGTAACTTTAAGTCTCAATAACTTTTGACTCTTTTGTGTTTTTATATATTTGGACTCCCTATTAGCTGCCCTATCCAAAAATACCACCCACTCCGCCAGGGGCCACGTCCCCTATTCTAAACTGCAGCCTACATCTTTTGTGCGTATTTGTTCATTATTGGAAACAAGCGACATAATATTATGTCCATTGACCTTTTAAAAGATATAGCAAAAAATATCTTTCAGTCAAACCTGCTGCCTGCATCGTCCGTAGCATTGCAGAAGTGACACATAGCTTTTCTAACACATGTATATATGTATGTCCGTGACTGCATAATACTGTGTTCCTTCGTCAGCTTGTTCTCTTCTTTTTAGTTTATGTACTTTTTACGCAGTCGGGTTTGTTGTTTTTGTAAATATTTTATTTAGGGCTTGTAGTTTTGGTGAATTAAAGATTTTTAGTTTTATTTAACAATTTCATATCCTAAAGAAACTAGTGACTTGCTCACTCGCTCGCTTCAATTCGGGTTCGTCCCTAGACAAAAACAAATTATCCCACGGGAACAAACATCCATCCTTCCTTCCATTCTCACAAACTTCCACATTTATAGTATTAGTATGGATATGGATGTATGTCTAACCTGTTACAATATAAGTACTTAATTAAAAAAATAAAATAGGGAAAATTTAATGTGATTCAAAGAACAACGGTACCTTGACTAGATCTAGGTACTTATCTACTTAATAATTTAAAGAACATAAGTTTACTACGTTTTAAACAATAAAGTAGGCGGTATCAGTCTATCACACCTTGTCTTTTGAATAATAAAATTTCGAACTTTGTAAACTTTTAAAACTCACCTCCATGTTTACTTCAATGTACTAATACATTTTTTGACTTTGTCTGACGAATAATATTATGAATGATTTTTTTATTGAACATTTTGCGTGCGCCAAAGACAGAGTGACACACAGACATCCTTGTTTTCCATGAATATTAAAATAATACTGGTTATAAATGTATGGCGCATATTGTTCAACTAAAGTAACATGGAACTGGACCTTATAAGTATTTATTAAAAAATTTTTACATTAATGATCATGATCTTATAAAATCCAAAAAAAAAAATGCAATTAGCAGCCAGATAAACATAATATTTTATATATAGATATTTATTAAATCCTTTAAAAATACTGAAATTGTAAGTAGTTAGAAGTATATTGTTGCCGAGAATACATTAAAACCAATATTGAACTCAAGAAGTACATATGAAAATGGATGAAGCTACGAGAAAATCTGCAAAAATGGAAATCGATGAGTCACTAATGCTGAGCACTTTCACCATGAGACGTATAGGTTTATCTTTTAATAAACCACAGAATACTGCAGCTTACTTTCGCCAAAAACTTAATTTCGTGCTATCCATGTGCAGTATCTGCATTCACGTTTCTACTGAATTAATTAACATATTCGTCACGTTCGCCAACTCACCTCGTGTCGAAGATGTCGTTCCGCTCTTTCATACCTTTGGTTACGGCGCTTTGAGTAAGATTTTTTACTAACTATTGAAGATCTCTAACTGTTATTGTGTTTATTACAAATGTTTTCATTAATAAATGTGATCGATTATGTAATTTTATATTTGGTTTACAAAATTACTGCCACTGGTTTTGAATTTTTCTTACTGCGGGTAAAATTTGTCGTCGTCCCCAAGTGCGTTCACCTTATCGTGGTGGGGGAGCTAATTAGCATCCGGCAAGCCACCCAGGCGTGAAAAAAAGAAATGCACTGGTAGGTGGCCCACTTCGGTGGGCGGTGTACCATGCGGATTGCTCCTGATACATCTCTGACGGCATAGTGGACCGTGGGAGCAACCCCTTGGTTGTGTGGTCTACTTCGGCAGACCTACCGTTAGGACGTCGTGGTTGAGTACGTAAGCAATCCCGCGACGCCCTATTAAGTATTAAGACGGGGGAGGTTTTATTAGGATTTAGTGGGTAAGGGTAGTACTCGCTTTTCTAGCCAGTGAGTCCCACATAACCACATAAATGTATACAGATGGTTACATTACATACATTTCCCAACTTTAAATAAAAGGTAAAATTTGCCGTCAACGGAATGTACAATGTAAAAAACAAGATATGCAAAAGGTTGTGCAACTCACCTTTTAAGTAGTTAAACCAATGGTCACTTTTTTACATTGTAAGTATTTAGAAAACAAAAATCTAGGTACTATTTGGTTATATATATATATATATATATATATATATATATATATATATGTATATATATATATATATATATATATATATATATATATATGTATATGGTTTACTATACTATAAACACCAGGTATCGCAAAAGTATTCGTTCTCTGGTATAAAAATACAGTTTTTGCGGAGCTGATTGACGAACTCGCTGGAATATGGCCGATGCCTCCTCTCGATGAAGATGCTTTAGCAATCAAACAAAAAAGTTTGACTGCATCACGTATTAGCCATCGCTGTAAGTTGTTTTGCTTATTACATATTCTACATTACTCTACTTTACTTGTGTTACTTTGTACTTTGCATATTGTCCCTTGTAATTTTTAAGTTTATTTTTAGGGTATTTTTCAGTAAGTATTTTGGGAGTATGCTTTTATAGCTTGACGCCAATAGTTGTCTATTTTTTCCAAGTATGGCAAGGTCAGGATGCTCAAATCGGCTTCGTGTGGGTGTCTTGGTACCCTTTTGACAAATATGAACCCTTTACACATGTTGCTGTCTACCTTTTTGAAACATTCGCTGGTAAGACAAAGCTTTATTCTTTTTTTAAGCCTTATATTAGACGTATAGTTGTCAAATAGATAATCTGGAGTAGTTTTGTCTATTTATACTACGTGCTACTGTTAGATTTACGTATTACGCGCATATAAAACACGTAGCGGTTAACCTATATACTTGTACATTCTTGTGAAGAATTTTAATATAATGACGATCTAGATGTAAATTACGATACTTTTTTTAATTTTGATTTTTTTATAATTAAATATAAGCACTAACTGACAGTTAAATTAAGCGACAGTTAACGTTACTGTCAGTAAATCAAACAGACAGTTAAGTTTACTGGTAGTTAAAATAACTGACAGTTAAACGAACAGACAGTTAAACGAACAGACAGTTAAACTAACTGACAGTTCATCTAACTTACAGTTTATCTTACTGACAGTTAATCTAACTGATAGTTAACCTTACTGACAGTTAAGCTTACTGGTTATTAAAATAACTGACAGTTAAACGAACAGACAGATAAACTTACTGATAGTTAAACAAACTGTCAGTTAAACAAAGTGACAGTTACACTAACAGACAGTTAAACTTACTAGCCGTTAATAAAACTGACAGTTAGTCTTACTGACAGTTAAACTTACTAGCCGTTAATAAAACTGTCAGTTATTCCTACTAACAGTTACTTTACTGACAGTTAATCTAACTGGAGATTGAACTAACGGACAGTTAAATTAACTGGCAGTTAAACTCACTAGCCGTTCATAAAACTGACAGTTAATCTTGCTGACAGTTACCCTTACTGTCAGTTAAAAAAACTTACTGATAGTTAAATTTACTGACAGTTAAACAGGCAGATAGTTAAACTAACTGAAAGTTAAGCTAACTGGCAGTTAAGTTAACTGACAGTTAAACTAACTAGCCGTTAATCAAACAAACAGTTAAAGAAACAGTCACAGAAACAAACAAATAAATAAACATAAATATATAATATAAATGTTTGTTTGTTTTTTTAAAGAGAAAAGGGGGAGGAGAGGAGAGGAGCGGAAAGGGGATGAGAGGAGAGGAGAAGACAGGCGAAGAAGACAAGCGCAGTAGACCGGCGAAGATTTGCGAAAAAGAACTGCAAAAGACAGGCCAAATCTCAACAACAGGCTCCTCTCTTCTCGCTCCTCTCCGCTCCGCTCCTTTCCTCTCCCTTTTATTTTCCTGCAGTAAAAGATATCTTAAATATCCTAACCCAAGTAATAAGTTATCAGTACACAAAATTTAGGTAAAATCGGTTCAGTACTTTTTTCGTGAAACGCGCACATCCAAACAGACAAACAGACATACAGAAAATAGACATTCAGACAAACAGACAAAATTTTTCATAATCATTGTTTGTGTTTGGACACAATACGTTACCGTCATTGTTTTGAAAAAATATTTCACATATAAATTACGCTTCGTTACTGTTTTATTATATGTATAAATATTAGTTAGTTATTAGTTTAAATACATATTTATTTATTCACAAAGAAGCACTTTGGTTCAAGAACAAAATCATATTGCTCCAAAACATTTTTTCACCGTCATTATCGCGCTCTCACACTCTCCTCGCGTAAACTCAGCGTCACAAAGGTACCACTTCTGAATAAACCATCAGTGATATGCACATCCAATTTTATTTTAAATGTAGCCCGAAGTCATATCTCTAGGGGTTTTATTTTTATTTTTTCGATATTTCATTTTGAGATATGATTTTTTTTCTGACCGAAACCCAGCGTAAAGCGACTGCATTTTTCACATTTTTTCGATATAAAAAAATCCTTTGAGTGTTTTCAATTTTTTTTTTGCATTTTGTAGCCCTCATTCAGGCGCGTTTTTTAACATCCCAATCAACCACGTAGTCCCAAAATCCACGACATCAGAGCGATGTCCCACTTTCGCTAAAAATCGGGCCTATACTGAAGCGACAAAAAGAACATATTTAATGTTAAAAATATCATTATAATCGTCCCTGCCATTTAGGAGATGATCAGTAGCACACCGGCTGCAGCGCCACATACAGGGTCCATTTGTATTTTCAAACCTTGCAGGGACCCACTCGATCATACACAAAAAAATATCATTAATATCGTCCCTACCGTTTAGATGATCAGTGACACACCACTGCAGCGTCACCTATTGGGTCCATTTGTATTTTCAAACCATCAAGGAACCCATTGAAATATACACAAAAAAATTCATCCAAATCGGTCCAGTCCTTTAGGAAGAGTAGGTTAACAAACAAACGTACAGAAAAATTATATATTAAGATATATAGATTACGCTATTAGTAAAGATAACATGCAGTAAATAAAAGCTCGACTTGGTAGGGGCACTGCCGTGCTCCCCGATAATACATACCTAAGAATGTGTAATGTTATCGGACTATAATTTCAATAAAAATATGATTTATAACATTTTGGAAGTTAATGTTAAAAGATAAGTACAAATAGATACCTATTAAAATTAATATGCAAATGTTAACTAAATATTCGTTTTTTAGGAGTCACGTGTGTTTGGATTATGGTCTCTTCAGACTTAGTATTTTTTGGAATGGCCAGCCATATTACTCTACTAATGCGGATACTTCAAAGACGCCTAGAGTCACTAGCCTCTATTAAACAAACTGATGAAGAAAATTATGAGGAAATACGTTCAAATATCAAACTGCATCAAACGCTTATAAGGCTCGATATTAAGATTTTTTTAAATTGTTTTTATGATATTATTTTCCATTTCTTACCAAAACCAATATATTTATTGTTATTTTACCAAAATAAGTGAAAGTCAAAAGATTATTTTATCTATACTAATATTATTTGATGACACGTTTGGCTCAGTTTGTAGTGACCCTACTTGCTGCGCCAGCGGTCGCGGGTTCGAGTCCTGTTGGAGGCATTCATTTGTGTGGTGAATACGAATGTTTGTACTCAAGTCATGAATATTTATATTTATAATATGTATGTATTTAAAGTTATATATGTATAATGTATCTACTATCTGGTATCCATAACACAAGCCTCGTAGCTTACCATGGAACTGGATGGTGTTGTGAGTTAATGTCCTGACATTTTTTTTTTATTATAAAGAGGTAAAGTTTGTGAAGGTGTAAGAGGTAATCTCTGGATCTACTGAATCGATTTAGATGAAATTTGGTAAGAAGATAGTTTGAAACCCTGGGAAGGACATATGGTACTTTTTATCCCGAAAATCATCTCTTAAGGGGTTGAAAATGGGGATGAAAGTTTGTATGGGGAATCAAGCTAGGGACGAACCCTTTTTTTTTTTTTTTTATACGTCAGGAAACCCTGTTGCCGGGTACCCGCCGCCTGGGGAAAAACGACGGGTTATGTGGGGCTCCTGCCGCGCCAAGATGGTAAACGCGCGGCAGCCTACCCACTAAAACCTGACGGTGTCCACCTTACTCGCCTTAGGGTCGGGGTCACGGGAACCAAGAAATCAACCGCGACCCCGACGGCGATTGCCCAACGGCACGACTCGGTGTCGGAGGGTGGAAGCAATACCCTCTACTACCCTTCTGGAGGTGGCGCGCGGCGGACACCGCGCGCGCCTACTCGGGCCAGGCTGTTAGGCGGCAGACTTCCCCAAGTCTACCGCCCTCTGGCCGGTGTTAGGGGGGGAGGCGGCGATCGTGGGCCGCTCTCCGGCGCCCGGTCCTCTTGCGGCGGATGGCGAGATCGGAAGTCGCCTCCCTTTCTTTCTCCGCCGCCTCCTTCTGCGACATCACGTCCTCGCAGAAGGACAGGACGGCAGCCCATGACCTTTCGTCACCGACCATGGCGGAAATCACGGCCGGCAACGTCAGGTCAGCCCCCACAACACTGCGAAGCGCCTCGCGCTCCAATTCCCAAGCTGGACACTCAGCCAGCACATGCTGGGCGGACTCGTCGACGCAGTCGTGGCAGTGGTGGCAGCGTGGATCCGGCTCTCTTCCGGCGACGTGGCACAGGTATCCGCCGAAGCACCCGTGCCCCGTGAGGACCTGCGTCAGCCGAAAAGTGAGGACACCGTGACGCCTCGCCAACCACTGCCTGAGGACAGGGCGAACGGCATCGATGGTCCTACGTCCAGCCGAAGGGTGCTCCAATCTACTGAGCCACCCTTCCAATGCGGCATCCCGCTCCTCGCTCTCGTGCGTGTCTGGACTGAGGTTCCTGGACGCATGGTCTCGACGCCGACGGTAGATCGACGCCAAGGAAAGCGCATCCAGGTCCCAGGGTAATACTCCAGCCAGCACGCACGCTGCTTCGCCCGAGATGGTCCGGTACCCTCGCACGATTCTTGTCGCCATTACTCTTTGCGACGCCGCAAGACAGCCACATTTTCGCGGCAGAGAGCCCATACCGGGGCACCGTAGAGCGCCATGGACCTTAAGACTTCCAGGTAGAGGCGCCTACTAGAGCAGTTTGGCCCGCTTATATTCGGCAGCAGTCTGCTAAGTGCGCCCGCCGTCTTCATCAATTTTGGCGCAAGAGCCTTAAAATGTGCCTTGAAATTCCACCGGCTGTCGAGCACGAGTCCAAGGTACTTCATCGTACTCGACAGGCCGATGTGGACTCCGCCCACCACAATATGTGTGTCTGGTGGTGGTGCTCTTCGAGCGCCGCGAAAACAGAGTGCCTTCGACTTCTCTAGAGCAACCTCTAGCCCTAACCTCCTTATTAAGCTAGGGACGAACCCGAGCGAAGCAAGGGTGAGTCGCTAGTAGAATATATTTCAAATCAAATAGGAAGATTGTATTTTTTTAAGTATTGTTAACACAAAACCTTATTTTTCAGTCTTTCAATATTAAGTGAAACTCAGTAAAAAGGGTAATGTGCAAAATTCTTTCTAATATTCAAATTTTTTCGGCAGACAAGAAACTGAATATCATTTTAACTTTTAAAAAATGCTTAGGCTTCGATAAACAATACTAGTATTATTGTTGATCGAAGTGCTTAGGTATAGGTGCTCCTATATGGACGAGATAGCATGCAAGTACATTACAATGAAACTCTATGTACATAATATGTATATTATTACAATTTTTTATTTTAGCTATTGCAACAATTTGGAAGATGCCTTTTCACTGTGCAATCTTATAAACATTGTAATGAGTTCAATAAATATTTGCTGTGCTATGTTTGTAATTGTGGTATGTAATATATTCTATGACCAAACGATTTTCGTAAATCTTATGATATTTAATATTTATATTATATTAGTTAATATTATCTGACTGACGAATAAGGCATAGCTTAAAACGCTGGGATACATAGCATGCACAACAAATCCTTATATAACGAATATGAGCACTATAAGCTTCGATCAAAAAGTATAGATACACAATCCCATGCAAAAGTTCTCTTAAAACTGTCACCAATTGTGCTTAGGTAATTATTCTAGTTGAAATAAATATACGACAATATAAATTGAACCTTAAATGCAATGCATATAACTTGTTTTCACAAAAAAAATTAAAAGCACGCTCAAATGTTCAAACGAGCGCTCATTCGGCGAGGACATTTTTTGTCGCTAATTGCATTTATTTTATTTTCATTTATTGTTTATTTTTTTGAATGTAAGAAATACATGATTTCGTTTATTCAACGTTTTTATTCTAAACAATTTCAAAATTTACCACGTATATTTAATACCTACTTTTTTGATTGATGACTGTAAGGAAAGATATTTAAAAACCTCCCCACAATGGTGTCCAAAAGGGAATAAAACCTATGAAGCACATTTTAGAAAGTAAAAAGTTTGTAATTGATGTATCAGCTTTTATTTATTTATTGTCAATGGGATTTCCCATCGGTTTCAAAGGTCCACTGTATGACAAATTAATAATTATACAACTTTTAATAATACTTGTTAAACTTCTTAGTTTGTCTTAAAAGAGTATAATATGTTCTTAGATAATTGTAGGTCGCTCTACGTTACATATTCCTCTTTTATGGTTGAAAAAATTCAATGATTAAGATAAAAATATTAACTTTTTCCCGACTTCAAAAAAGAGGATTTTTTTATATTTTTAATTTTGTTATGTTTTTAAATGATTTTGATATCGATGTAACGTTTTAAAGAATCATTTTAAATACTAAATATATAACCTTTCTTATTTTAGTTACTAGAACCCTTTATGGTTATTAGCAGTAAATTGTTTCTTGGATCAGCTCTTCTTCAAGTGGGAGCAATGTGCTGGTATGCGGATGACATTTTCCATGCGGTTTGTATACGTCTTTGTGTATTTGTAATTTTCGTAATCGTATGAGCCTTAATATATTTTACTTATATGAAGTATTTAATATTTTAAGAATGGTGATGTAGCTGCTGCCGTGTACAATAGCAACTGGTATAAAATGAGCCCTCGCTGTCGTCGCGCTTTACTGTTTCTTATTCTGAGGTAGAGCAATCATACTAAATTTTTACACGTTTTTAAAAAAAAATCTGTAAAAGATTGTTTTTATTTTTACCTTATACATATTTTTTTAAAACAACAATTTTTAATCATCTGTATGCCAATCTGCCTGCGTACAAATCACAATAAAAAGCTTAACGAATTTCAAACTTTAATTTTTTTTTATTAATATAATTTTTTAACCATCCAAATCGGTTGATTTATAAAAGAAAGGTCACGATAGTCTGGTTGCTACTATCTAAATCAAAACAAAGCGTGTATGTAGTATGAAATGAGTCTTCAAGTGTCAACGCGCTTTACTGTTTCTCATACTGAGGGAAGTGTTTACGAGGAATTTTTGTTTTTTCTTTCGCAAACGGCATATTCATTCTTTATATTTCTTTTTTAGGTGTCATAAGCCAATAGCATTTACTGCAATGAAATTTACAAATATATCACTTGTAACATATTCATCGGTGAGTAAATGTACTAAAAGAGTTTTTGTTAAATTAAATACAATTTTGCCACAGAATCTAAGTTAAGACTAGAGAAGTAAAGTTACTAAAATTTTATACATATTTTTTGTATTACGTTAAAACCTAAGATAAGAAAGCTAATCAGATGAACTTTTTAATTGAGTCACAATTAGCATTCCTAGTAACTGCACAGTTAAATATGATTTGTATTCTTTCAGATTTTGACCAGATCCTACTCTTACTTTGCTCTACTTTACACGATGTATAGCGACAACTAACATAAGCGACGGCTAACGCAATTTCGTAGAATATTAATTGCTTGATTCTTCTTCTTCTCGTGTCGATAATTGCTTAATTAATATACATACACCGATTGTAATCAAAAATAAATCACGCTTGTTACTGATAACTTATAGAGCAACAGTTATATCGGTATTCATTGTAATCAATATTTTAAAATAAAATTCTTATGGTTTATCATTAATTTAATTTTTAATATTTAACAAGTACCTAATATTAGAAAAAAAATAACTAGGAGAAAGTTTGAAATCTTTGACTCGATAATTTTTAACCAATTTTCATAAATCTTTTTTAATAAATTTTTTAAATGTTATTATATAATATGTGTATTGTATATCTTAATAAGAGTATATACATATGTAGAGATAAATGTAGTAACTAGTAAAATACTTTACAAATTCCTCAATCTAGTTTCACTTCTTTTTTTTGTATTTTTTTTAAATGGCGCATTGTTTATGCCGAAAGTTTTTTCAATTTAATGTAAAAAGCACTGTTACCAATCGACTAATAAACATTTTAAGACTTAATAAAATTAAAACTACAACATCTGACTTTTTATCTCTTACTCTCATAACTTTTTATCAATAAAAAGGAATAATAAATACCTAAACTTAAATACTTACATATTAAAATATATACGAAATGAGATCGAAGGCCTTGGAGAGATCCAAAATACAGGCGTTTACCCAACGACTACTCAACCCGAGCTACTCAGCTCGGACTGAGTAGTCATTCATCAAATCATCCGGTAGGTATGAATGACGAAAAAGATGATGAAAATGATGAAAAAGCTTCATTAATTTTATTGGTATGAGTATTGCAAAATGTTAATTAATAATAATACCTAATGTCCTCCTGACCGATTCCGGCCAGGGCGGCCAATCTCATTGAGACTAGCCAACTGCCCAGATATTATAGTGCACAAGTGTGCGCACAGACATAAGTGCCCTAGATCTATATTCCTGTCACTCTCATACTCCGGTAGGACGACTACTCGACACGACCGGTGAGAGTTAGGCGTAGGACCGACGGCTTTACGTGCTTTCCGAGGTACGTGGATGAAACACCACCAATTTCCCAACTACTGGCTGTTACTTATGCTTACTATACAGAATTAAGACTCAATAACTTTGTCAAAACAAAAAATAAACTTTGTCCGGACCCGGGACTCGAACCCAGGACCTCCGGGTGTGCAGCCAGTTATAAATAGTTAAAGTTTAAAGTTAAAATGTAAATTAAGGTAATGGTTACGAATAAATAATAGTTCAGGAAATGTAACTGCGTTAAAAAAGTGACCCAACAAAAGTCGTGTCCAAGTAGGCGGAGCTTAAAAGTCGTGTCCAGTGCGTCATCAGTCGAACATTATTCTTGCAAGCAAGCACATTTCAAATTTTCGCGTACGTTTAAATTTTTATCATTGTGAACTACAATTGTTACACATCATGCCAGCATGTTTTGTGAAGTGGTGCAGGAGCCATACAAGTTTAAAATGTGCAGGAAACACTTTTCTCTAGTAAGTCGTACCAATATTATAATTATATTTATTAAAAGATGTTCAAATGACAAATACGTTGCCAAACCAAGATGGCCAATATTATGCAAAATGAAGTCAATCAATGTTTGACCTAATTTAGAAAGTATTTTTTTTCTTCTTGATGATATATTGAAAGGTATAAATCAATTAAATCTAATGTCACAGATTAATGTTTAACGTTGGAGCTACACTATAAAACGTGAAACTGCTGAACTTCGACTCAGTCATGTATAGATTATTTTGATCGCAAAAAATGAAACGAAGAGGAACGGCATTTAAAAGTACGTGTTTTATGATTTGATTATATAACTTTAGTTTTAAAACTACCTAAACCGATGGAGTACAAATAAAAATCTTCCGATTTTTATCTAGTAGATTTACCGATTTTTATTTTTAACTTTTGCAACACTGATTATTAGTAAGTTGTCGAAGTCGAACAGAACAGCGTTGAGCGAACTAAGCAAAGAGTATAGATATATACTGGGAAGTGACTTTTGATTTTTGAACTCTTATTAAAATTATAGTAAATATTTTAAATTTATACTTATTAAATCACTTAATTATCATAAGATAACATTATGGCTGCTATATCGAAAACGAGGAATTTTAGAATACTTAACGTGTTAAATCAAAAATACAGCCCACGAATAATATCTAAAAGAAATTTAAATCTACAAGAGTATCATAGCAAAGATTTATTGAAGAAATACCAAGTTTCAATACAAAATTTTCGCCTCATTGATTCTTCCTTGGATCCAAAGTCCTTATCAGATTTCAAAGCTGAAGAATATGTTGTAAAAGCTCAAATTTTGGCTGGTGGTCGAGGAAAAGGTCATTTCGATAATGGATTTAAAGGTGGTGTTCATTTAACGAAAAACCGTAATGAAGTACTTAGCTTAGCTAAAAATATGATTGGACATAACCTTATTACAAAACAAACTCCCAAAGAAGGTATATTAGTTGACAAAGTAATGGTGGCAGAGAGTGTGAATATTGTAAGAGAAACATATTTAAGTATTGTGATGGAAAGAACTTACAATGGTGCAGCATTAGTTGCCTCCCCAGCTGGTGGAATGGATATAGAAGCTGTGGCTGAGAAAACACCGCATTTGCTTAAAACAGTTCCTATAGACATTTATGAGGGTATAACAGATAAAGTAGCCAAGCAAGTAGCAGAATTTTTAGAGTTTAAGGGACCTTTAATACAAAAGTGTGCTGAAGAAATAAAAAAATTATGGCAATTATTCTTAAAGGTGTGTTTGGTTTTTCTAATTTTGTTATTTAAATATTCAGTTTATTACAGTTATGCTTTTAAAAGCTTTATAAAAGTTATGTATTTAAATTTCAGGTTGATGCTACTCAACTTGAAATAAATCCTTTGGTAGAAACTGATGATGGAAGAGTTGTAGCAGTAGATGCAAAAATAAACTTTGATGATAATGCACAGTTTCGCCAAAAGGAAATATTTGCACTTGACGATACATCTCAAGTTGATCCAAGAGAAGTAAGTAATCTTAATTAGATTCAAGATAACTTTAGAAACTTTTAACACAAATAGATTACATTAGATAACTTTATTGCATATATTTTTACCCCTTTGTTTTATATGTTTATAATCTGTTCAAAAATCCTAGAAAAATATATTTTCTGTCCCCACTGGAACAGTTTAAAAAAATTATCAATTAATCATTTTTATCTGTAGCAATTAGCTTGATATTAATAAATGCTTTCAAATTATGAAATAATTCCAAGCATATTCACCACATTTACTAAATACATTATAAGAATTCATTTAATAATGCAATTGATAAACAACTTTATCAACACCTTATCAGACAGAATTGGTCCCCAAGTTACAAGGGCAAGCATTTATCATAAATACTTTATGCAATAAACACAATGGCCATAATAATTCTTAGCAACATTTTAATAAACAAAGTTATCTTGTAAAAAAATACTGTCTATGATTAAATTTAAAATGTAATAGACTAAGATCCCACTGCAAGATTGCTATGTTCATAGCATATATAATCATTTTTTATATACAATAATAAAAGGGACAATATGTTTTGACCGGGGTGCCTATTAAAATGTGCCCTCTAGTATGTTTAATTAAATAATAATTGACTGAATTTGGAACAAAGTCATGAGGGGTTAACCTCATTTTAACTGGTCAAGTGTCTTATGTAATGTATATGTATGCACATTGTGTTTATTTGGAGTATGTAAACAATTCATTAACAGAAGATAAATTGATAAAACTTTAATCATTATATTGTACAAATATATGCTATGTTATTGTTTAAAACTTGTTGATTTAAAGCCACAATTTATTATTCTGAAATTGTTATTCTCAACAAGTTTCAATTTTATACAAACAATATTATGTATTGTAATTATGATTGGATAATAGTAGATAATTAAATTCCTCTTTGAGAATTGTATTTAGAGAATTGTTTGAGAATTTGTCTCTATTATTAGGACTCATCAATAACTAGTTTTAATTGGGGTTCTTTGTTTAATATGTAGTTTGAATAAAAAATCATCTAAATTAAGCTAGCTACAACTCCATTACTCATGCCTTTTTACAAAATGGGTTTAGAAGTTGTGGTATGTACTTACTATTTTTGCTTACAGCTACTTATTAGAATATACATATAACATATATTATAATATCTGCTTTAACAACTGTGTGGTACGCAGAGTTTACTAATATATTTATTGTAATATGGAGATTAACTGCCTCGGTGGTGTAGTGGCTAACATGTATGGTTGCACACTCGGAGGTCCTGGGTTAGAGTCCCGGGTCGGGCCAAGTTTAGTTACTGAGTCTTTCTGTATAGTAAGCCTTAGTAATAGCCCGGAGTTGGGAAGTTGGCGGTGTTTCACCCTCGTGCCTCGGAGAGCACGTAAAGCCGTCGGTCCTGCGCCTTAACTCTCACTGGTCGTGTCGAGCAGTCGTTCCACCAGAGTATGAGAGTGACAGGAATAGAGAGTGCACTTGTGTCTACGCGTACACTTGCGCACTATAATATCTCCTGCGCAGTTGGCTAGTCTCAATGAGATTGGCAGCCGTGGCCGGAATCGGTCAGGAGAACATCAATATGGAGATTACATTATATAATGTTTACTTCAGAGAGAAGCGGCTGCCCTTAATTTAACATACATTGATATGGATGGCAGTATTGGATGCATGGTTAATGGTGCTGGCTTGGCTATGGCCACAATGGATCTCATCATGTTGAGTGGAGGAAGACCTGCAAACTTCTTAGACCTGGGCGGTGGAGTGGGACAGTCACAAGTTTCTGCAGCCCTAAGGATACTAGAGTCAGACCCTAAAGTGAAGTCTATATTTGTTAATGTCTTTGCAGGTAAACTATTATAATATTCTATAATAATCAAAATTAATAATAGTAATTAAAGCTTTTTTGTACATCCCTGCAATATTGTGCTTAAGGTTACAGTGTCCAATATGATGCCAAGTACAGATTGGCAACATATCATCTGTTTTAAGACTAATTAAGTTCTCTGAGATGAGTAGGTTAACTCACAATGTTTTCTCAACTTTTCACTTATGAAAATCCCACAAGGTCGGGACCGAGACATGAACTTGGGTCTTTAAGTTAACACTTTACTAATGGGCTACTACTGCTTTAGTTTATATATAATAATATAAAAATATTGTTTATGATTTTAGGTATTGTGAACTGTGTAACAGTGGCGAAAGGTATTGTTGCAGCGTGTAAGGAGAACCCACCCAAACATCCTCTTGTAATTAGATTAGAAGGCACAAATTCTATTGAAGCTAAAAAAATTCTAGAAGAATCCAAGTTGCCGTTTAAGATCATCAATGATGCTGATGAGGCAGCTAGAACTGCTGTTAAACTAGCACAATAAGCATAAATATTTTTATGCCATTTTATATAGAAATCTTCCGTGAGATACCTTAATCTACATCATTGTTACATATTATGTAGTAATTAATTTTGTATCACTTTTCCATGACGTTACTTATTTTTTAACAGGGTAGCAATGATTAAAAGGATCTTCGCACAACAATGACTTACACACCTTTTGATTATAATTTTTGTCGAGTATGATTATGTAATGACAATAATTGTATTTTACTGCATAACAGGTATCACACAGGTGTTACTTAATGTTATGAATTTATTCATTGTTATTGGCAAGACTGATTCTTTTTTCAATGATGTTTACTTTTTTTCTTCTTCTTCTTCAAGTGCCTCTCCGACTAGCTAAGGTTGGCAGTCAGCTTCGTATACTCCGTCTTGATTTTGGCGAGGCGAAAGAGCTCGGCAGCACTCGCGATTCCCGTCCATTCTCGGATGTTGCTCAACCAAGACTTTTTTCTGCGACCAACGTTTCTCTTGCCGGCAACCTTTCCCATCATGATGAGCTGCAAAAGTTGATATCTTTCATGTCTAAGCACGTGGCCAAGATATGCAACTTTTCTTTTCTTGACGGTCTCCAAAAGTAGCCGTTTCTGATTGACGCGTCGCAGAACTTCTACGTTCGATACCTTTTGAGTCCAACTGATGGCCAACATACGTCTATATGCCCGTTTCTTGAGGTCTTCTTTAATTGTCCACGCCTCGCATCCGTACAGAAGTATAGGCCAGATGTAACAATGTAGGAGTCGTGTACGCAAAGGGATCTTGAGTCTGCGATTGCAGAGGACTTTTTTTAAGGTACAGAAGGCACTTCGAGCTATTTCAATGCCAGTCTTTACCTCCTGTTCACAGCTCCAGGTGTCATTAAGCCATGTCCCTAGATATTTATATTTGTGTACCCTCTCAATTTTTTGGCCCGCTACCATGATAGCCATGTCATCGAAGCTATGTTTGGATAAAACCATGATCTTCGTCTTTGATATATTCATCCGTAGACCAGCGTTTGCACTGCAATCATTAACACGGGTCATAATCAATTGTAGCTCTTCGGGAGATGATGCTATTAGGACTGTATCGTCCGCGTATCTGATGTTGTTAATATACCGGCCATTTATTTTGACTCCACATTCCAGGTCTTCCATTGCTTCTGCTATTACACTTTCCGAGTACAAATTAAATAGAGTGGGTGATAATATACAGCCCTGACGAACTCCTCTCTTTATTTCAACTTCATCGGTCTCTTCATTGTCAACTCGTACAGTAGCCTTTTGGTTCCAATACAGATTCTGGATAATACGTACATCTTTGTCATCTAAGCCGATATCGTGTAATGTTGCAATTAGACGGTCGTGCAGTACTCTGTCAAAGGCTTTTTCGTAGTCGATGAAACAAAGGAAAACGTCTTGTTGCATGTCTCTGCTTTTCTGTACGAGAACCTGCATTGCAAAAAGAGCCTCTCTCGTGCCCACTCCTGTTCGAAAGCCAAACTGGCTGTCTGCAAGTTGTTCGTCACATCTTATTCGATCATGGATGATAGCTAGAAATACTTTCAATACTTGGCTCATAAGGCTAATCGTTCGAAACTCCTCGCACCTTCTAGCGTTGGCCTTCTTAGGAAGCGTGACAAAAGTTGAAGTTAGCCAGTCCTTGGGCAAGTGGCCAGATTGATATACCAGATTAAAAAAATTAACCAAGAAGTCAATATTTTGTTCTTCAATAAGTTTAAGTATCTCTATGTGAACATTATCCGGCCCAGCTGATTTTCCCGTTTTAGCTTTTCTAAGACCGTTAGTGACTTCACTTTTCAGGATAGGATATCCTTCATAAGGGTCACAATTTACCGCTATGCTTCGAAAATCATCGGCAAACATTGATGAAATGTATTGTTCCCATAGGTGTTTTTTACCTGATATATCTAATATGGGGATATTATTTTCGTCCGTAAGTTGATGAGTGGTCTTATTCTGCCCTACCAGAGATTTTATTTCCTTATGCAGGTTAAATGCATCATGCTTAGCATAAAGGTCCTCCACAAAATCACATTTGCACTTATACCAAGCATCTCGGGCATAACGAACTTCACGCCGAATTTTCTTATCAATCTCAGTGTACTTGCCTTTGTCAGAATTTTTGTAGATTCTCCTTTCTTCCATAAGATTATATATTTTTTCTGTCATCCAGCTCTGCTTAGGGGTCCAATCTCTTTTTAAGTGTGTCTCATTGATGGTTAATAATTTGTTCTTTATTGAACACCACTCTTCCTCCACCGTACGCGGTATCCCAGGTTTCTTATCTACTGCGCCCACTCATTTATTTCTTTCGCCACTATATCTCGGATGTTAAGCTCTTTAAGTTTCCTCACGTCTGTTGCGTGGTGCTCTGTTCTCTTCTTTAGTTGTTTAAGTCTACATGATATTGTCGCTATAACTGGATTATGGTCGGATCTTATATCAGCTCCAGGATAGGTCTTAGCACTTTTGATGCAATTACGAAAGCGATTATTAATCAAGATGTAATCTATCTGATTTCTTACAATTTGCTGAGCGCTATGCTTAGGTGACGTCCATGTATACAACCTCCTTGGTGGTAATTGAAAATAGGTGTTCATGATAGCGAAATCACACTCCTGACAGAATTGTACAAGGGTATCACCCCTCTCATTCCTTGCTCCAAGTCCAAACTTTCCGACTACTCTTGGGACTTCTCCTTTACCCACTTTAGCATTAAAATCACCCATTACAAGATTTATTTCGTGATTTTTTGTCATTTGGAGCAGGTCTTGTATTTCTTCGTAAAAGACTCGAACTTCTTGATCTGACCCATCTGTAGTGGGAGCATATACTTGTATGATGTTAATATTTCTAGGCTTGGCTTCTATTTGAAGTAACATCGTTCGGTTTGATTTTGGTACTAAGTTCACAGGTGTATTAACGCATTTTGTGTTTATGATTACTCCCACTCCATACTTGTTGGAGCTATCGTCAGAATCAGAGTAATACATGGTGAAGTTATCATCTATTTGATGTTTACCTTTGCCTATCCATCTGATATCACTTAGTCCCATGATGTTAATCTTCATTCGTTGCATTTCTTTGCAGACATTATAGGCCTTTTCGGGACTCTTCAAACTTCTGACATTCCACGTTCCTATCTTCATTTGTTGCTTTTTCCACCTGGGGATTCTTAGCACCCCTGTCCCATCTAAGGGACGCCAGGAACTCGGGGCCATTTTTTTCTTACACTTTTCCATAAAGCTGACGATAACTAGGGAAAATAGTGCAGTGGTTTCCCCTTGCCTTCTGCACCAGACATTTTAGAGGTTACTTGTACCTCAAGGTCGCTGCTTGCCTTTTCCAATCACTGTGTTGGATGTGTGGTTATACCGCAATTGATCGGTCGCCAGAGCCTCGTCTGTTATCTAGCAGGGGGCACCACGTGCAGGTGAGGTTGGCAATTAGGTCGGATTAGATAGTAGTCCCGTTCCCCCTTACCCCCCTTTTTAATAATGTACATAAAATCGACGATAGCCACATAGGTTATTCCGGCTTATCGAGCAGGCACTTAAGAGCGCCCGAACGCACCTTCAGTCCCTGATACAGCAGGTCTAGGAACATCTGTTAATTTGAGTTAGAACCAAAAGACTTACGACTCATTGAGTGAACACTTAGGAACGCTCGGGAGCATTATCGTCTTTCGGTTCGGCAGACTTAGGAGTACTTTGACTTTTTGACTTAGAATCTAAAAACATCTTCTCAAACCATTGAGGCATAGAAACTATTTCGACGGCACCGTGAGAAGTGGTGTTGACTCTACGTACCATATTGTTCAGTCCAGCTGATGGGACACTTCTAACCATGCTATCATTATGGATTATCATGAACTTATGCTGCATATCGTTCACTAACCATGTATCAACGGATGCTTCAACGTCTACATTCGTAATATGAAACTCAGTAAATGACCCGAATGTAATGGTTGAACGAGCTGAATTAATAGCATCAGGATTTACAGTAAAGGGTACAGGCAGTTTCGGCATTATAGGTGACACATGCAGTTGATAAGGAATGTACCAATCGAGGGTAATAGATGGGAGAGAATCACGTGATTGATATAAAATAAATAATAAGCCCCCACGAGATAGGTGTACGCGCCATTCTTGGAAAACCATTGGTCGTGATGGTCCTACAACCGAATTAGTTAGAACCACTCCACGTGCGACTCTGGTAGCTCTGTCTTTGGAGGGTAGCTCATAAGGACGTAAAGCATAGGTTACGCGGTTTGTAGCGCCGAACCACTCAGGATATTGATGAAATGCGACATAAAGAGCACGTAGTGCGCACGAATACGGTGTATGATGTGGCACTCGAATTATTTCCTGATATCCCTCAAAGAAAGTTGTTATAACAAGCTGACTACAAGTTCGAATCACTTTTGTGAGCCCTCCTGAAACATCCTGTGAGACAGCTTGTAAAAAATGTAAAAAGCTTGTGAAAAATCATTTTCTAAAGCTAGCTGACCTATGCCCATGCCTTCAGCACTAAAAGATGATGGAAGATTCAAGAAAAAATGAACCACGGATTTCAATGAAACAGTAAAATTAAGAGGAGGACCGCAAATTGTATTATGATTAATGAGAAGTGGAACTATGGAATTATAAGGAAGACGAAGCCTGTGCTCATAATTACGAAAAATGAATGTATTCAACCTGAGAAGATAAGTAACATAAGAGTCTTGATATGCAGAGAAATAAGTGGGGAGAGCTTCATTAATGATGAGCCGCACCGATGATGCAATTGCCATAATGACATTCCAAATATTTGGCAAAGCGCCAACTTGATCTTCTTGTCGAATGATCCCATTTACAGGAAGTGGATCACGCGGTGCGCCATAAATAGGATAATGGCTCACCCCATTATACAAAGGTCGTTCATATACTCCAGCGACAGCATAAGTTGAATTCAACCAACCGCGACCGATATCATAATTCGTTGCTAACTCGGTGGATCTGGTAACTCGTCTACCATTCTGTAAAAAACCTGTAGGAGTGCCTGGTTCATTAGTCACTCCATAAGCGTGTATATTAGCCATTAGATAATCATCCAATGCATGAGCCGTAGCCTGGGTTATATTCGTAAATGTTGGGGAGCATATGAATAGTAGTTTACAAATAAAAACGGCGATAATCCTCATTTTTACATTTAACTCGTCGATATCAAGGTTAAAATTCAAAAGAACCTGAATTGGATTCAAAATAGCTAACAAAATCTTTTGAGCATCTGACTTATCCTGACTGGTAGCTTGCATTGTGATCATATCACGCACAACGGACCCACGATTAATTGAGACACCAAGCGTAGAGAACAAATCCGGGGGTGGAAGAGTAGTCTGAACTGCCGGCTATAATATAGCCAACTTTACTTTTTTTAATGAACCCAATCAAACAACATTTCCTTGCCATATTTTATATATTTGTAGTGAAGGTAGATTGATAAGATATGTGTTATTTTGTATATAGAATAATAAACGAACTATTATATAATTTGGACTTTTATTTACTTGCATTTGCCATATGGTAAAGGAACATCGTAAGGAAAGCTGCATGTCTGGGAGAAACCAGCAAGTTTTTCGCCCTCACTTTTCCAGTGTGGCCCAATCCTCCACACATTGAAGGTAACCCCGTGCCCATCAATGTGATGTTAAAAAGGCCTGAATACATGTTCTGACAAAAAAAGAATTAATATTAAATATTTCTGAATTATATTGCTGTAAATTAGTATAAGTGTATATATGTATATATAAAATTTGAACCCTCCCTAAATTATTATTAAAATATCAATAAATACTTCTTGTACACAATAAGTACGAATAAGAAATAAAACGAAAAAACTAGCATAAATTTATTTAACATTTAGGAATATCTAAAGCTACATGCGGAAGAGGTTGAGGCGTCGCGCGGGCGGCGCGTCGGGCGCCATGTTGGCGTGTATGTCGGCGAGCGCGGGCAGGTGCGCCAGGCGGCCGCGCGCCGCCACCGCCGGCGGCTTGCCCAGCATGCGGCGCGCCACGCGCTGGATGTCCGACGCTGTTATTTTTTCTATAAAAAAAGAAGAAATAAATGTTATTTAAAATATATGTAATAAAAGGATAATATAAAAATACTAGCAACTCACCCTCGATTCGCTCGGGTTCGTCCGTACGTTCGTTTTAACAGTTAGTATGAAATACAAATCTTTGAATTTCTCGGCTTTTCCGTATTATAATATTCCTAATGAGTATATTATGTATATATAAACCTTTTTCTTGAATCAATATCTATTGCTGAAAACTGCATTAAACTCCGTTGAGTAGTTTAAAAGATCTAAGAGAACAAACAGCGGAAGCGACTTCATTTTATATTGTGTAAATATCGAATATGCGAAAAAATCCGAAAAGATATGCCTATTCGCGTAAATCTAAGAAAGTATTATATATATATATATATATTTATATTTATATATATATATATATATATATATATATTTATATTTATATATATTATCTGGGCGACCGAGCTTCGCTCGGAGTTTTTGGCCAAAAAAATATTTAAAAAAAAACAAACTAAGATTTTGAATAAAAATACAAAAAAAAAACAAAATTAAAAACTTCGTGTCCGACTGGGATGCGAGCCCAGACACCTGTGGTTGTCAAACTTGCGCATTGGCCGCTTGACCATGATGCTTATGTCTAAGCGTGCGAAATTATCGAACATAATATTTTGCGTGGAATAATGGAAAAGAAATAATAATAATTATAAAGCTTTATTTATTGTATACATGCCAACTTATAATTTTAAATTATAATTACTCTTACTTAATTAACAATTTTTAATATTGTATTTTAACAGATCATATTTATAACTTATTTGATTATATTTAAATTAACTTCAATTTTTGATTAGTGACTAATTATTAACTTATAATTTTTTAACTAATAATTTTGTAATCTGGAATTAAATTATTTTAAAAATCTTTTATATTATTTGAAATGATATTGTATATATATAAATTATCAATAACAATTTTTTTTTCTTGTTCGTTTATTTGCAATCAGTCTTCAACTATAAGCAGATGTGTTCAAGAGAAAATTAGCGTTATTGAGATGATCCTTCAGCAAGGATGACCCCTCCTTATAGTAAAGCGTCTAAGGCTTTGTATGTCATGCCGCTTTAGACGTTTGAGATAACTCATGTTAAGGAGTTTCGTTGCAAGTTCGTTTGGGTGATCCTTGAGCCGACCCTTATACTTAATTGCTGACAGCCTAATTTCTTTGAGTGTGGTTATATTTAAGGTATTGTGTATTTCGGCATTGGTTACGAACCAGGGTACATTTGCTATGGTGCGTAAGATACAATTTTGCAGCCTTTGTATAATGGTTATGTTAGAGCTACAGGCATTTCCCCAAAGCTGTATTCCGTACATCCAAATTGGTTGGAGTATAGTCTTGTAAATGAGTAGTTTATTGTCGATAGATAGTTTGGAATTGCGTGCCATCAACCAGTATAGTTTTTTGTATCGTATATTTAGCTCATCTCTCTTTGCCTTAATGTGGTTTTTCCAAGTTAATCTTCTATCCAGATGTATCCCAAGGCATCTTACTGTGTCATTCTGCGGTAAAGTACTTGTTCCTAATTTGACTTGCGGACAGTTTCCTTTCTTAAGAGCAAATGTGACATGGGTAGATTTGGATGCACTTGTTTTAATCCGCCACTTTTGGAGCCAGTCTTCTATTTGGTCTAGGCCTACCTGTAAGATACTAGAGGCTTCTTCAGGGTTTGTATTACTAGCTAGTACTGCGGTGTCGTCAGCAAAAGTGGCAGTGGTAATATTTTGCATTTCTGGAAGGTCTGCAGTGAAAATCATTAACAAATAAATAAATAAACACTCACAATAAATTAAATAATTCAATTGAGTAAATACTAAACATTTCATAATAATAAATATAAATAAAATGTCTTTCCATACATTAATTCTGACAATAGTTATAAATTAGGTAAATTAGGTATTTAATTTCATAATTAAATGTATTTATTTAGTAAATGTCTTTTTCATGTATAGACCCCTCTCGGTTAAAAGCCTCCTCCAAAGTAGTCCTGCATAGAGCTCTCCGTTGGAGATTATGCTTGTATGATTGCAAAGGGTTTCTCTCTCTCAAATTTTGTTTTCAATATATAATTTGTTTCTGATATGCCTATAAAGTTTATAATTTTATCTTTGTGTTCTTTTGATTTGTTGTAGGAAATGCTGCTTTTAATTCTAGAAGTTTTTCTGGTGAAGATATGTATACCTTTGTTCATTGTATGTCTGTTTTTCTTTAGAGGGTTACGGTCGAACTCCCCCACAGTGACCGGCCGTACTGGTGGATAAAGATGAGGAGGTTCCTACGGTGTTTAATATACTATATCTTGCTGTGTTGTTTTTAGTTGTTCCTGGTTATCATTTGTGTGGTTGAAAGTTAATTTTGGGTTTTGTAATATAAAGTCTTTAATATTACCAGGTATGGTTTTCTTTGTATGTTGTTTATTTGTTAGTTTTTGTTTATAATTGAGGTAAGGCGTTTCTGGAGATACAGGCAGACTTCTTTTATTTGAGTATTGGCGAGAAGTGTTCTTATTTATATCCACAATAATTAGTTTGTCATATTTAATGAAAGCTGTTTTGCCTAGGTCTTTTTCTTTATCTTCAGTTGGGCTTGTAACTCCTTGCGTTTGTTTAAGACTATTTTTTCCTCTAGTTCATGATAGGATTTTTCACCTTCTTCTACTCCAAACATAACCAAGTTCTTGAGCCTAATATATATTTCTAAATTATTTATTGAGGTACTTTGTTCCTGGATTTTTTTCTCAAGAACTTCAATTTTTATTTCTAAGTGTTTAAATTTCTCATTTAAGTATATTATTGTTGATTGTATTTTTAATGTCTTCTTTCATTTCTAACATTTCTGTTTTCTGCTGTCTTATTTCTTGTTGCATGTTTATTAACAACTTTTTTATGTCCTCCATCTTAAGTGTGAAGTTGGAAGTAGAAAAGCTGATTGAAAAAGAGCACCTAGTTGAATTGCAATTTTATACCGAGTATTAGTTTTTGAGGTTATAAACTTATGTTTAAATATTTTACGCTTTCACTTCACAAATTATTTTGTTTTATTGTCATCACACACAGAAAAGATGGTTTTGCACTGATAGTATCTATATGTTATGTTTGTCACTTTTGTATTTGTTTGGTAGGTGAATTTTTAAAAGCTCATTTGTCATCAACACATTAAGACTTGGTGATGTTTACATATTGCCCATAGGTTTTATCGATTAATATAATTTACCATTTTTCTTTAGATTATTTCCACTTAAATATTTTTAAACTTGATGTAAATACGGACACGATGTTGACAGTTGCACAGTGGCGCCTCCCACCCACCAGAAGTGACAATGCAAAAAATGTAAAAGAAAATCGCATGAAAATTCGAAAACTCGCGTTTTCCCAGATATAAGACTAATCTAGGTCGATTTATCGCCCCCGAAACCCCCAGTGTGCTAAATTTCATGAAAATCGTTGGAGCCGTTTTCGATATAGATATATATATATATATATATATATATATATATATATATATATATAAATTAAATTATTCAAAAGTGGAAATGATTGTAAAGAAATAGTTTAATGTACAGATATCAAATAATCAGAATTTTATTGTAGTAGTTCTAAATGAAAATACGTTGCAGAAGTCGTATGAATCAATTAAATAAATTTTACTATAATTTTCTGCTTATTTATAATATGTCAAGTCAAGACAAGATCCTATGTGTATTCAAACTCAAATTTTAACTGGAAATTGTTGTTTAAACTTAAACACGAACTTCAAAATTTTTGTTGCGTCACATTTTATGTTCTTAGTTAATTCTTAATAATTATTACATACTGGCATTGCCCGCGGCTCCGCCCGCGTTCAGATGACCAAAAACCAAATTCTTAGGTTTTACATATTATTATACTCTTACATTGCAGTTTTTGTATTTTTCTCAGAAATGAGATATTTTACCGCGGTAAAAAGTATCCTATATGTTGACCCGGATAACCAACTATCACCATACCAAATTTCATCAAAATCCCTCCAGTGGTTTTTCTGTGATGCGGTAACAGACAGACATACAGAGAGACGGACAGACAAAAATTCTAAAAACTATAGATTCGGCCTCTGCATAGATAATAATGTTTATTTCAATAAGATTTTCCAAAAAATATCTAATGTACAGATTCGGCTTAGTTACAATTTTATTATATTGTGTTGTTAGTGTGTGTGTGTATATTGTGTGTTTGTGTTGTGCACATTGACGTGCAGCTAGCTTCACAGGTCCATTCCTATATTTTACCTCTTTAAAACGTGAGTAAATTAAACAGTTATAAGAATTGCACTCACCAATTTCGTTGATAAAGAACGTCGGCGGTTTCCTCTTGCCCGTAGCTAATACTTGCCGGCCGACGTCCTCGAACACGACCGGCCTCGCTTCGAGGTTCATCAACAGCATCGACTGAAGTTGAGTCTTTGCTCTCTGTCAAATAACAAACATATTTTAGAGATGCTGGCAGTAATAATCTATATAGCTAAATAAAATTAAAATGCTGTGTTGGTAGGCAAGTAAAATACATTTTTTTATTTCGCTATTCAAATAATTTGTTAAAGTAAAATATAATTAAGTTCTAAATTAGGCCAGGAAGCCATTATATCGTAGCACAGCCAGTATCTTTATTAAACGAAGCACCTATTCTATTCCTATTCGACACACCATTGGTGTGACTTCTGAATAAAGATAAGGGCCTACGCACACGTGCGCCGTCGACGCAAATACACGAACGCGTTTTTTGCTTTGAAAAATTAAAAAATGCAGATTACTTGTGTTTGCATGTATACAACGCATATCGACAGCGCGTTAAAAATCGTCGTATCCGTCTCTAATTTTCCAACTCTTGGCTGCTATCATATCAGGCCTGACCCGGGACTCGAACCCAGGACCTCGTGTACTTAGCACATGACAGTAATTATAAATAACTAGTATATAGTATTTTAAATAACTATCTTTTCAAATTTTTACGCGGATTTATTTAGATTTTATATTCCCGAGTTTTCGAATGCTTTAAACTTTAAGGCAATCATGGTCACGTGAGAGATCAAGGTTTTAGACTTCTCAAAGGTATACTAATAGTTATTACAGACGAAAAAATCCAAAAAGACATTTTTATTTACAAGGTCAAATATTCGTGTAAATGTAATAACAAAGCATTAGTATGTAATATGTAGTAGATAGGTATGTATACCCGCAGCTCGTTGGCGGCGACGGGCCCGGCCATGGCGGCGAGCTCGCGCGCCACCACGAGCGCGGTGTCGTGCAGGCGCGCTGGCGGCGCGGCGGCGTGCACGCAGAACAGGCCCGTGTCGCCGTACGCGTGGTTGTACGCCGTGGCATTGAACATCCAATGGTATCTGCGGTTGGAAAGTTTTCAGTTTCTGAGTTTGTGAATTGTGAGTTTGTGACGTTACAGGGGGTAATCTCTGGATCTACTGAACCGATTTAGGTGAAATTTGTTAAAAAGATAGTTTGAGACCCTGGGAAGGACAAGAGATACTTTTTATCCCGGAAGTCATCCCTTAAGGAGGTAAAAATGGGGATGAAAATTTGTATGGCGAAGCAAGCTAGGGACGAACCCGAGCGAAGCGAGAGTCCTTTTTATCAGGCGTTATTTCTTAATAAATACTACTTTATTCTAATCAATCGGCTTACGTAGCTTTGTGACCACCTCGAGTGCCATCCTCCTAGATGATATACAAACATTAAAGAATATAATAAAAAAAAAAAAATTATACAGTCTAAACCAGTTGATAAACTTTGAAATGAAATGATTTATTTAAACTGAATTACATTTGTAGAACAAGGTTAAAGTAGGTATGTAACTAAGTAAACTTTAAATAAAGACGCATCTATACTAATATTACAAAGAGACAGTTTGTTTGGTTGAACGCGCTTATCTCAGAAACTATTAATCTGATTTGAAAATTTTCTGTTTGCGTTAGATAGCTGGTTTTTCGAGGAAAGCTATAGACTATATATAAGCCCGGAAAAACGCACGGTTCCCGTGAGATAAGATTTTTTTGTCTATGGTCGAACCCGAAGCTAAGCGAGGGTGAGTCGCTAGACATGTATATGCGTGGTTGTTACCTATTGAGCACGTTGGTGTAGAGGCGCGTGTACATGCCCTTGCCGGGCCCGCCCGCCGAGAACGAGCCGCCGCCGCCCATCATCATGTTGAGCACGCACGTCGCCACGAAGTCCGGGTCGCTGTGCGCGCAGCCTGCAAAAAGACTAACATTAGGGTCCTTACTCATATACTACGCTAGCAGAACTCGCAGCATCGCTCGCGCTAAAACTACAAAAAATTTATGATATTGGTAATAATGTATGTAAGTTTGTCCGATTTGTTGTCATTTATGATTACTGCTCCGCTCCCTTGGGTAGTAGCATGATGATATATAGCCTATAAGTCTTCCTCAATAAACGGACTATCTAATGCAAGCATACTTTCTTAAATCGGATTAGTAGTTCCTGAGATTAGCGCATTCAAACAAACAAACCAACAAACTCTACCTCTTTATAATATTAGTATAGATGTATGGACATATGGTATCCAACTATGGGGACGTACATGTGATAACAATTCAAGTATAACACAAAGGTCTCAAAACTATATCCTAAGACAAATATCTAATGCTTCATGAATAATAAGATCAGAGAACTCTATTAATACCTCAGATAAGCGAGTGTTAAAGCTGAAATCAGGTTCTACAATTCCAAATATAAAGTAAGGCTAACCAAATACTCCAACCCGTTAGCTTTAGAACTAAATAGCGACTCACCCTCGCTTCCCTCTGGTTGATTCCCCATACAAACTTTCATCCCTATTTACACCCCCATACGGGTGATTTCCGTAATAAAAAAAATATCCTTCCCAGGGTCTCAAACTATCTTCTTACCAAATTTCATCTAAATCGGTCCAGTAGTTTTGAGTTTGTTACAAACAAACAAAAATACAAATCTTTCCTCTAGATTAACTAGAAGTACCTAGGGCCGAACCCAAGCGAAGCCAGTGTGAGCCGCTAGTACTTTATATATTAACAAAATGTCGACACCACATTGTGAATAAAACTGTAATACAAGGGCTGATGATGATAGCTTATCAAAATTTGATGTCATGTATGGGGAGTTAAGCCTAAGTTGCCTATTTTATTGATATTATATTGTAATAAAATTA
The DNA here is from genome assembly GCA_921882275.1 of Brenthis ino. Taxonomy (NCBI): domain Eukaryota; kingdom Metazoa; phylum Arthropoda; class Insecta; order Lepidoptera; family Nymphalidae; genus Brenthis; species Brenthis ino. Next base: position 13,510,862 of record OV170223.1, on the reverse strand, counting down.
CTGTGTATTTTACTAAAATAAATGTCCATAGCGGGACTAGAACCCGCGACCGCTCCTACAGCAAGTAGGGTCACTACACACTAAACCAAACATGTCGTTGATATTAAAACATGTGTGATGTAAAATTCTTTCAAAAACATCTCTAAAATAATTTTATTAGTTCAATTATTATTATGTGTATATTATAAATATATTGTCTAAATGAACTTACTTTCTAATCCAATAACAACATGCGATAACTCTGGTAAGTCTGATCCGGGGTACAATGGTATTTCACACTCTTCCTGCAAACAGTTTGTAACGTCAACACTCTTTTGTAACGTCAAAATAAGAGCTTTTTACAAAATGGATATGAATGGTTATGAAAGCAGAAATTAAAGTAAAAATTTTGATTTTGGGAATCTACACCATAGAAAATCATTTGAAGTAGGTGTGCTATCATTGCACCAGATGATCATCTATACAGATAAATAAAATTGAAGTGTCTGTTTGTAATGGCAAAATAATAGCTTTTTACTAAATACGTATGAAAGTATATATGGTACTTATAATAAAAAAAAACAGTTTTTTTTCTGTCTGTCCATTTGTTCCGGGTTATCTTCGAAACAGCTGGACCGATTTTGACGGGACTTTCAATGGCAGATAGCTGATGTTATGAGGAGTAGGTTCGGCTACTTTTATTTAAGAAAAAGGATTAGGGTTCCCCACATAAAAATTAAAACCTATGAAATTGTGAACAAAATCCGTGTACCTATGGACGCACCCGAGTGATGCAAGGGTAAGTTGCTCGTTTATTATAAATTTATTGGTAGGATGTTCATGTTTCTTGTTTTAGGAAACTAAAGAAATGATTTTACATTGTGTACAAATTGTTCACATGATATTATAAACATAATTTTAGATTATAACTAGAAACAATAATGATAGTGGCATACAAAGGCATGTCAGTTTGTACAGAGATAGTTAAAGGTGTAAAGTTTAAAATGTATTAAACTATTTTTATCTCTTCTTTATACATTTACTTTTTATCTACATCTATTTTTGATAAATATTATTTATTATCACCTGAATCAATCCTCCTGTATATTGAGCAATGGACTTGTCTGTTTGTGGAGTAAAGCTTTCCGCAGCGTCCCATGTTGGATTCATATCAACAAAATATTTCTGTACAAATTCCACAAAAGGACCATGATCTACCTGAAAAATTGAAATAGATTATGAACAAATTGCTAAATAAATAATACTAATACTTTAAATAATAAATAGTAGGTTAACATATTTACAAAAACAGAAAATTGGTATTAAAATTTAAATAAAATTTATGGCTTCTACATCATAATAAAAAAACTCAACTATTAATTTCTTGTATTAAATACCTACACTTATGATAAATGCAAAATTGGCTAAAGTATCTGACATGGATTCTATGTTTGATATGGGAAATATGCGTGCGTATTTTTTTAATACAATAGCTTACATTATATAATTATGAAAAAACATCCAACTCCAAAAGACTAAAATATTGTATTTTTTTAAATATACCGATACGGATGCTTTAAACACTCGCCATTTCGCATGCTTGGCGTGACGTCACAGTATGATATACACAGAAAAATGACGACTCAATTTGTAGCGACAAAATCGCTGATCGCTGTTATGTTATAGTCTGACGTCACATTCGATTTGACCAATGACGTTTTGTTTCATCTATTTTGAATTTTCCACCTATATTTGCACTTTTTAATAATTACTATATTAATCAAAATAAATTACATCAAAAAAATATATTAATACAGGCTTACTTCGAAAGCAATAAAGATTATAAAAAAATACCTCTATTTAAATCACACGCATATTTCCTTTTACAGCATATATTATGTATATGTACTGTATAGACATTAATTTACCACACCAAATGTAAATGCTCATCTGGTGTAGTAAATTCTCAATGATTTCATTATTTGTATTCAGCTCTGTTTTACATCCCACTGCTGGACTTGGAGCTTTCAGTACAAGGGGATCAGGACATAGTTCACCACGCTGGCCAAATGCAGGGTTTGTGGACTTCGCATGTCTTTCGTATACTTGTTAGGTTCTCTCAAATATGCAGGTTTCCTCAAGATGTTCTCTTTCACCATAATTGGTAATCATGTTCAAAATGATTCACACAAGAAATTATCAGAGGTGCAAGACCCGGAATTTGAACCCGCTTCACTTGGTTTCCCAAGCAAGTTTGTTACGACTGAGCTACCACTGCCTTATTTCATTAATAAAACTATGAATTAACTTACTCCAACTGCTGCTACAACCATTCTATCTGGAGTGTAATGATTTTGCAAATAGTTCAATATTATGCTTCTATCAATTTTCGATACATTCTCATTAGGACATATTTTTGGAAGGCCCAGAGTATTCATTTTGTATGCAGCCTGTAATATAAATATCAACCTATTATTAATATTATAAATGCGAAAGTTTGGTTTTGGATGTAATTGTGCACAGGCATAGGTTAGTCTGGATAGCACATGGGTTACTTTTTATCCCCGTAAAAGGTATGGTTCCCGTGGGATAGAATTTGGTTTTTACTGACTTAGAGCAAAGCGAGGGTGAGTTGCTAGTTATCTCATATATTATTCAATTTTCCTTCTTATACAATTATCTTGTGTAGTGATTGTATTTAGCATAATCCCCAATATATTATTAGAATATTCTTCTGGAGGTTCACTGCATTCTATTTACAATTCATAAAATTTCTAAGATAGCCATAGGAAATATTGCATTAAACAAATAGTTTACAATTATAAAATATATTAAAGTTAATTTATATAAATAAAACCTTTATAGGTTTAATCATTACAAAAAAAATAATAGTATACCAAACACTAGATATGACTTGAATTTATTAACTTGGAGTGCTTTAATATTGTGTTATATTTTATTAAAAGGTAATCAATCACATACTGAATGTATCATGTCCATTAAAATAGTTTCTTGTTCAGGTCTCATAGACAAAGTTTCAAGCTCAAATGCCACGGCTTGTCTAGCTCCTTCAATCTCCTCTGTAGTTAGTTGAGGTCTAAGAGTAACTTCAGCTAATACCTTAAATTAAAATATATACATTGCAGTTATGTATGTAATCATAAAAATATTCATATATTTATTTATTATTAACATTATGTATCAATATAAGCTCTTAATGATGAATGACTAACTACTATGATGAGCTAATCTTATAGTCTTATAGTAAATAATAAATATGTTTTTTTATAAGTGTACAACTTCAATTTAATTTTCTTCTTAATGGCTTCAAATCGAGTCACTAGAACATAGATTACTTCCCCAATGTCACATAGAATGTAAAAGACAAAGGAGATTGGTTGGATGGTACAACTTTCTAAAAAAAAATACTAAATGTCATCCACATAGATAAAAATATAAACTTTTACTTAATTACTTGAGTTACAGCTTCCAGACCCCTGGAATCAGCACTGGTAGCATAAACTGTTGTATCTCGAGAGCCTTGACAGTCACATATACCACCATGTCGTTCTAATTCTCTTAGCATCATATCACGAGTGGGAAACTTATGAGTTGCCTTAAAATATAAATTATTTTATATAAAAACTTCTTAATTGAATAGGATTAAATTATATCATTTATAGATTATTTAACATTCTTACCCCAAAGCTAAGTTTTTCAAGGAAATGACAAATACCGTTAGGGTATGCAACTTCATATCTTGGTCCTGAATCAATGACAACTGAAATACAATATTATTTTATGTACTAAAAGTATTAATAGGTCTTATACTTAGTTATAAAATTCATATAGATCATTCATTATCACAATGATAATAACAATATATATTTATATATATATATATATATATATATATATATATATATATATATATATATATATATATATATATGTATAAAGCTTATTTCTTAGTATATAATAAATACTACATAACATTATTAAGAAATTGAAAGAATTTGAATTTTGGATATAAATAAATAAATAAATATGTTGGGATTTTTATTAATTACCTCCAGCAGTACAGAATTGACCAAATTTTTTTTCTGATGCAACTCTTAGTCCATTACTTAATATAGTCACTTCTGTAGTATAGTTATCGGCTTTTGAAGATGCATAGGTCACTGGTGGAAGATTCGGCATTGGTTCTGATAGAGGTGGCAGAGGTGTGACACTGCCTTTGGGTAAAGGCTGTGGTGGTTTATCAATATTCTGGCTGAAGTTTCGACTTCCATATTTAAATGAAGGTAAACTGAAATTTTAATTTATTGCACAACTTTCACTTTATTTAAAGTAATAAAAAATGAAATAAAATATATATATACATATATTATTACAGCCATATTAACTTATTGATTGATTGTGTATATATTGATATGGTTTATTATGAGATATTATAAGTAAAAATATATATTATAAAACAAAAAATCTTGTATATTAATATTTATTATTTTCCATTTTATTTCAATTTCTGTATGTTATGTTTTTAATTAACAATATATATTTATTGATTTTACTTTACTAACCCATTTTTCATAGAACACAACCTAGAAAAGAGAATTTTCATATCTGATACGTGAGACATCACGACGCGATATATCTTTACATATAAATTTAGCGCTAAGTTTGGTAGTTATATTATGCAATTTATACTAAATTTTAAATTATATTTGATATTATACATTCAAACTATTATTTTAAAATTTTCTACGACAAATATGACAGAAAATATGACAAGCGGTGATCTGAGGCATGGATGACAATTGACAAATAAAAATCTAAAGCAGTCATCCATGGCTCAGGCATAGATGATTAATAAAAAATTTTAACTAATTCCATAGAATATAATAAAATATACCTATAATGGCGGATAAAAACGCACTATCAACTTCCATGTTCGTAGTAAGTGAAGCAAATTGCAGTGTCATATTCATGCTAAATTCTAAGTAGTAAGTACTATAATATTTAAATTAAATAATATTTTTAAAAGGGATAATATTAGAATAAAATATTTTACAAACAATAAAACGAAAAGTTACATTTTTAATTTTAGACGGCCTGTTTTCTGTGCCATAACTTATTTAATATTTACTTTGACACTTCATGTCATGGATGACAATTAAAACTTCATGCTTAAAAAAAATTGTTTACATATTATTTACATAATTTAAAAACTTTCTTCGTTTCTTAGTTACTTAATGTGTTAAATGTTTAATATTCCTTCGAATTAAACGAAAACTTTGAAAGCTTTTAAAATGGCTAGGCGATTAATTTCGACGTATAAAGATGTACCCCGAGTATGTGTAGTGGGAGCAGGACCTGCTTGTTTTTATGCAGCAATGCATTTAAATAAAAAACTTGAAACAGTTCAAATTGATATAATAGAAAAGTTACCTGTACCATTTGGATTAGTTCGGTAAAATATATTTCAGGCTTTTAAGGTGGTGTTTTAAATTAAAAGATATACATTCTGCCCCGAATTACTCTTAAACTTGTGTATAAATTAGTAAATTTTTTTCTTTCTATTCCAGATATGGTGTTGCCCCTGACCACCCAGAAGTTAAAAATTGCATTAATCAGTTCACAAAATTTGCTCAGCAACCAAATGTAAATTTTTATGGTAATGTAACACTGGGGACAGATGTTAGCCTCAAACAATTGAGACAATATTACGATGCTGTTTTATTGGTATAAGTTTTTGTATTTTTGCCCTTTACAATTGTGTTTGATGTGAGAGAAATTATTATTTGTTTTTAAATTATTATATTTCTATTCAGACATATGGTGCAGAAGAAGATAAAGTTTTAGGTATTGAAAATGAGGATGCAGGGAATGTAATAGCTGCAAGAAATTTTGTTGGATGGTATAACGGTCACCCCCGAGATAGAAACCTTACGGTATAAATTAATATTTAATAAATACATCAAAGTTATTTATAATAATTTTAATAACTATTATAGTAGAACAGTTTTAGAAATTATTTGTTTACTTTTCTTTATAGGTGGATTTATCTGGTCACACAGCTGCAATTCTTGGTCAGGGAAATGTGGCTTTAGATGTAGCTAGAATACTGTTATCCCCATTGGATCAATTGAAAAAGACAGATATTACAGAGTATGCACTGGAATCTTTAAGAGAATCAAAAGTTAAAGATTTATATCTAGTAGGAAGAAGAGGCCCACTACATGTTGCGTTTACGATAAAGGAACTAAGAGAACAAATTAAACTTAAAAATTGTGCTACTGTTTGGAGAGAGGAAGATTTTATTGGTATATCTGATGCTGTTAGTAGTTTACAAAGACCTAGAAAAAGACTAACAGAACTTATGCTTTCATCACTCGGTGAAACTAAACAAAAGCTTAGGGGTGATAATCATACATATTTTAGACCTATTTTTTATAGAAGCCCACACAAATTCTTGATAAATGATCGAAGATTGTTAAGTGGTATTGAACTAACATGTAATAAAATTATAGGTGACAAAATAGAGGAACAAAAATGTGTTCCAACTGAAAGTAAAGAAATTTTAAATTGTAGTCTTGCATTCCGTAGTATTGGATATAAGAGTATTAATGTTGACAATGACCTGCGTTTTTCCAATGGTGTAGTAGTAAATGACAAAGGCCGGGTAATTGATAATGAAGACAGTGATAAGGCAAAAGTATATGTAGCTGGATGGCTAGGAACTGGACCTGTGGGAGTAATATTACATACAATGAGTAATGCCTTTCAAGTTGCCAAATTAATATGTGAAGATTTACAAAAAAATAAACGAAAATCTTCCAGAGGTGGTTTCGAAGAACTAAGAAGAGAAATTTTGGACAGAGCAAGTCCTGTTGTCACTTGGGATGGCTGGGAAAAAATAGATAAATTTGAAATTGAAGAAGGTAAAAAGATTGGCAAACCTAGAGAAAAACTTACTTCTATAGAAAAAATGATAGAGATAGCTACCTCATAAAAAATATTATGAAATTATAAGGTACTATGTGACTTAGCTTGTTTATCAAATCTAAAAATAAATACTACTAATAGGTTGTAATATAAGAACAATATTATTTTATATTATTTTACTTTACATGTTATTAAAAGCACAGTTTATAAATCTAGTGTACTTATTCATTTAAATTGAAATTAACCCATGAATTGTATATTTTATTGTATTTATTTGGGATCCATTGCTATAAAGTATAAACGGAACCCTTGTAATCTTGTTACGGAGGGTAGACCATAGAGGTAAAGAGAACTATCTCTATGTATAAAAAGTGACCGCTGACATGCATCAAATTAAAATTGGTGGCGCCACAAAAAACAAGTAAATGAATTTAAAACATACCGCTAAAAACCATAAGAGTAAGATGGTGAATTAAACAAGGAAAGAAAGATTTCCGCTTTGTATGACGCACTTTTCAAAATAGTTCTAACATAGGCAAACACCGATACAAAACATAATTACATATTATTTTCAAGTATCTTATTATTATTTAATATTAAGTTTAAGATAATTCATTATAATTTATATATAACTTAATATATTTTTTTCACTTCACCCCGTTTAAAACTGCTAAATTCATATCACTTCTACTTGCTACGCTAGCGCTATATAGGTGAGTTACTTGTTTCCGATGTAAGACGATTCTCTTTACCTCTACCCTCCATAAATTTTGTCATGTCAAGCTTTATGTATTTATGTCACAGCCATTTTAATCAAATACTAATGGAGTAGCTGTCAACTTGGGTTTAAGTAGGTACCTCACCATTAGCATGGTAATGTAATGCATACAGTATTGCAACCCGGGCCTGTCCTTGAGATAAATACCTACAGCCGAGCGGCACGTACCCACACGACAGGGCTGCCCGAGTACCCGCCGGCCAGTATTTTAATTTCATCTACATAGTTGAGTTTCTTTCTAATTTTGTGATTTCAAATATTATATTTTTTATTTAAAAAATATTATTAGTAGATTTAATTAAAAAATCTCAAATGTATAAGGGTGGTATGTGACTTATAAATTTGAGATTGTAAAATATTTGCACCTCGACTGAGACGTACAAAAAGCTTTTGTTGTTAAATTTAATAGTATAAAGAATCCATATTCGGATAAAAAGTTTAATAAAAAATACCTTAATTTTTATTTTTAATTTAATTAATTAGTTTTTATTTTTAAGCATACGATGTCTCGATACTTTTTTCTTTGACATAATAGCGATGTTAATTTTTGTATCCAATTATAAAAATTACATAACATAACCATTTTATAAAATTTTCGTATTAAATTATACGATGTGGCAGCCCCGCATGGTTGTCTACTGAGTGTATACCGAACGCGACGCGCGTAGGTATAACTCGATTTCCGACCATTTCTATGAAGATGGAATACTGTATGTAACATTACCGTGTCATTAGCTCATAGTTGGACAAATCTGTTAACAATTTTAAAAAAATAGCAGAGACACATCGCTCCCTCTGAGTAACTTGAGTTATGGGGTATGAAATTATAAAAAAAAAAAACAAATTTCAATGAAAAATTTTGCAGTTTTCAAGATATGTTCGGCCGCGTATTTAACTATTTTTCATACAAGTACAATGAAATACAAACTTATTTATGCCATTAATAAGATGGCTAAATTTATTTTTAACGTAATAAATTATTTATATTAAACGATAGTGCTACCTACTTTGAAACTCTCAGTGTATGAGTTATGGTCGTCCAATTTCTTATAACATACCTAAAATCATATTATATTACTTACTAGCTCACTCTCCCAAAACAAAAAAAAATTATCCCACAGGAATTGTACATTTTAAAAAGCCTATGTACTATTCCAGACTATAATCTATCTCTGTGTCAAATTTCATCCAGATGTGTTCAGCCGTTCTGGCGAGATTAAGTAACAAACATCCATCTTAACTTTCACATTTATCATATTAGTAACATATAACTGCCTCGGTGGTGTTGTGGCTAGCATGTACGGCTGCTCACCCGGAGGTCCTGGGTTCGAGTCCCGGTCGGGCCAAGTTTAGTTATTGAGTCTTCCTGTATAGTAAGTCTCAGTAACAGCCCGGAGTTGGGAAGTGGGCGGTGTTTCACCCCTGTGCCTCGGAGAGCACGTAAAGCCGTCGGTCCTGCGCCTTAACTCTCACCGGTCGTGTCGAGTGGTCGTCCCACCGGAGTATGAGAGTGATAGGAATAGAGAGTGCACTTGTGTCTGCGCGTACACTTAAGCACTATAATATCTCCTGCGCAGTTGGCTAATCTCATTGAGATTGGCCGCCGTGGCCGGAATCGGCTAGGAGAACATCAACATATAATATTTAAAATATGAATGATAATTAAAAAATCCTGGTGAGAGTGCTTTGGTAGTGGCCCTTTGCAAATTGCCCGTGTGGTTGAGCCCTGAAAACAACAATGAATAACAAAGTACTGGCAGCGTTTTTTTGTCCATATTTCCTAAATTTAATAATTGCTACTATCTTCTTGTCAATTTCAACTAGTAGTATTATACTATATAATATATTAACATGGGTTTCAAGTAAAGAAATAGGGATGCTCATAAAGTTACACATATTTAAAAAAAATTAAGCTTTACGAGTACACAGTATATTTGTATTTAGCAAAGTATTCGAAAACTAATAAATTATTTCATTTGAAAAAAATGAGTCTTACAACATAATTTATATTACAATGATATAGTTGATATTAATTTTCCGGCTAACTTTATGACAAATTTTTCTTTTTAATTTTTGAGAAATTATTCACCAAAAAGGATTGATTAAACCTAAAAATTAAAAAAAAATCCCAACCAATCGTATCGTAATAATTTTAAAGCAAACAACAATGAATTAAAAGAAATTAAAATTATACGTTATTATCTAGCATAATAATTGCCAATAGATGTAGTAAATTTATTTAAATAGAACTAAAGATTGAAATATGTATAATATATTTGTTTTGCACAAAAATTAAGAATGTTGCTTAGCACATCTACTAACTGTGTATAACAAGCATAAAAGATAATAAAGTGAAAACAAGTCCTATTATGTTACTTGTTAGTAAAGTGGCAATATTTTCAATGTTGCCAACGTCAATAATTTAACCTAATGCTAGCTTCCTTTTTCTCGTGTTCTTTTGACATCGCGAGGTTATAATTAACAGTTTGTGAAAAGGTGGGTTAAATATATATAAGTTCTTGTAAATTCTTACATTTAACGTATCATAAAAGTGTATTTGTGACAATATATATTCAATTTTAGGTTTTCACAATGGTTGAGGAAAACTGGAACGATGATGGCGTGGAAGCGGGCAGCATGGCTATCGACAACATGCCATTGCCACAACCAGCTGACATTCCCGAAATTAAATTATTCGGAAGGTGGAGCTGTTATGATGTTCAGGTTTCCGATATGTCCCTGCAAGATCACATTTCTGTTAAAGAAAAGTTTGCTAAATACTTGCCGCACTCGGCAGGTAGGTACGCACACAAGAGATTCCGAAAAGCTCAGTGCCCTATTGTTGAACGTCTGACCAACTCTCTGATGATGCATGGTCGCAACAATGGCAAAAAATTGATGGCTGTGCGTATTGTCAAACACGCTTTTGAAATCATCCATCTCCTGACTGGAGAGAACCCTCTTCAAGTACTTGTGACAGCTATCATTAACTCTGGACCTCGTGAAGATTCTACTAGGATCGGACGTGCTGGTACAGTGCGTCGTCAAGCCGTAGACGTATCTCCTCTACGTCGTGTAAACCAGGCTATCTGGCTGTTGTGCACAGGAGCACGAGAGGCAGCATTCAGAAACATCAAGACCATTGCTGAATGTGTCGCTGATGAGCTAATTAATGCTGCGAAGGGCTCATCAAATTCATATGCTATCAAGAAAAAGGATGAGCTTGAACGTGTTGCTAAATCCAACCGTTAAGTGTTTTTTAAGAAAAGGACTAAATAAACATGTAAGACAAAGTTGTGTTTTATTTATTTGCTGAATTATTTTTAATAATATTTACAAAGAAACTAGTATTGACAAATTTTATTTAATCATAATTGTTTACTGTTTTCTACTATAAAAGGGTTTTAAGAAAGTAATTAATATAATAATAATGAGTACAATTTCTTACAAATAAAGACAATGTAGAGTACATTGTTATATTCACAACAATTATTTTAATAAAGTAATTTAAATATATGTTCTCATTTTCATTAATAATATTATTTAGATTGCATATATAACAAAATTGTCTTGTAAATGTATTGAATGTTTGATAATTAATGTTTAAATACATGCAGATTGTATACTTACAATTTCTGAAATATTCAAAGAACAAAATAAAATTCCTGTGACAATATTTGAAGACAACAATATTTGAATACTATAACTTATAAGTAAATATAAATAATTATTTTGATCTGAAAGTAATCTAATAGTTTTAAAGTTTGAATGTTGAAGGGTAAAAGGCTATTTGTTTAAGCGACATTTTCTTAACTTTACAGGAGAGCCAATTTAATGATTTGTGTTGGGAAAAAATCATTAAATTGGCTCTCCTGTAAAGTTAAGAAAATGTTGCTTAAACCAAATAGCCTTTCACCCATCGATATGTTAGTCTGTTATACTTTCATTAACACCTTGCGGTTAAATTCTAAGGACTTAATTGTTAACCGAGCCACCTGTGGCTCCGCATACTTTTAAAGGTTAACATATTATATACAAAATTCTAAATCAATACAATATGATTGTTTAGTGTAGCATCAGAACATGTTTGCAAAAATTCTACTTTTTTACTTTAGTATCTTTTTGTTTCTACTAAGTAGATTCATCAAAAGCAGCTTTAGACTTAAGGACTTTCAAAAGTATGTTACTAAATATAACTATATAACATTTTACATTAATTAGTATCAAGATATATTACATTTCTAGATATAGTTAGATTTTAAATAACTTAATCCATAAGTTTTATTGCATTGCTTCTATGACAGTAAACATGGCTGAAGATTAGGAACTGAGTTCTAAACTATATTCTAAGGACAGTAATATGAAGGCACACCTTAATTTAAATTAATATAAATAAAACTTGTAATGAAAAAAAAATAACATTATTATTGTAGATATATTATGTCATTATTTTTATAAAAAGTTCTATTCTTATATTTTTTGACCTTGTCTATTATAATAATGTTATCCCAGTAACTACTAGTATAGTATTATATGATCTGTACTAATATTATAAAGAGGCAGAGTTTGTTTGAACGCGCTAATCTCAGGAACTACTAATTCGATTTGAAAAATTGTTTTTGCGTTAGAAAGCCCGTTGATTGAGGAAGGATGCAGGCTATATAATATGTAGTACCTATAATTATATTTATTCCATACCGTTAAAAAGTATTATAGGGACGAGCCCGAGTATTAACATTAACCTTGTATTGCTATTAAAATGCCTACTCCTCTTGCTAGTTATAGGCCTCAATATAACAGGGATCACGCCATTGTACGCGGGTAAAAAGGGTTACATACTCATAGGGTCGCGGGCCAAGTTTACTTTAGAAAACATACAGGTTCTCTCAGACGTTTAGGTTTCCTCGCGTTTTCTTTCGACGTGAAGCGAGTAGTAATCTAATGAAATGATGCGCATATATATAAATACAAAACCCCTGCAAATACAAATAAAAATTACATTATACATAATGCAAACCTAACCTGCGTAAAAATCAACTAAAAAGAAGGTAGCAAGTTAACGAGGAAAAATAATATTATGCATTCGAAGACATCATGTTTTATGCTTGCTGCGAGTCTACGTGTATGTATACGTCCCATTGGTCCTTATATATTTTATTTACAGTTTTTTAGTTTTGGCCAGCTTTCTTTTAATGTTTATTGTTAAAAAAGAAATTATTAAAACACTAGCGACTCACCCTCGTTCTATTCGAGCTCGTCCCTACGATTGTTTTAAGTTTTAACGGATAGTATAGATTTCTCAGAGATTAGATATTTTGCCGCATTAAAAAGTAGGTATCGTATATGTTGACCCGGATACCCAACTATCATCATACCAAATTTCATCAAAATCTGTTCAGTCGGCTTTCTCGTGATGTGTTCTCAGACAGACAACAATTTTAAAAACTATAGATTCAGCCTCCGTATCGCTATTAATGACTATTTCAATGGGATTATCCAAATATTGTAATTAGTAGGTACAGATTCGATTCAGAGTTTTATTATATGTATAGAATACGGCTCACCCTCGCTTCGCTCGGGTTCGCCTCTAGAAAAACACTAATAGAGATAGATCTCTAGAAAAATGAACGGTTCCCGTGGGAACTACTACAGTAGTTCCCACGGGAACTGTTCATTTTTCCGGGATGAAAAGTAACCTGTTGTTTGACCGGCAATATAAGGTATCAGCATGCCAAATACTAAATTAGGTGCTTAGGTTGTTGTACTAAGTTGTATAAGTTACTATAGTTTTTTAACTATACCACGGGATTTTTTTAATTTTCCGGAATTAAAAGTATCTTACATATTGACCGACCATGCAAAATTTCATTTAAGTTTCGGAGATTAGCCCGTACAAACAGACAGAGAAACAAAAAAATTGACAAAAATCGGGATTTGTTCTATTTTTCTTCTTACGGCATGTAAGAAGATAACTGACTCGGTTTTTAGCATTTTTTTTCTATGTACAGATATTTGACTTTTACAGTATTATTATATTTATAGATAGAATAAATAACGTATAATAAAACAGTAGTATATAGTAATGAAAATAGTTATAGCGAGTGTACCTTAGGAGAGAGACATATACTATTGAGAACTTCTATTTTTATTTTATTTTATAGTATTAATTAGTGCTTGACTACGTTCCACCTGATGGTAAGTAAGTGGTAACGTAGTCGTAGATGGTACGTCGCACTAATTCAGTACTCTTGCCTTGAAGACACCCATGTTATAATCGGACGGAAACACCGCGCCGGCAGGTTGTTCCAGTCCTTAGACGCACGTATAATGAATGACGTTGCGAAACGCTTCGTCCGGACGGATGGAAAATCCACGACATAAGGATGGAGACCAGCCGTTCGTCGGGTGTCCGATGGTGGAAAGGGGATGGAGGAATTAAGTCGTGTAGTTCCTGCGCACACTCTCCGAAATGTAACCTATAGAATACACAGAGGTTGGCAACCCTTCGTCGGTGATCGAGGCTTTGTAAGTTAGCTTTTACCAGCGTAGGGTCACAAATAAGCCTGTGAGCACGCTACCGACCTATCGACCTTTTTAAGCCCTACGCAAAAAATCCCTACGCAAAAAATACTTAGAGTTTAAGGAACATAAAAAGTAAAAAACTTAATGGAGTCATACGCCAAAATGCCACACACCTCTTTTTGCGTCGGGGGTTAAAAAATATTATGTACTAGAAAAATTACACTATGTACTAGATAGAAGACTGAAACCTTGTACATATTCTTATTATACCTACGTGAGATTTGGAAAACGTTTCCAAAGCCTATAAAGTAATCAAAATAAGGAGTCAATTTAATAATTATTTTTAGGCGTGCCAGTTGAGCATAATTTCTTCACCAATAATGCGTAGAACGGAGAAGACACGAATTAGAAGTCCTCTAAAAATGCAATGTGTCTGTCAAATGTCAAAATCAAACTCAAATCTCAATTGACAAATAGTTACAAATTACAATTTCACTTTGCTTCATAGATCATTTTCTTATAATTTATTGAAAATAAAATTTTACCCTATTTGTAATTATAACGAAGAACATTGCTTGGAAAACATTTATTTACAACAAGGATAATAGGTGGAGGTTTATTTACATAAAATGTTTTAGAGATAGCTATAACATATTGTTTGATTTAAGATGATCCATAGTTTATTTATCATAAATCCTTCTGGGTAAGTTTACTGCTTAACTTGTTATTAAATTTAAGTTATTTAGCATTATACTCTTATTTATTAAAATATATTGGGTTCAGTATCAATTAAAGAGTTTTTGGATTATAACTTTTTTTTTAACTCAAACAATTCGACTACAGGGATGTGTTTCTCGAAAAACATTGGCGTAGTGTTATCCCAAGATCGGTATGTGACTATTATTTAGAAGCTCAAAGGGCATCTCCTAATGTGAGTAGTTTCTATGATCCTAATTATTGTTTATAAAGTTTTACATGTATGAATAATAAAAAACAAGTTATACTTTTAATAAAATATTTGTCTAATTTTAGGATGTTCCTCCAGTGCTAGCTGCTCCTCATCATTACTTAATATCTATTCAAAGGGGTGGGGTGGCACTGGTAGCGGTCAGTAAACAGGAAGTTGCTCCTCTTTTTGTTATTGAATTTCTACACAGAGTTGTTGATACATTCCAGGTTAGTAAAATAATCCAATAGCTTGAAATATATGAATTTTAATGGAATGGATTAAATTGACTGAATAAATTTAAATATTTTTACAGGATTATTTTTCAGATTGTACAGAAACTATTATTAAGGAGAATTATGTGGTTGTTTATGAGGTAGAAAATTTCATATCATTTTATTCAAAACTTTTGATTGCTATTGAATTTGCAAATAAAGACAATTTTCTATATTAATTGATTAATAATAAATTTTAGCTACTGGATGAGATGTTAGATAATGGTTTTCCACTAGCTACTGAGAGTAACATTCTTAAAGAGCTTATTAAGCCTCCAAATATACTACGGACAATTGCTAACACAGTTACTGGAAAATCAAAGTGAGTTCTATTTCATTTAATGTTTTATTATTTTTTACCGTTTTTAACCAAATAAAAAAAAATCTGCTACGTTTTTTAAAGTTGATTATTTTTGTATAGAATATATTAAAATAAATATTCTAGATAGAATGATTGCTTTATTAATTAAAGTAATCATTGCTCTATGAATTTAGGTTTGTTTGAAAAATATGCCAAATGACTGATGTTATTGCTGCATTTAAACTAATACAATGTAAGTCAGTAGTCTTGTATTATAGTAGTAGTAATCTCATTTCAATGAGGCACATTGTATAATATCCTTTTATTGCTTATATTTAGTGTTTCTTCAATATTACCTTCTGGCCAGCTTTCTAATGTACCATGGAGAAGATCTGGTGTCAAATATGCTAATAATGAAGCATACTTTGATGTTATTGAAGAAGTAGATGCAATAATTGACAAAAGTGGTGCAACAGTTTCTGCTGAAATACAGGGTTATGTGAGTTTACAGTTTAGACACTTAAAGATAACAGAAAAATTTCATACTGTTCTGTTCAATAGCTAATAATAATATATTTATTACTTTATCCAGTGTTATAATTTTTTTAAGTTTTTAAAATTATTATGTAAAACAATGTACAATGATTACTTGTAAGCTTACTTTATTAGTACAATAAGTAATAATCAAAAACAAAAGAGTTGTTGTTGAAGTTGAAAAAAATGTTTTTGCTATGCATCTTATTTAGATTAATATCTATATATATTTTCAGATTGATTGTTGTATCAAGTTAAGTGGTATGCCCGATTTGACTCTTACTTTTGTTAATCCTCGGCTATTTGATGATGTTTCATTTCATCCTTGTGTGAGATTTAAGAGATGGGAGGTGAGTAAGACATTTTCAATTTAGAATAGAATTTATTTATTGTATATTAAAAAAACTCATCCCTGTTTAACCCCCTTATGGGATGAATTTCGAAAAATGCTAAAACAGGTATTTATTTAATTGTATTAAAGAGCATTAATACCAAGTTTCAAGTAATTCTGATCATAAATATATTTTTGAGTTGTATTTATAGCGTTGCGTAGCGTTAGCGCTTAAAAGTAGCCTATGTAACTCTCCAGTCCTCCAAATATCTCCAAACAAAAAATCGCGCTAATCCGTCAATCCGTTTCGACGTGAAAGAAGGACAAACAAACACACTTTCACATTTTTAATATTAAGTATGGATAGTATGGATGTATATACATATATGTAAAAATTTAATAAGGAAAATTCTAACTTATGACCACTATGATTCTTAAAATTACTAAAAAGTTAAACTTAAGTCAAAACTTGTTTAGTACTGGTGTGATTTGGTCTTAATATATATAATTATTTTATTTTTCAGTCTGAGCGAATACTATCATTTATACCACCAGATGGGAATTTCCGGTTGATGTCCTACCATATTGGATCACAAAGTGTGGTGGCCATCCCCATATATGTGCGACACAATCTTACCTTAAGATCTAATGGAGACCAGGGCAGACTGGACTTGACTGTTGGACCTAAACAAACTATGGGAAGGACTTTAGAAAGTTTGTACTACTTGTAGTTATTGATTGTGTCATATCTTTATTAAGATTTTCATTAGGTCATTACACTTAAAAACAATATTTTGTATAGACCAGAAATTACTTTAAGAAATTTTAATTAAAATATTTCTACTTTCATTTTGGACTTCAAATTCACTCTCATTGAATCATTATTCACATTCATTTCACATTTTAATATGGGTAAATGTAAACAAAAAAACTAATTACAAAAAAATGTAGTATTGTCGCAACGAAATAAATCGATTAAATCTTACTTTCAATGAAACCATTTATTTTGAAAGGGTTTCTATATTTTTTTGTGAATTGCAATGTAAGTCATAAAAATAATTTCAATCATCTTTTATTTGTTTCAGATGTAGCATTAGAAATTTGTATGCCAAAATGTGTTCTCAATTGTTCTTTGACGGCGAATCAGGGGAAATATTCATACGACCCAGTGAGCAAGGTGCTACTATGGGACATAGGACGCATAGAACTGCCCAAACTGCCTAATATTAGAGGAAGTGTAAGTTGTGGTTATTTTTTTACAGTCATTAATTTTACTATTATATAAATACGAAAGTTTGGATGTTTGTTACTCGATCACGCCAGAACGGAATAGCACATAGACTACTTTTTTTATCCCGGAAAAATGTACGGTTTCCGTAGGATAGATTTGTTTTAATTTTTCACTAGCAACGAACCCAAGTGAAGCGAGGGTAAGCAGAATCCCTGATTTTCTATATGGTTAATGCTAGTCGGACATAATTCCACTGTATGTATATACCTTTTAATAAAATATAAGTTTCTCGCAATTCTGTAATTCAAAATAATAGGCAGAGTCACAATTAAAGAATAAGACCACAAATTGATTATAAATATTATAAATAGGTGACACATTTAAAAATTCTAGTTAATGTCTCTGATCTCCTTGTGCCTATTGGCAAAGTCCTCCAACTTACAGTATTGAGATCTATTTAGAGCCACTAATGTTCAGAACGGACTCGTGTTTCCCGCAACTTGTCCTCCCGCCTACTTTTATGACGACCTCTCCTACGCTTGCCGTTTCTGGCGTACCAGTATGTCTATCTTACTAAAACTTTGGCTAACTGTTAGTTGTCCGATAATAATCAATGAATAATTCCAGGTGTCAGTAGCCACAGGCGCAGACACAACTGGCGCGAACCCCAGCATCAACGTGCACTTCACGATCCCACAGCTGGCGGTGAGCGGGCTGCGCGTCAGTCGTTTGGATATGTACGGCGCTAAATATAAACCGTTTAAAGGAGTCAAATATGTCACTAAAGCCGGTAAATTCCATGTTCGAATGTGAATGGTTTTTTATTTTACAGTTTAATAATCCATGCAGACCATCCGCACTTTAGGGCGGGGCGTATGAGGCGAGACGAAAATGATGCGATATCGATTGTAAATTCAATTTTCTTCTTAATGGCTTCAAAGCGTGACAGTTGAGCACAGATTGCTTCGCTATTGTCACGTAGAATGAAGACACGATACCGATTGTGACTACTTAATTTTATATGACAATCGGGAAAAGTGATATTTATCACTAGGTGGCACTTTGATTTGACCCTTGCATTTGACAGCATTTCCATTAAAATCATTCGCGATGGTATACTGTATGGATTTTATACTGTGTTATTACTAAATGTATTCAGTTTTTTTATATGTGTAAACTGATATAACCTAATTGATGTTATGTTATATGGCATTGTAGAATATGTTGGGTTTTGAATTGTTATTTCGTTGAAGTTTTTTTAAAGTTAATAACAAATCCAACTATGCGGAATACGTAAAAAAGTTATGTTAATATTTCAATATTTTAGCCCTAAAATATTTCGAAAACAAAATTATTATAACAAATAAAAATCATATAGTAAATAAATATTTAGGTATATATTATGAACAATAACAGTCACTTATTTTTTTTACTAGACAAAAACACCAGTTACGTAATAGGGAATATGCGTGTGATTTAAATAAAGGTGAAATATTTTTTTTATAAGCTTTATTGCTTTTGAATTAAGCCTATATTAATATTTTTTATGTCATTTATTTATGATTAAGAAAATAATTATTAAAAAGTGCAAATATAGGTGGGAATTTCAAAGTAATTGAAACGCAGCGCCATTGGTCAGAACGAATGTGACGTCAGAGTATAACATAACAGAGCGATTAGTGATTTTGTATTAATTACAAATTGAGTCATTTTTCTATGTATATCATACTGTGACGTCACGGCAAGGCGCGAAATGGTGAGCGTTTAAACTATCCGTATCGGTATGATATTTTTTAAATACTAAAATTAAGTTTCTTGAGTTAGATTTTTTTTTCAATTATTATTTATCGATGTAAGCTATTCTATAAAAAAAATCATGCATATAATTCTCTATTACATGAAACTTACACATGATTAAATTTTGATACTGATAAGATTACTTACTATATATATCAGTAATTCAATTTAAATCACACAATAGAGTTGAGTTTGAATCATAATTGTGACAATATTATATGTGTGAATCAAATTTTGAATACTTTTGTAGACATACTCAGATCATTTGTAACAAATTAATATATAACACATTTTTTTTGTTGCAAAATTTGTTATTTCGACATAAATCATAAATGTTTTGTTCATGGTTACTATGAAAAGGGCACTAGTTATTTTTAACATTAACATTTGATCTGATTGTTTCGTTGAAACTTTCTTTCATCTTTGTATATAAGAACAAGTTATATATTACATTTTATAACCAATAAAGTTATTGCATAAGTGTTTTTGTTTTTATCTAGGGACAGCAGTGTCGAGCAAACAATATATCTTTGTTTTTTATTAGGCTTCCGTACCCAATGGGTAAAACGGGACCCTATTACTAAGACTCCGCTGTCCGTCCGTCTGTCTGTCACCAGGCTGTATCTCATGAACCGTGATAGTTAGTTGAAATTTTCACAGATGATGTATTTCTGTTGCCGCTATAACAACAAATACTAAAAACAGAATAAAATAAATACTTAAGGGGGCTCCCATACAACAAACGTGATTTCTTTGCTCGTTTTTGCTCGATATTGATAACGGCAACAGGTAGACGACTGAAATATTCACAGAATATTTAGTTATAGTAGTAAGTGAATACACTTTATATATAAATACTACTATACTTTCTTAGATTTACGCGAATATTTGACATTTTAAATAAAACTATCTTTTATTATTCGCGATTATCCGCGAAATAATCCGAAGAAATAGTTTCTTCTTTCCTACTTACGTTTTAACGCTTAGTATCGATTTCTCAGAGATCATATTTTTTTCCCGCAGTAAAAAGTATCCTATATGTTGGTTCGGGTCAACCAATCAGCTATTATCAGCTATCATCATACTAAATTTCATCAAAATCCCTTAAGTGGTTTTTCCATGATGCGGTAACAGACAGACAGACAAAAAATCTAAAAACTATAGATTCGGCCTCTGTATCGATAATAATGCCTATTTCAATAAGATTTTCCAAAAAAATTTAATGTACAGATTCGGCTTAGTTACAATTTTTTTATATATATAGATAGATCAAAAAATAAATTAAAATAAAACAAATACAAGCGGCTCACCCTCGCTTCGCTCGGGTTCGTCGCTAGGTACGTTTTAAATAGATATAAATTGTTATTAGCCAGCGTTAGCCATACAAATTTTTTTTTTCGTAAATTTTTCTGATGTTTTAATATTTATTATCATATTCCGGACTAACTAAGAAATCCAAAAATTCAAATATCTAGCCGTTCTTGAGTTTTATGTCACGTCACAACGGACACGCAATCGAACGGGATGAAAAAAATATCTGTCTCCTGGTTCTAAACTACCTCCCCACTAATTTTCAGCCAAATCGGTTCAGCAGTTCTTGAGTTATAAATAGTGTTAACTAACACGACTTTCTTTTATATATATAGATTTAAGGGTGGCTTTAGGGGGGCTTCCATACAACGATTTTTTGCCGTTTTATAGATAATAGTATGGAACCCTTAGTGCGCGAGTCCGACTCGCACTTGGCCGATATCCATACTAATATTATAAATGAGAAAGTGTGTTTGTTTGTCCTTCTTTCACGTCGAAACGGAGTGACCGATTGGCGTGATTTTTTGTGTGGAGATAGAGGGCTGCAGAGTGACATAGGCTACTTTTCACCGCGGGAGATTATCTAATTCCCACGGGATAACACGTTATAATACAATAAAAAAATATTTATGATCAGAATTACTTGAAACTTGGTATTATACTCTTAAATAAAATAAAATTAAATTAAATAAATACGTGTTTTAGCATTTTTCGAAATTCATCCTATAAGGGGGTAAAATAGGGCATGAAAGTTTGTATGAAACTACCTTTTTTTGAATTTTTTTGTAGTTTTAGCGCGGGCGAAGCCGCGGGTTTTGCTAGTTTTTATTATATATCCAACGCGTGACGTATGCGCCGCGTGGGCGGGGGTCCAAGCCCGGCTGCGAGCGCATCTCACCGCGGTCATTGTGCCTACCTGAGCGCTGGTCTACTGACACTCCTATATAGCCTCAATATGATTATACGTAATTTATATTATATACAGTCCACTACTTCTATTTAAAGTTATTAAGGCCTATACAGTATGAGTTAGGATTCATGATTGTTTTCCTACTAGTTTTAATTAATTTTATAAATTACTTAATTATAATTAATAATATTTTAATAAACATTTAAAACGCACGTGCAATGTGCATATAGTGGATATATAAAGTGGATTTAATTATTTTTAAGGAAAAAATGAGCGTTCATCAATTCAAAAATCAGCTGAAAATTTAAGGCTGAAATAAATACTACTAGTCAAAAGTGTACTTAAATGCACAGTAAGTGTTACCTGAAATAAAAGAAATATCTTAAAATAATCTGTTGTATATAAAATTTTAAAGAAACTTTGTAAGACTTCTAGACCCAAAGAGAAAGGGAGAGAGCGTTTGAAGGAAATAGAGGATCCCTGATACTCAAGGAAAATCTAGTGTTATTTTCAAACAGTGCGATTCGCTGTCGTCAGTCAGGAAAGAAGAGAATAAGGTCCTTTACCGCTAGATTGCACTAACAATATGTTTTTAATGATCCCTATAAATCAAATCAAAATATACTTTATTTAAATAGACTTGTCAATTATTATTTTTTAGAATTTAAATTAATGTCGGTATGTAAGTCACTAAAAAAGTCCAACTCGGCCCGAACGGTAGTTCTACTAAAGAGCGGTACCTAATCTCAAAAGTTGCTCTTTCAATAATAATATTTTTTACATACCTACTGTTTATAAAATTGCAATACAATAATTTTGTTCTTATTCTACGTCAATATCAACTTATATATTAAATTAACAAAACTATCCGAAGTTAATAATTTTACATAAACTACACAACCAATATGTTTATGCTCCAAGTCTCCAACACCTTAATTTATATTTTGTACTCTTACCGATAAAATTAATAATGCTTTTTATTTGTAACATTATTTTTATTATTCTCATTAAAATACGCAAACAATTAAGAAACTAAGTGCTTAATTGTTAAATACAAGTTGTGAAAGTGCTATATAATTGTGAATCTAAAGTTTCGTTACCGTTTTATGACACATGAAGTAGCTAGTGACCCAAAACGAGCAAGTGAGGGCAAAGCGCAAGTTATCATTACACCGCAAATTCACGGATCGAAAATTGCTTAAACTTTTAATTACGTACACAAGCAAATAGATAGTCAGTGGTGTATCATATGCTTAGAAATGAAAGGTTTATATTATATATTTTAACTTTTTTTGACTTCTGACTTACCTACTACTAAACTACATTTTAGATTATTGACCGTTATCAAAAAGGCTATTAATTGCTTGGCAAGGCTAAATTGAAGCGTATACTCACTCATGTTAAATGTGTACAGTGACTTCTGTGAAACACTAGAATTTTATTATATTTTCATATTAGTATGTTAGTGCAATAAAACCCCACAAAATTACTAAATTTTTCAAACGTTTATTTAGTTTGATTTTTACGTGATAGTAGTTACTAGCTAGTGAGTAGGTATGCATAAGTAGTGCTTAATTATATAGACAATACATTATTAAATTATTAAAACAAAATAACAATACAGGATTGCAAATTAGTGAAAAATATATAATTACATACCTATATTAATACAAAAAAATATTTCTTTAAATATTTTTTTAACCGATTTCCAAATAGGAGGAGGTTCTCAATTCGTCGGAATCTTTTTTTTTTCTTTTTTTTTATGTATGTTCACCGATTACTCGAAAACGCCTGAACCGATTTGGATTTTTTTTTGTGTTTCTAAGGGTATACTTCCCAGGTGGTCCCATATAAATTTTATCGAAATCGATCGAGCGGTTTTTAAAAAAATCAACAATATTTTAAGATATGAATATCTAATAGGTAAATATATATTTTACGCATGGAAATGTATTAGATTTGCTTTGCATCGGCTGGCACCGACTTCGAAAATATCTGATTAGGTATCTATTCTAAATGAAAACCATCGTTTAGTTATTTTTTACATTTTAGTGCCTGGAAGTCAGTTTTTTTTAAGTTTTTTAACAATATTCATTTAATATGATTCCATCGCTCATTTAAAAAAATGAGTATGACTAACTTTTTTATTTTCTAAATTGTACAAAGACAATTTTAAGGCTAACGTACAAACGATTTAAGAATGTAACCCTTTAAATAAAATCTAAGAAAGTATGATGTAACCGTTGTTAAAAATGTAACTTCGTAAATGTCCGTACGTCTATGTCACCATTTTTAGGGTTTCTTAGTCCAAAGGCTGTAACGGAACTCTTATAGATAATTTCGCCAAGTCAATTTGTCCATATGTCACAACTATTTTATCCGAAAACTTTTGAAACTACATTGCTAAAAAGTACTTGTTCATGTGAACCACTGAGCCATTCTGTAGTCAAATTACGCAATTACAAAATCAACGAAAATTAATTATTTTAAAGAATATGCGTTTGAATTATGTAAAGTAGTAGTATTTTCTGTTTCATGAGTTCGGCCGCATAATTAATTTTATTTTTCATAGTAATACTATGAAAGATACACTTATTTATCTAGATGCCATCAATAAAATGAATATCATAGGTGGGATTCTTTTCCCTCACGTAACAAATGAGTACCTATGTTAAAACAACACATAAATTTAATGTTTCATGCTACGGAAACCTCGGTGTGTAAATCAGACTCGCACTTGTCCGATTGTGTTTAATCCTCTAGACGAAAAATGTAAGCTACTCATCAAGACGGAAGTAAAACCACGATAATGTTGTAACATTACCGTGGTATAACACGCATATGCTATAAAAATACATAAATTTTTGAGTGAAAATAGATGGTAGAGATGTGATGTAATTTATAAGCATACTGCAAAATGTTAAAAACGAAATAAAATTAATATAAAAAGTACAAAATTTACATTTCCTTGCCCTCGTACTTGTTTTTTTTTTAACGTTGGGAGATGCATTTACGCACGAAGTGTGGGACTCACCGGCGAAGCCAGTACTACCCACTAAAACCCAACAAAACCTTCCCCCGTCTTAATGGGGCGTCGCAGGATCGCTTACGCACTCAACTACGACGCTCCGACGGCAGGTCTGCCGAAGCAGACCACCACAACTACGGGGTTGCTCCAAGGTCCACTCTGCTATCAGAGAAGTACCAGGAGCAACCCGCATGGTACACTGCCCACCGAAGAGGGCCGCCTCCCACTGCCCACTGAAGTGGGCCACTTCCCTGAGCCCTCGTACAACTACTGTCCCTTAAAAACTAGTTTACATGAAAAATGCAACGAAAACCCTAAGGGTATGAAATCGTCGTGAAGAACACGAAATTTCGACTCGTACATGACCAATTTTAAAAAAATAGAAAGACTTGAGAACATTTAAAATCGTCTCACACATTTATCTAAGAGTATAAAGAATATTTTGACTATTCAATTTAAAAAGTCACATATGACCTGTCACGGTTACTTAAATTTTTATAGTTGCGTTGCGGTCAGTGCAAGAATAATAAATGTGATATTACTATAATACAGTTAGTGTCACTAGGTTCACTTTATTAGTTTATGTTTTTTGAGTATGTAAGTATTTACGTTTGGGTATTTATTATTACTTTTCATAACATTAAAAGTAGTGAGAGTAAAGGTCAGATTTTGTAGTTTTAATTTTATTAAGTCCTAAAATTTTTATTAGTCGATTGGTAACAGTTATTTTTACATTAAATTGAAAAAACTTTTGGCATAAACAAGGCGTGATCATTTAAATAAAATTTACAAAAACCAAGTGAAAGTAGATTGAGGAATTTGTAAAGTATTTACTAGTTACTACATTTATCTCTACATGTGTATATATTCTTATTAAGATATACAATACACATATTATCTTGAACTGACTGTACATAATTACCTACTTTCCAAAGTAAAACATACATCGACTTCAAAATTACTTTAAAAGTGCCACCTGTTAAAACCTATATAAAATAAATGTACCTTTTACGTATTATACTCTTAATATTCGAAACCATACCTTCTCAATTTTTATTAAAAAAGATTCATGAAAATTGTTAACAATTATCGACGCAAAGATTTTAAAACTTTCTCCTAGTAAATGTTTTTTCTAATATTACTTGTTAAATTTTAAAAATAAAATAAATGATAAACCATAAGATTTTTATTTTAAAATATTGATTACAATGAATACCGCTATAACTGTTGCTCTATAAGTTATCACTAACAAGCGTGAGTTATTTTTGATTACAATCGGTGTATGTATGTATATTAATTAAGCAATTAATATTCTACAAAATTGCGTAGCCGTCCCTTAAGTTAATTGTCGCTATACATCGTGTAAAGTAGAGCAAAGTAAGAGTAGGATCTGGTCAAAATCTGTAAGAATATAAATCATATTTAACTGTGCAGTTACTAGGAATGCTAATTGTGACTCAATTAAAAAGTTTGACTGATTAAATTTCTTATCTTAGGTTTTAACATAATATATAAAAAATATGTATAAAATTTTTGTAACTTAACTTTAGTCTAGACTCTAGAGTCTGTGGCAAAATTATATTTAAATTTAACAAAAACTCTTTCTAGTACAATTACTCACCGATGAATATGTTACAAGTGATATATTTGTAAATTTCATTGCAGTAAATGCTATAGGTTTCTGACACCTAGAAGAGAAATATAAAGAATGAATATGCCGTTTGCGAAAGAAAAAACAAAAATTCCTCGTAAACACTTACCTCAGTATGAGAAACAGTAAAGCGCGTTGACACTTGAGGACTCATTTCATACACGCTTTGTTTTGATTTATATTGTAGCAACCAGACTATCGTGACCTTTCTTTTATAAATCAACCGATTTGGATGGTTATAAAAAATTGTATTAAAGAAATTAAAGTTTGAAATTCGTCAAGCTTTTTATTGTGATTTGTACAGATTGGCATACTACATCTATTAAGAATTGTTGTTTTAAGAAATATGTTTAACGTAAAATACAAATAAAAACAATATTATTACAGAAATTTTGTTTAAAATGTGTAAAAATTTAGTATGATTGCTCTACCTCAGAATTAGAAACAGTAAAGCGCGACGACAGCGTGGGCTCATTTTATACCAGTCGCTCTTGTACACGGCAGCAGCTATATTACCATTCTAAAAATATTAAATATTTTATTTGATTTATTTATATAAGTAAAATATATAAGGGCTCCGATTTTGTTTATAAATGCACAAAGACGTATACAAACCGCATGGAAAATTTCATCCGCATACCAGCACATTGCTCCCACTTGAATAAGAGCTGATCCAAGAAACAATTTATTGCTAATAGCCATAAAGGGTTCCAGTAACTAAAACAAGGTAGGTTATATATTTAGTAATTAAAATTATTCTTTACTAAAAACGGTACATCGATATCAAAATCATTTAAAAACATAATAAAATTAAAATATATAAAGACCTCCTCTTTTTTGAAGTCGGTCAAAAAGTTAATATTTTTATCTTGGTCATTGAATTTTTTCAACCATAAAAGAGGAATATGTAACGTAGAGTGACCTACAATTATCAAAGAACATATTATACTCTTTTAAGACAAACTAAGAAGTTTAAGAAGTATTATTAAAAGTTGTATGTATATATACGAGTACATTTGAGTATAATACAATGCAGTGGATCTTTGAACCCGATGGGAAATCCCATTGCCAATAAATAAATAAAAGCTGATGCGTCAATTACAAAGTTTGTACTTCAAAAATGTGCTTCTATACAAAGATTCATTCCCTTTTGGACTCCTTTGTAGGGAGATTTTTAAATAACTTTCCTTATAGTCATCGATCAAAAAAGTACTACATACACAATCAGCAACAAAAAATGTCCACGCCAAATGAGCGCTCATTTGAACATTTGAGCGCGCTTTTAATTTTTTTTTGTGAAAATAACTTTAAGTATTGCACTAAAGGTTCAATTTACATTGTTGTAGGTATATGTATTTCAACTAGCATAATTACCTTATCGCAATTGATGACAGTTTTAAGAGAACTTTTGCATGGCATTGTGTATCTAATCCTTTGATCCATTGATCGATGCCTATAGTGCTCATATTCGTTATGTAAGGATTTGTTATGCATGTTATTTACTAACCGACTTCCAAAAACGAGGAGGTTCTCAATTCGTCGGAATCTTTTTTTTTATGTATGTTCACCGATTACTCGAAGACTTCTGAATCGATTTGGAAATTTATTGTTTTGTTTGAAAGGTTATTCTTCCCAGGTGATCCCATATAAATTTTATCGAAATCGGTCGAGCGGTCTTTAAAAAAATCAACAATAAATATATTTTTTAAAAAGTTGGTGCCAGCGGACAATATTTTAAGATATGAATATCTAATAGGTAAATATGTATTTTAGGTATCAAAATATATTAGACTTTCTATGCGTCGGCTGGCACCGACTTCGAAAATCTCTGATTAGGTATCTATTCTAAATGAAAACCCCCGTTTAGTTATTTTTTACATTTTAGTGCCTGGAAGTCGGTTTTATTTTTTGTTTAAAGTTTTTATTCAGCGTTTTAAGCTATGCCTTATTCGTCAGTCAGTCAGTTGTAGTTTTATTAAATAAATTAACTAATATAATATAAGTATCAATTATTATAAGATTTACGAAAATCTTATGATATCGTTAAACATAGAATAATATTACATACCACAATTACAAACATAACACAGCAAATATTTATTGAACTCATTACAATGTTTATAAGATTGCACAGTGAAAAGGCATCTTCCAAATTGTTGCAATAGCTGAAATAAAATATTGCAATAATATACAAAATTGTACATAAGAGTTGAGAGTGCACCTATATGCATGCAATTTTTTAAGGTTAAAATGATTTTCAGTTTCTTGTCCAATATCCTTTTTACTGAGTTGAACTTAATATTTAAAGACTGAAAAATGAGTTGTGTTAACAATAGTTTACAAAAACACAATTTTCCTATTTGATTTGAAATATATTGTATTAAATAATCTTTTGACTTTCACTTTTTTGATGTTGGTAAAATAATAAATAGGTATAAAATAATAGGTTTTGGTAAGAATTGAAGAATAATATCATAAAAACAATTTAAAAAATGTTAATATCTAGCCTTATAAGCGTTTGATGCAGTTTGATATTTGATCGTATTTCCTCATAATTTTCTTCATCAGTTTGTTCAGTAGAGGCTAGTGACTCTAGGCGTCTTTGAAGTATTCGCATTAGTAGAGCAATATGGCTGGCCATTCCAAAAAATAGTAAGTCTGAAGAGACCATAATCCAAACACACGTGACTCCTAAAAAACGAATGCTTACTCAACAATTTTTAAGACTAAAATTAGCATATTAATTTCTATAGGTACCTATTTGTGGTAATCTTTTAACGGTAACTTCAAAAAATGTTTAAAATCATATTTTTAATGAAATTATAGTCCCCCAAAATTACACATTCATATGTCTGTATTATTATATTTACTGTATATTATCTTTACTAATAGCTTAATAATAAATAATTGGAAATAAACTACTGTTAGAGGTGATCTAATTACAGGCGGTGAAGTGATATTTGTTTTGAGTTCATCACGAAATTATAACCACATATAAGGCCTCAGGCTACATTATTATAACTACTGACCGACTGATCAAAGTTTAATTATTTGTATTTAATGCGCTCGCGTGGATCTAAAAATTATTTGTGACGAAGAATCAAAGAACCATTATCTACTTTCAAATCAATAATAATACAATATTTTAAATCATTCAAATGCGAATATATGTTTTATGATAGAAATTACAATGAAAATACGATAGCTTTTGTTTATATTAAATAGTTGTGTTAATTTATAGGCAACCTTAATTACTATTGTAATTCTAAATTCCATATGCTTAATAAATATATATTCCAAGTGAAAAAAAGGTGTATGAAATATGCGATAAGTATTTAATAGTTTATATGATGTAAGTTGGTGTTATTATTACTTAACGAGATTTTTCCCGCGGCTCAACTCGCATGATGGGCACGTCGATAAAAATTATTTTATGTGTTTATGTTAATTAATATAAGATATGATTACCAAGATGTTTTTCATTAAGCTTAACGTGAAGTCGCTAAATCTTTCTAGTTAATATGACATAAATGTTATTTTAGAAAACGAGTCCAAAAACATTTGTGTCATTTATTCATTCGTGTACATTTGGTCATTGCGTAGGTTGTAGGTGTACATCTAGATCGTCATCATACCAAAATTCTTCACAAGAATGTACAAGTATATAGGTTAACCGCTACGTATTTTATATGCGCATAATACGTAAATCTAACAGTAGCACGTAGTATAAATGGACAAAACTACTCCAGATTCTCTATTTGACAGCTATATACATATAATATGAGACTTAAAAAAAAGAATACATTTTTGTCTTACCAGCGAATGTTTCAAAAAGGTAGACAACAATATGTGTAAGGGGTTCGTATTTGTTAAAGGGGTACCAAGACACCCACACGAAGCCAATTTGAGCATCCTGACCCTGCCATACTTGGAAAAAATAGACAACTATTGGCGTCAAGTTATAA
This sequence comes from Brenthis ino, assembly GCA_921882275.1. NCBI lineage: Eukaryota > Metazoa > Arthropoda > Insecta > Lepidoptera > Nymphalidae > Brenthis > Brenthis ino. The sequence continues at coordinate 13,480,355 of OV170223.1, read as the reverse complement.
AACCATACTCCCAAAATATTTACTGAAAAATACCCTAAAAATAAACTTAAAAATTACAAGGGACAATATGTAAAGTACAAAGTAATACACGTAAAGTAGAGTAATGTAGAGTAGATAATAAGCAACACAACTTACAGCGATGGCTAATGCGTAATGCAGTCAAGCTTTTTTCTTTGATTCCTAAAGCATCTTCATCGAGAGGAGGCATCGGCCATATTCCAGCAAGTTCGTCAATCAGCTCCCCAAAAACTGTATTTTTATACCAGAGAACGAATACTTTTGCGATACCTGGTGTTTATAGTATAGTTAATGTGAGATATAAAACAGCTGTGAAAGTAGGGGAAATGTACTATGAAATTGACTAGTTCAGAACGGGACAAATTAAATTTACGGCACTAGGAACCAAGTAGTAGATTTTTAGTAGTTGGGGGTGATTGGAGACAAACTTTACCTGCAGTAAGCAAAATTCAAAACCAGTAGCAGTAATTTTGTAAACAAAATATAAAATTATATAATCGATCACGTTTATTGTAAAAAACATTCGTAATAAACACAATAACAGTTAAAGAAAAATCTTCAATAGTTGGTAAAAAATCTTACTCAAAGCGCCGTAGCCAAAGGTATGAAAGAGCGGAACGACATCTTCGACACGAGGTGAGTTGGCGAACGTGAGGACTATGTTAATGAATTCAGTGAAAACGTGACAGCAGATACCGCAGATGGATAGCACGAAAATAAGTTTTTGGCGAAAGTAAGCTGCAGTATTCTGTGGTTTATTAAAAGATAGACCTATACGTCTCATGCTGAAAGTGCTCAGCATTAGTGACTCATTTATTTCCATTTTGGCTGATTTTCTCGTAGCTTCATCCATTTCCATGTGTACTTCGTGAGTTCAATATTGGTTTTAATGTATTCTCGGCAACAATATAGTTCTAACTGCTTAGAATGTTAGTATTTTAAAAGGATTTAATAAATATCTATATATAAAATATTATGTCTATCTGGCTGTTAATAAATTTTTTTTTGGATTTCATAAGATCATGATCATTAATGTGAAGTTCCATGATATTTTGGGTAGACAAAATTCCTCCTACATTTATAACTACTATTATTTTCATATTCATGGAAAACAAGGAATAGATCATGGTGTTCACTCTGTCTTTCACGCACGCAAAATGTTGAAATAAAAAAATCATTCATCATATTATTTGCCAGACAACGTGAAAAAATGTGTTAGTACATTAAAGTTAACATGGAGGTGAGTTTTAAAAGTTTACAAAGTTCGAAATTTTATTATTCAAAAGACAAGGTGTGATAGTCTGATACCGCCTACTTTGTTTAAAACGTAGTAAACTTATGTTCGTTAAATTATTAAGTAGATAAGAAAATCTAGTCAAGGTACCGTTTTATTTGAATTATATTGAATTTTCCATATTTTATTTTTTCGATTGCTATTATTGTAAAAGGTTAGACATACATCCATATCCATACTAATACTATAAATGTGAAAGTTTGTGAGAATGGATGGATGGACGGATGGCTGTTTGTTTCCATGGGATAGATTTGTTTTTGTCTAGGGACGTACCCGAATTGAAGCGAGTGAGCGAGCCTGTCGCTAGTTTCTAATAGTTTTGATAAAATACATACACATATAGGTACATACATATATAATTAAAATTATTTTAATTGACCATTTTCAATTAGAGGCGGCCATCGACATGGATTGAAATGATTTAAGAATTTCCCGCTAGAGATGGCGGTGTTTCGGCAAATTTAGCACGCAGCCGCGCTCCGTGGCGCACTTTACAGTTCGCCACCGTTACGCGACGATTAAGCTGCGCACGCGCACTATGGAAGGTACCGTCCCAATGATTGCGTCTTAAACATGTCACTCGATTACGTCAATACTTATCAGACAATGTAAATCGTCCAAGAAGCCAAGCAAGAACATTTTGCATTATAAATTATAAATGCTACATGTACTGATAAAGAAATAAAGGTTTTAAATACGTCATTTTAGAGCGTTATTAATAGGCTTTATAGAATTTCGTTGTCAAATAACACCTAAAAGTTTGAGTTATTGATACTTGAATATAGTTTAATATCAAACTATACTAAATGAACTATCAAAACTTGAACTTCTGTGGCTAACTTATACCTAGGTACCTATAACATTTATAAAAATTTATATGTAGTTTATGTCATTACAATTTACAAACAATATTTACAGGTACATTATACGTTGCAATCAACATTATGAATACAGTATACAAATTTCTCTTTAGCAATTAATTATAAATAAATATTTCAATTGTATTCTGTTTTTTAAAGTTGCCTGACAGACATCGGTTAAGTTCAGACGCAAGTTCGGTCCAAAATAAAATTAATAATCCACGATCTCTCCACAAGTAAAAGTGCTACGTATTATCAATGCTCGGACAAGCGACCTAGATCTGGGTGTTCGAGAAGCAAAAACATCTTACGGACAAATTATACTAAAAAAAGGTGCGAATACAGTAAAATAGATGGTTCTGTTTATAATTATTAAAAAATTGGTTAGAGATTAGTTAGACCAAAAATGTTATCACTTACAATATTGTTTTATTTAATATTTTCAATAGGTATATTTTTTTGTGTGGGTCCACGCGTTAGTAAATAAACTTAGATCCACTAGATAAATGTAATGCTCGCTTTATTTTAGAACATTATTTAATATACATACATACATACATACATATATACATACATACATACATATGTGTCGTATGATACGCTCAAAGTTATACCTATCTATATTTTTCTAACTGATTAAAATGAAATTTACCTTTGAATTACGTCACAATGGAAGATCATTTAAATTTACTTGAAATTCGTACATTTATATCTTTACTAGCATTGCCCGCGGTTCCTCCCGCGTTCAAATGACCAATAACCAAATTCTTATATTTTGCATATTAGTTTACTCTTACATTGCATTTTTTATATTTTTTCTCAGAAATGAGATATTTCCCCGCGATAAAAAGTATCCTATATGTTGACCCGGATAATCAGCTATCATCATACTAAATTTCATCAAAATCCCTCCAGTGGTTTTTCCGTGATGCGGAAAGAGTCTCTATGATCAGTGGTAGGTGTATTACTATTTTAGAGAAATTTACTTATTATAATAGCCAAGTTTTTGTATAAAAATAATAAAAATGTTTAAAAATAATAATATATAAAACCTATACTAATATGTACAACCTAAGAATTTGGTTTTTGGTCATCTAAACGCGGGCGGAGCCGCGGGTAATGCTAGTACTATAATAAAACAGTAAGTTAGCAAAATCTGCACATGAAATATTTTTTTAAACAATGACTGCAATGTATTATGTACACAATATAGACCCCAAAACAATAGTTATTAAAATTTTTGTATGTTTGTCGTTTGTCTGTATGTCTGTTTGTGTGTGCGTGTTTCACGCAAAAAGTAATGAACCGATTTCAACGTTTGGTGAAGTAACAACTCATTACTCGGGTCAATATTTAGGATACCTTTTACTTCAGGAAAATCTTTCTTTCTCACGGGAATACACAATAGCGGGTGTTATCGAGTCCTCCTTATAAATCTTCCGCTAGCTAAATCTTAAAACATGCATCAAAACAATGCACTGGAAAATTGTAGGTTTTGAAAAGACCTACCGAAAAGTCCTGAATAATATATGTCTATCTCCTAAGGTATACTTCCGGTAGGTGCGCTTTTCACGCAAAAAGCACTGAACCGATTTTAACTAAATTTTGTGTAGTGATAACTGGGTGAGCTGGGAGGGTGAGCCGCTAGTAAATATTATTTCCTTGTTCAATTATAAAGCTTATTAAATTATAAGAAATGTTTAACAATAAAATTAACAAATATTGTAAGGTATGTACTTTGGTGCCGTTTTTGTATTTTTGAATTAATTTTATAATTTTATGAGTAGGCTGTTTGTAACAACTATATAATTCCATATATCTTCCATAATTATACAATTTTCGCCACTTTTCCGTTGTTTATAATTCAGTAGTAAAATGCATTTGCTTATCTTATACATGTAATAATCTCAAAGGCTACTCACTTGTAACCGTATTAAAATAGTATGTACGGTTTATAAGTAACAAGATTTAGTATAATTACACCAACTCCTTGTCCAAAGCATTGATTGCGATCGTGTCGTTATGTTAAATGCTCCAACGTTAACACAATAACCCACATGGGTAACATTAATATTGGAAAATTGCTTCTAAACGATAAGTAGGCTGATATTGTTGCCAATTTAGTTTCTATATCTGCATTTACATTAATATTCATACGCATTTGTGGTAAATGTAAGACAAATCATGATTTTATATCCAATAAAACATTTTCGAATAATTTATGCTAGCCTAGAGATGCCTGAACATAATAATCAATTTACTTGTAATATTTAGAATATTTGTAATAATATAATAGAATAATCTTACACTTGATTTATTACTCGATAAAATTAATAAAATATTCTCATTGTCATTTTTACGGTTATATTTATCTATCTGAGAAGTAGAAGAAAGCTGTTATATTAATTTATGTACTGTTTACACCATTTATAGTATAATGTTACAAGATTATAAAATATAGAAATTTTTATAAATATATAAGAAAGAAAACTTACATAGAATGTAGCGGTAATAGCTATAGAAAATTACGGTAGATATAAAAAAAAAATATAACAATATAGTCTTTCAGCGATAATGCAATGGAGTAATAAGAATAGACTAGCATTAATTTTAAGAGATTTAAAACTTGAGAAACAATTTAGCCGTTTCCGATATTGCGGCGTACTACTTGCTCCTCTCGTCTTATTGCCTTTCTGTCACAGAGAGGTACCGACTCATTATACGGGTTGCAATGACTTACATTCTGATTCTTAGTCGAAGCCTTCGGCGCTACGTGGTAATTATTTTAGTTTAGACGCGAGTAATTGAATCTCATTCAAATAAAAGCAGATAGAAATTTGCCGTGCGCGATGTAATTTAAGATTTTCATCTTGCAGATAAGTGGCAATGAGAATTACGCGAGTCTACACATTAACTTTCACTAGTATATCGTTTCGAACTTGGCCTTAAATCCTCTTTGGGAAACCGCAGGAAGTGAGATTAAAAAAACGTCTGCGGCAGTCTCACGTATTGTACTCTTTTTATTGCACCTCTAATGTGATTAAGTAGCAATAGAGCGCATATAGGAACTATAATTTTGTTTGTATCATGCCTGATACATTTTCATACTTATTGTTTTTATGATTTCCAATAGTTTTGAATTTGTTTTCGTCTGATATGATTATGGGGTGTAAAATTGAGTTCAATCATGATAAGATATTATTAATTTTAACCTTTCTTTTTTACGGTTCCCTTTCCAAATTATACTTTTAGTGATTCGTTCATAATACACTCGGTATTGATTTCTTCTTTATCACAAGCTTTTATTTAACATAAAATGTTTGTTAGTTGGTATGTTTGTTCAAGTCAAATATTTAAAAGCTGAATTAGTGCACTTCCTCTTCTATACAGAAATAAAGTTTTACAGATTAGGTCAGTTTTGATAATAATCAATCTTTATAATAATTTTCACCTGATTCTTCATCTAAGATTGGCTACAGACGAAGCAACTACTCAACGGTTAACGCAACGTAAATTTTATATACGCATGTAACGTACAGGTAGTAAATTTTATATACCCATTCAAATATTTATTATAGCCCGTTCTCAAGTCTACTATGGCGTGGCTGCTACAACCAGGGTATGAGATATCTCCTCAGCAATCAACGGCGCAGACATGAATTTTTGTATACGCTTTAAATGAATAAACCCTAATTTCTAAATACCATGTCTTGTACACTAAAAAGTTAGATAAATAAATTAATAGTAAAAAAAAAACAATTTTAAAAATTTATTAATTTACTTATATTGTTCTTTTTAGCGCTTTAAATAAAAGCTTATTTAATTTTTTTAAATATTGTTATTATTTATTTTATTTTGAACTATCGACTCACCCTCGCTTCACTCGGGTTCGTCCCTAGCTTGCTTCCCAATGCAAACTTTCATCCTCATTTTCATCCCCTTACGGGTTGATTTCTGGGATAAAAAGTTCTGGGGTAAAAGTTTCATTCGAAACGTCGGGAACCAAAAATCGAAATAAATTCGCGACAAAATCCGAAAAGATAGTTTTATTTAAAATGTCAAGTATTCGCGTAAATCTAAAAAAGTATTAAGTAACTAAAAACTTTTATAATTTAGCCTTATTAAGCTTTTTGATTATAGCAAGATTGATAATTTAATCTTAACAGATATATTTTTATGTTCTATATTTTCATGAAATATTTTTTTTTATAAATATTTTCAATAGAACGAAATATTTTCGATATTTAGTTTTATGGTAAATAATCAACATATTCTACTCGTCTTTGTCTTCTTGTTATATTTTTTTACTACCGTAATGCTCTAACAAGAAGTTAAATTCAATATCGATCTGTCGATCTGCGGTGGACTGGACATAATAAGCAAAGTGAAGTAGAAGGTTATAGTTAGAGCGAATTTAGTCAAGTATTACGAACATATTCATATCTCATATTCCTCTGGATTGTGTAACCATCCCATTAAAATTAGTTCACCTGTTTTGGAGATTAGCGGGTACGACCATACATACAGGCTCTTCAATTTCCTTTATAGATATTATGTGTGCATAGTAAATGATATTATAAAAATGTTTATTATGTGTTTTATTAGACGAAAGTTAAGACTAAATATTAGTTAAATATCACTGAAAATTAGTTATTAATTAGTATTATAATGTTTATCCTTACCGATTTAGGCCACGGCGGCTAATCTCAGGGTCATAAGCAAGGAAAAAGGTAATCTAGTTTTTTGACTATTTGAGAGATCGTCGGTGTTGATCGATCGTTTTTTATTAAAAGCGCTGTAGCCTAACAGATAAAATGTGCTGAAGATTTTATTTCATATAATTTCCTTTATTTGCAGTTTATAATATTACTAGCGGACCCGACAGACGTTGTCCTGTCTACACGTCTTTAATTTGAAAATTTCAAACTTTTTTTAATATTTTTTTTTGATGAAAATTATTATTCAAATTGTGAATCTAAACCATTCCCAGATCCCCTTGAACACACACAAAAAATTTCATCAAAATCGGTCCAGTCGTTTGAGAGAAGTTCAGTGACATACACACTCACAGAAGAATTATATGTATAAAGATTTTACTCATTCTTCATGCAATTTATAATCTATATTGTCGAAAAAAGAACTTTTTCAATAGTCCAATGAAATCAATATGGAACTGAATTTTTATCTAAGATTAGCGGCTTACCCTCGCTTCGCTCGGGTTCGCCTCTAAAAAAACAAGAACAAATCTATCCCTCGGGCACCGTATATTTTTACGGGATAAAAAGACTATGTGCTATTCCAGACTATAATCTATCTCTGTGCCAAATTTCGTCCAGATCCGTTAAGCCGTTCTAGCGTGAAAGAGTAACAAACATCCATACTCACAAACTTTCACATTTATTATATTTATACAGATAGTTTCTGAAAGTAAAATTGTTATTTAAAACTAGACTATGAAAATGGCATCTTATGTCATTTTATTCAGCTTTTTTTAACATCCACTCCTGGGCTGCTGGGCATAGGTCTCTACTACCACTTCACATTTTCTTCGAAAGCCAGTTTGGTCTTCTCAGACATGCAGGTTACACAATGTAATAATTTTTTATAAGGAATAAAAATCAAAATATAGTAATAGTAGTGGAACTACTTCAGGTTACGAAGTTGAAATCTGCTATTTAATGATCGACCTCAAATTGTATTTTTATTATTTTATTTTTATTATTTGTTGATATAGTGGCAATAAAAATACATACTCAATTAAAATTTCAACTCACTACTTATTACGGTTCATGAGATACAGCACTCTGACAGACGGATGGACGGACGGACGGACAGCGGAGTCTTAGTAATAGGGTTCCGTAGGCACCCTTCGGGTGCGGAGCCCTAAAAAGGGTTTCCGCTGATCTGAAAGGAAAATTATTTTTCTTTCAGGTCTCATACAGGTAATATTTAAAAAAGCTCCAGAATGCTTTCCGTATAACCTTTGAAATTTTAAAAAACCTTCTAATTAAATCATTTTAAAGTTTAAAAAAAAAAAAATATAGGTGCAATTTATAATTATAATTGCTCGACAATTCATATTTTGAGTTATTTTGAAACATTTCCTAGACCTTCATAGGCTGACATCAATTTTATTTTTTATTTTTATCTTCGATTATAAATTTTGCAATTCAAAATTTCATTCTATAAAAATATCTATATATTTTACTTACATATTTAATAATACTATATAAGCTCTTATTAAATTTAAAACTAATACACTACGTACTCTGTTTCTTGTTCATAAATTTTTTAATAAGAATATAGAAAGGTTAAAGCCTAATAAGGGATAATTTTCTACGTTATAGATAACTAGATACAGTTGAAGGAATGTCGCGGTTGTTGTGGTGTGCTGCTATGTGTCGATAGCAAATCTTGATGATTGATGCTATTTGCAGATTCGTTGTCCTGTGCCTTATTCAGTCTTTACCAGCGTTAGAGTCAGCAAATTGCAGTGTTCAGCTTCGGGCGCTTTATTGAAAATTCGATCTGTTACAGAGTTTGACCAGATTTACAAATATGTATACTACGTGGTGGATTGAAGAGCTAAAGTCGTGTGGTTTCCGTGCTGGCTAGAGTCCGTTATCCGGCGTCAGGTTACGGTCATGTCTATAAAAGACAGCGGCGTCTTCTTCACCGTTTCATTCTGTTTGAGACGCCCCGGCTGCGTGCTCCCGTGTGCGCGCCCGTCTCACAAACTTAGTGTCGGTCTCGCGAGCTTTGCCTTTCCCTGACTACTGCTAGGCTTAGGCTTTAGTGTTCGCGGCTAAGGACAATTCTATTACGTGTATTTACTTGAACTTGCTCTTGTTATTGGTGTCCGTGACGTTTCAACAGGTATGTTTCGTTGTTTTACTTGCAGATTTTCTTTTAATGTAATGAAGACATTGATTTTCATAAATTATATCATTTTTAATATCATTAGTAAAGTTGTTACTATATTTAGGTTTTCAAATGTTTTAATAGTCGGTAATTTCATAGTTACCCAACTACTGTAGCCCATTTATCTTTATTTTCAACCGACTTCAAAAAGGAGGAGGTTCTCAATTCGACTGTATTTTTTTTTATGTTTTTTACCTCAGAACTCCGTCATTTATTGACCGATTTGGACAATTTTTGTGTTGTTTGAAAGTGTATACTTCCAGATTGGTCCCATTTAAATTACAAAAAAAAATACCACCCCTAAGGGTGGAAAAATAGCTAATGATGAATTTAACCTACTTCTAATTGTCATATTGACTTGAAACTTTGCAAGTGTTTCTATTTCCATTGATAGTACAGTGGTTCGGTATTGTTGACCTGATCTGATGGTAAGGCCAGAAGGTGAATAGGTGGAAGTCTTCAACGGCTAATAGTAGATACTTTGAGTTTGGGCTTATTTTGTTTGATTTGACAAGCCTAACACGTTAGAATTCTTACTTTGCTACTACTGTCTACACTAAAAAGGGTAAAATAAAAACTTTTTAACAAAAAAATAAAAACCGACTTCAAACAAAAGCACTAAAAAGTAAAAAATAACTGATTGGTAGTTTTCATTTACTATACATATTTAATCAAATATTTTCGAAGTCGGTGTGCTTTGGCTAAGTAATTAAAGCCTACCTATTAAATACATACCTAATCAAATATTTTCGAAATCGTTGCCAGCCCATACAAAGCAAAGCACACCGACTTCGAAAATATTTGATTAGGTATGTATAGTAAATGAAAACTACCAATCAGTTATTTTTTACTTTTTAGTGCTTTTGTTTGAAGTCGGTTTTTATTTTTTTGTTAATTAACTGATTTGTTCGTCTGTATGTATCTTTTTTTATTCTCTATTTGAAATATTATTATCGTATTTGAATTACCAGTGTTATTATAATTAACTTCAACAGATAAAAGCTTTTATGCACTTGTGGTTTATAATTAATAACTACGTCTATTGACTTAATGATAGTTTAAAAGCTTTCCGTAACGCAGCTTTTAATAGAATGAACATGAATAAAACTTAGTTAAATTGTTATATTCATATTAATCCAAATTGTATAAGAAATAAAATAACGAAATTCGGGATAGCATAACACGTACTTTTCACTTAGATTATTACCCTAATCGTTAAAACTAACTGCTGCTCAATAATTTTAAATCTGGCTCATATACGGTTTTAAGTCAGAAAATTAATCATTATTATATCAGAACATTAACACTACTTCTATGTACTTCTATAATACCATTAAATTAGGTTATATAAAAGCTATGCGTTATAAATTGTATTCGCACGGTGCAGTCCGTTTTACCCGGATAAGTAAACGTACATTATTGGGACGAAGATGGTAAAATGATTACTGTCATTACCGGAGAATTACGTGACGGGCTCGCCATTACATGCACTCTGGACTGTTACCACGCTATTGTTGATTAGTGTCTTTCCGTAATAATAGTAAATGGCTTTGGACTATTTTTTATACAAAGAAAGTAAAAGTCATATAACGTTGTCCATAAATTATGAATGTTTGATACATTAGATAAGACGATTCAGTACAAGTTAATATTTTATACAAATTTTATTTAATTTTTGTGCACTTGAAATCCCCTATAAATTATACCATTCTCAGATTACCACTGATCGTAAATTATGTTATTTAAAATATATTTTATAACTTTAGTATTAAGAAGTATTTTTATCGAATCGAATGAAACGCAATTAATTACGCATCCTTTTCCAAATTACAAATCGCTGCCATTATGAGTTTGACATTTGTTAGAAATATTTTTTGACACAAAATAAGAATATAAAAATAATTATCATAAATGCAAATAAAACAGTACCATTCTTTTAACAATCTAATAATGAATTACGTTTTATAAAAGCTATATATAACTTAACAACGATATAATAAAAGCTTATTAAAGTCAATACCCTTTCATAATTTTTAATACTAATACGTGTTTCTTTTAACTTGTTTAGAACCAGTTCCAAGGTAAGGACAGGTCCTAGTTTATAATTTCTTTTCCGTCTATTACTATCAACTGTATGATATAAAAATAAATATATATCTTGCAGAACTTTTTGCCGGTAAAATTGGAAAAAATAAGCCGATTTATATTTATAGAAGTGAGTCAATAAGAGTAAGATGTACTAAATTCCTATATATGGCATATCTATATTATACATGCTATAAAAGTACAACTTCATTGAGGGTCCTCCTCACAAGAGAAACATAAAAAATACTTGATCTAATACGTTAGTGTGATCAAAAGGTAATCAAAATGAAGTGTTCAATGGCCTAACAGCGAGGCGTGGCAAAAAACATAAGTCATATGCGTGGACATAAAACCATATTATAACCAGTTACTTTTTTGCGAACAAGTGCAAGCGACCTTGACCGGTATGTACGCCCAAATCTCCGATCGGCCCACTTATGAGTGAATGCTTTACAAATATTAGTCTTCTAATATACACACATTACTTATATCGTACTAGCATTGCCCGCGACTCCGCCCGCGTTCAGATGACTAAAAATCAATTTCTTAGGTTTTACATATTAGTATTCTCTTACATTGCAGTTTTTGTATTTTTTCTCAGAAATGAGACATTTTCCCGCGGTAAAAAGTATCCTATATGTTGACCCGGATAACCAGCTATCACCATACCAAATTTCATTAAAATCTGTCCATTGGTTTTCTCGTGATGCGGTAACAGATAGACAGACAGACAAAAAATTTAAAAACTATAGATTCGGCGTCTGTCTCGATAATAATGTTTATTTCAATAAGATTTTCCAAAAAATATTTAATGTACAGATTCGGCTCGAATTCATTGGGAAGTAAAACTAAATTAAACTATAATTACATACTACTGGGAACGCCAATAGTTATATGGTAGAATATTATATAATATGGTATAACTATATACTTGGAGTATCTGGGATTTCCAATACATTAGTAAAATGTTTTTCAAACTTAATCTCAAAACTATTTTCTGCATTATCATTACAGTTTTTACTGATAAATATATGGTGAAGAGCATAAGAAGTAATTAGACGTATATGTATATTAACCGTCTTAAAGGCTAAAGCCCCACACAGGATATAATGACACACCATTTGTATGTACATATCCTATAAACTTGACAGATGTGCATCTCGGTTTAAGCTTTATTCATATAAGTCCTCGCTTCCTTATTCAACATGGTCACTCGGTATGTTTATTACTAGTGATTGATGGCTTTTTCTATGCAATTTTCAACAGTCATATCTACGCTACTACGTTGGATGTCATCTGCAATTATAATTTATTGCCTCTTGTTATCGATCTTTGTTCCTTGACTAAGGCGAAATTACCCTTAGGCAGTATCGGGTTCCAATGTCATTACCTATGATTTAGATGCTTGTACGTCAAATAAATATTTATAGGCTCTTAATTTTTAGAAAACGTGGCCATAGTTCATTGCAGGTCAGGCTGGATTGAGTAAAGAATATATTAATTGGTCAAAGACAAAACTGTTTCAATAAATCTTTTTTGAAATTTTGAAATTTATATATATAATCAGAATCTCGGAAACGGCTAAACGATTTTCAAGAAATGTAGGAACTGGGGGTTTCGGGGGCGATAAATTGATCTAGATTAGTCTTATGTCTGAGAAAACGCGTGTTCTCGAGTTTTCATGCAGTTTTCTTTTGCATTATTCCACGCAAAATATCGGTAATTTACGCACTCGGGCATAAGCATCGTGGTCAAGCGGCCAAGGTGCAAGATCAACAATCACAGGTGTCCAGATTCGAATCTCGCTCGCATATAAAGTTTTCACTTTTGTTTTTATTTCATTTTTACGTGCCTCCTCGTTTGCCTCGTGGTGTGATCAAGTCTTTTTCTGTGCCATCTCGTAGAACAGTATTAGGGGCGTATTCAGCTATACCTAGGATCATAAATTTTCAACAGGTGTAGTATTTCAATCGATGTATTTAACATTTCACTCAATGTCTTTAGAAAAAACATCAAAACTGTCTTTACTAATACTATTAATCTCACACACTAATTGTTTATTTCTCTGTTACATTTAATTGTTTTTTTGAGCATGTTGTGTTTACCTTTAAATAGATTTACGATTACTAACCTATATTTCACTTGTATATGTATGTAAGCCATAAATGTATATAATTGTAAAACTGCTGGTAGACCTTAATAAAAAAAATATTTATTCAAGTATTTTGTTTTCTTTTTAAATATTGTACTTTAGGCCAAAAACTTCGAGCGAAGCTCGGTAGCCCAGGTACTGTTTTTTTACACAAGTACCAATGGTACTGCGACAGAACTAACAACTAAAGAAAATTGCTCTTCCATTTTTATATCGGTTTGGAGATATATAATAGTGGACTTTCACGTTTATTCATTACATTAGTAGGTCGCGTGGAGATGCGGGACACTGTAGCCAATCCATTATACTTCACAATGCTAAATGTTTCTCCTAGCTACGTGATCCCAAACGTTAGTGAAAGTTATATTTCTGTCTTTTTGTCAAATATAACTGTCATTACAATCACGAAGTAGTCACATCGACTAAATGAAATTAAAAAAAAATAGAGTTAAAAGTTTAGAATAGAAATCAAATTAGCAATTTATAAAACAAAAGTAATTAAGCATGAAAACGCAATCATATCTATGTTGAATCTGAATAAATTTAACGTGGGCTTTTTGTGTTTATTAAGTAGTTAATGGAGATGATTCAATGAGGGTAGTTCATAACATTTGAACTGCAAGCCCTTTACAAATTCATTTGATGTATTGCTATGTTTTTAGTAGTGGCTGTCCGTGCGCGTCGTCACGAACCTCCCGGTCTACGCGCACGAGACGCGAGGTATTGTATCGCACAAACCAAAAGAGCGGAATTCTAAAAATTCTCGTCTAACTGTTCTTTATTGGACACACAGACGCGAAATAAAATGAGCGATGGATTTACTATATAATACTTAGACGAAGAGTTCCAATATCTACCATATTTTAGCTGAAAATTTATAGAAATATATATATACTCGTAGGTAAAACATTAGTTAACCATTAAACTTTAATCACACACAAGTATATAAAAGATAATCCTATAAACTGAGGCATTATCCATAGTTACGTTATGTAGTTAAGAGATTAAGAAACGGGTCAGAAGTAGTTTTATTATCGTGAAAATAAGCGATTCAATTATTTTATTACATAATACAGTCTTCTTACTGATTCGAATGGTTCAAAATTACAGTCATTTTGTTCATCTTCTTACATTATGTGGTTTAATATAGGCTTAATATTCCTAGACTAGACGTATTTATACTTAGACTTTTCTTTTAGTAGAATTCAGGATTAGACTTTGAAAATGGAGAAGAGTAATTTCATTTCATGATACAATTATGTATATGGTGATTTGATTATTTTTGAAATATGCAATCTTAGGCCCTCGTGATGTAATAAAGTTTATTGAAGTTCGCTTTTATATTTATAAATATGGTGACTACATAATATAATGTAGTCATTAAAATAAATTCTATTAAAAGAAAGTTGTCTGTACCAAGCCTTTCAGTATTTCGTTCGTTTGAATTTGATTTTGTTAATATTTTTTTCAATAAAACGGTTTATTGTTGATATTGATACACTCACAAATGTGTTAAAATATGAAATAAAGAAAACTTTGATGTTTAGTTAATAATCTTTATTTATTACGATAAAAATATATAGTAGAAGTAGTGCCTCAAAGATAACTTACATATATTTTTAACACATATGTATGTATGTGCTTGCAAAGAAAAAACAAACTCTATACATGGCAACAGTAAGTTCTTTCTGAAGAGAAGGTTCTTTCTTTTCAATGTTTTTATTTTTATAACCATGCGGTCAGAGTCAGTACTAACACATACATAAAAATTATAATATTAGATTCATAATGAAGATAGTTATGCATTTTTATCTAGCGTACAAGAGACACGTAGATCTCACGTTTTTATGTTTGAATTTATGTTTGTAGTAATGTTTATGGTATGGTATTTATAAGTATTGCGATCTGGACAGTGGAGATGGACTATATCATAAACGTACATTGTACGTGTAATGTTAGAAGATAGTTTTTTATTTTCAAGATTAAAATTTTTATTTAGTGAAATAAACAGGTAAGTTGATATTTATATTTCACAATAAAGACTATGTTGGTATGTAGATATTAACAAAAAAAGTTCTATTATTAGTAAGTTTTCCCATTTGCAAGTTTTAGAGTTTAATACGAGCGACTTACGGAATTGTGAAGGTTGTGGGTCGAGCTGGCACTGTCGGAGGGAGGGCACTGGGTCGAGGGAAAGTAGTGGGGACGTACGGTGCATACCACAATTACATCCGCGCGTTATGTTGTATTCAGATTAAGGCCGCTCTCCAATGATACGGTGCAACAAGATTTAAATAGTGCTACTGCATAGGTCTGAGAAATTTGCCTTTTGTCTTCCAATTTTTATGGCTAAAAATGCAAGGGAATCAACAACACATCTATTTAAAAATTTCATAATTTAAATCATGAAGATATTATTCGAGCTTTTGAGAACATTTTAGAAGATTTAGTTTTAAATCATTTCAAACATCTTTAGATTTTCTGTAACTATAAAAGCTTTGTGCAAATCTATCTTAACGACGTAATGACAGAATGGCTATTACTAAATAATACAAGTTAACATGTTCATAAAATGATGAATAGGCGTGTCAAACAATAACAACGGAATGCTCACAATAGTCTACGATGTAGACCGCTCTCACCTGAAAGGCCTAAGCAATCATAGGTATAGAGAATAATAGACTCACTACACAGTTGTAAGCCCACTTTCCAGAAGAAATTATAGGTTGTACTGACTTATGTGAACTTATGCTTTTGTATTTATTTACTTGCGGTAAGTATTTACTACAATTAATATTGATATTTTGTACATTAAATCTAACAAATTGTATAATAAGTGAAATATATAATTAATATATAATATTTTCGTCTGAATCTCAAGTAAATAGCAATCAAAACTAGAAGTATAAAACTTCTAGAAGTATAAAACTTATTTAAAGCACATATTTTTTTAAAGATATCGAAGATAGAATTGCTCACTGCTATTCTCACTAGCTCTGTTCGCACGTTTTTATACTTATAAGATAGTATCAGATTCCAAAGCAGTTTATTATTATAGACGAGATGCTTCCGAGAGGCTTAGAGATGTAAAGCTTTTTCTATTTCGTTTTAGTAGTCAGACCAATTTCAAAATAGTATATATATTTAAGATAAAGTATTCGAATAAATACATAAGCGAAAACAAGGTACTTAAGTATAAATAAACTTACAACACAAACTAAATGAGTGAGCAAAAATATATGAAATCTAAAATAGGTAGAAAAATTATTCAAATAAAATATTTAAATATATGTTTATTAAATACTTGAAATATGTATTTTTCTAACAAAATATGCTTAAAATTTTTGTTTATATTTTTTATTTATGTAATATATTTTTTCGATTTATAATAATTAAATTATTAAATAACTATGATATATTAATCTCAATATTATTTATTTTCTTGGTTAATCAATGGATAAAATTGGTATTTAATAAGTAAAGCCAGCTTGCTAAGTAAGGAAGTGTGACGCTACGGTTGCATAGCAGGCAGTGATGCGTAGCAAGGCCTGAGAAAAGTATCTATAGTATAAATATTTGAATATAGCTTCTAAGTAGAAAGTTATAAGGACTGAGTAAGTATCTAGGCAGCGCCCTCTGCACCCAGGTTTGACCAGGTTGTAGGTAGAGCATGACCAAGTTGACCGCTCTCCTACTATTACTACGTTATAGGAAATCTTTTAATTATGGAGTGCATAAACAATATACTATTTACATGGTTTTTGCTTACTTTTTTTCAATCGACTATTAAATTGTTCAGATTAAAAATAGTTGAATAAAAAATGTGTTTAACAAATTACATGTTCTTGTAAGGGTAAATAATAGTTATATTTTATTCTACCTTCCAATACAAACCTAACAAAGCAATCCATTTTGTCGAAGATGTAAATTATAATAAATATTAAAATTTCTGTTACTTCTTATCCACCTATGCGTGTGCACGAAGATAAAATAAAACATGTTTGTATTGATTTACTATATTGAATTTCTATCTGGAAATATTTTCAAAATATTTATTACTTTCCTTTTATTACGACTTTATCTCAGAATATAAATATTTATGTATTCAAATTGATACTAAAGCTACGAAGTAATTATTGATTATTAATAGGTAATCTGTGTTACTGTACTGAAGCGAAATGCTTGTGAAGCTCTAAATTAGCCAATTATTTTATTAGGATTTAATACTCGTAGATATCAAAAACATCTGAGTATCGGTAGTTAACTTTGACAATTAACAAAAGAAAGAATATTGAAAATAAAATTTCTTATGGAATGCATACGACCCTACAACAGGTTTCATCAGAACGTATATATCAACAAATAATTCTCACTCAATGAACACAGATATAATAGATGTTTTTTCTTTTATGCCAACATTTCTTCCTTGTAATATGAGACGATGCGGTTGAGATAGATCGTCTTTAGTTTTTATATTTATGAGAACATTGGACTGCACTTATACGTCTTATAAATGCCATAACTAATATTTTATTACATTTAACACACAATTTTTTTTAATATATATATTTTTTATATTCTATGCATTTCACATGGTAAATCATTAAAACATCATTTACATTATGGAAAATGGAAAATTATTATAATTTTATAAATATAATATATTAAGTTCGTGAAGTCTAATGAGTCTAATCTGTTAGCTTAAGATGTTGTTATGATGATAGTGATTATAGATAATACTAAAATTTGCCACTTTACCAAAAGAAAGTTCTCGCTTTCGCTACAGCAATTTATATTTAATCAAAGTCATTAATCATAAGATTAATAATAGCAGTCAACTCTTTTCGATTTTAATGTGGACACAAATAATGACTACACGAATTAGTTGAAGAACTTAGAATAGATTTTACAGTGACTTATTATCATATATTATTTGAGTTAAAAACTAAATTAATCACGTACTGAGATTTGTATCTATTATAAAAGGAGCGGCTTTTAATAGTTTTATAACAAAGTGCAAGTAGCGACGTGAGCGGGATGTTAGTCACGCGGTGTCAATGACCTCAAGGATGTTTCCGTTCCTGATTGATACGATTGTTGAGTAACAAGCCTCAACTGGTATAATTACACGTTATAAAAAATAATCCAGGTAAGGGATATTTAATATTTTATCAGTAATAGTTAAAGACGATGGTATGTTGAAATATTTAATATTTTACGAAAGAGATATCAAAAAAGAAATATTAATATAAAGAAAACTAATTACACTTGGACAATAATAATTTATTTATAAGAATAGTCTATACCTAATCAATAGTGACGCGTTGAGGTAGGCCATTACCATTTTGTTCATAAACTTAGGCTCTATGAAAAGTAGTGACTGTATTAAGAAAGGGGCAATAAAAAGCTTTGAGTAATGTTCTTCAACATCTAATACTGAATGAGTGACATTAGCCTTAAAGTTTCTATTGATACTTTCCAGAATCCTCCATGCTT
Organism: Brenthis ino; assembly: GCA_921882275.1. Classification (NCBI taxonomy): domain Eukaryota; kingdom Metazoa; phylum Arthropoda; class Insecta; order Lepidoptera; family Nymphalidae; genus Brenthis; species Brenthis ino. The sequence goes on along the minus strand of OV170223.1, from coordinate 13,461,529 downwards.
AATACAAATTTAATGTTTATATCATTATTTTATATTTTAATTTATTTTAAATATTCAAAATATTTTCTCTTGTTTAATAAATGAGACTATATAACCTAAAAATCTATTTAAATATATTTTACACTACTGACAAAATGTCTTTTACTCCGAAGTCTCTAAGTTTTTTTTTCTTTTTTTGAAACAAACCAATTAATGTAGCGGGACAAGAAGTAGTCTTTATCACTTTCCAGCCCATAAAATATCTCATTATATTGCATTTGCATTACATTGTTACGTAAAAGTTCACCTTAACCTTTATACAGTTTGAATACTTTCAGTACACTAAAGATCCCACGTTTTAAATATGAATATTTTATTTATGCTTCTCATCATAGTTGAGTTTAGCTACTTTATTAATAAATAGTTTTTGCTGGTGACCCCACTTGCGTGGTATGTTAATAAAAAGTAGCCTATGAATTAATCCAGGATATAACTATTTCATTTCGAATTTCACTCAAATCCATTGTATCTGATCTGTTCACCCATTCAGAAAGTTTTATATTTAAAATATTAGTAAAAATTATACTAATAATTTTAAATATAGCCAATAAAAGAGTGGTAAGATGTTGCAATAATTGAATTACTTGTCTCATTCTCAAATTTTCTATACAAAAGACATCAACGACATATCATTATTCAAACATAATCAACATAGAATAACGACAATGTTTAAGATTGTTTATAAAAGATCCATTAAAATGTTTATTTTTAATAATGACTTTAAATTTTATACTGTATAAAAACTAATTCATTGGCTGTATTGCCAATTATATAAGACATGCCTGTTACATCGAGAGGAGGAATATAATTAGATGACAATGGTTCAGAGATGAGGCAACGATAAAACCGTAATCGTTTTAACTTTTTATCTAACTTGTGGATAGTCGGCTAATTTGTAATTACAGGCGTTAAATAGACTACAGCGTGTCGTGATGATGACGGTTCGCTAGAATTCTAACGGTTAATATAAAATTTTTGAGTATGTGATGCTTGTATCTAGTACATCTTGATAAAAATGAATTTTTATTTAAAGACTAGCGGCTCACCCTCGCTTCGCTCGGGTTCGTCGCTAGGTACGTTTTAAATATATATAGATAGTTATTAGCCAGTGTTTTTTTTTCGTGAATTTCTCTGATGTTATAATACTTATTATCCTATTCCGGACTAAGACAAATCCAAAAAATCAAATATCATAAAAATTGGTCCAGCCGTTCTTGAGTTATAAGTGGTGTAAGTAACACGACTTTGTTTTATATATATATATATATATATATATATATATATATATATACCTTATTTTATATTTTTTCTTTTTGTTAAAACTTTCCGTGTACCTTAAGGAACATACGAAAAAAATTTAACTGAATTGGTCGAGCCGTTCTCGAGTTTTGCGCTTAGCAACATTCATTTTTATTTTTATAGATAAGATTTTTACTATATTTAAATAAATGTATGAACTAAAATAAGATTTTTTAAATGAAATGGTTTTAATTCAATTAAAATATTGTACGAGTATAATTTACATGTATGTTATGTACATATAATAATAAAGGTTCAGTTTAAAATTTCACTTCAGAATTTCACTATTGAAGAATTAAGATAAATTATTTACGTTACTAAAGAATCGAGGACAGAAATTTAATTCTGGGAAATCTGTACTATTTCGTTAATTTCAGATTTTTTCTCCACTTTTAGTGGGACAGTTGACTGACGGTGACACTTTCTTTTAAGCAGGTTATGGGCAATCTGTTTATAACTATAATTTATGACAAAAATAAAAGTAAAATGTAAATTTACAATAATAAATTTGACATTTATTGTTTTTCATGGCCCTTGTGGTGCACTGGGTTATGTGCTCGAATGGTATAGTTGACATAATTATGATCACACAGATGTTTGTCCGATTAAAGAAAGCCGGTATTTGGGTACCTCAACTTTATATACCTTATGTCGATACAAGGGGAAAACATAGAGCTTTTTCTTTCTTTATATGCCCCTCACAAAGGAAAGAATTTGAATATTTCAAATTATTCTTCAACAATACAAGCAATTAAAAAAAAGATATTACAATCTGCATTAAAGATATGTTAATTGTGATCGTAAGTTGTGTTTAATTGTGCAATAATTGCTGCGGCTCACATAAGATCCCATTTATTAGCTTCATTCCCATAAATTTATAATAAAAAAGCATTAGTGTACACATTTTCTTTTAGTATTAGTGCGAGAATGTTATACAATCGATGGTTAATTAACTGTATTTTATTATAATCAAGGAATTTACCCTTTTAGAAAAACTTTAATTTTATAGAATGATTTTCGAATCAGTAGGTATCCATCTATTGATATGAAATTTATATTCAGCATTTTTTTTATTTTAATGATATAAACCTTTCGCCTGTACTTATTTCTATGTAAACTTTAAGTTACTGCAATCAAAAATAAATTGACCATTATAGTTTATAAATATTATCTTATAAGATGTAGGTATGTATGCACGTACATACTCTAACTCCTTAGGCATCTAAATCTTAAAGTATAGTCTAGTCTATGTTTATTTTCTAAAGTTCAACAAACGATTATGTTCATGATAAATCATCACTCACCTAACTAGTGGTTAAAGCTGATACGTAATTGATGTAATGAAAACAGGTTTGATTCTTAAGTCACAATCGGAAGATGTCAGCGTCTTAATATAGCCCTAGTTAGATTGACTGAAGTTACTATAGTTTTTTATTTTAAGCTGCTGAAAAATTTATAATCATTCATTTATATTTCAAAATTTATAATTAAATTATCAAAGGTTTTTCTATCGGTAATGCTAGTAGGTCATCTCGTTTCGCGCAATCTCAAACGTCTATCAGCCGAATGACATATATCTAGCTAGCTAATTACGAGTATAATTATTTTAGAATGAACTCTACAAAAATTCGTGGCTGACAGAATGCGTATGTATTAAATTTTATAACGAAATTTAAATTACTTTCATAATAATGAAATAATTCATAGCACATCGGGTATTACTATAACTTCAAGAGGTAACATTGTAACAACAATGAAGCTTACCACCGTATTTATAATATTAGAAGTAGTTAAGTTTTCTTAAAACTTTGACATTAATACTAATATTTTGGTGTTTAATTTTTAAAAACCATTATGAGTGTTCTAACTATTCACTATACGTTTTATATACATATATTGCTATAGAAGTAGAAAAATAGAAGCAAAACTAACAATATTTTCAGATTAACAATTAATTGACTAGTTAACACTTTGTTAGCTCCATTGTCTTTATAGATGAAACACAATAGTAGTGTAATTAATGTGATAGAGAAAGATTAAAAAGTTTCATTTAGAAAAACACGTGTGACACTTGGGTACTTGTTACAGTCACGACATCTCATGCCAACGTTGTCACATGATTGTTTTTATTTTCAAAGGGCATTGATTGCTTCATATTGAAACCTAGTTTTTGCTCACAAATATGATCATTCTTATCATCCTTCAATTGTTATAATCGAATAGCTTTAATTTAAATACAAATCCTAAGGTGATAAATAGCCCATAGTGCATTTTGTACAGTATTTTATATTCGACATTTGTCGTTACGTTTACATTTTACAACTTGTGAAATGTAAATGAAATGTAATAGATATTTATGGATTAAATATAAAAAAAAAACACTTTTAAAGTATAATTTTTTTGTGGTTTTTTGTGGTTTTTCGTAGCCTAGTTATCATAGGTAGGTGTACTTTAAATTGCTTTAAACGGTTTGTGTTCGTTCGGAGTTTTGTTGATAATTTAGTCTTTGGTCCGTTATTTACGTGGTTTAGTCACTAGTGTGTAGGTGCAATTTACTTCAAACGTATGTTTCGTGTAGGTGTTAGCTTCGAATTAACACATATAGTTCTTACAAATTATCATATATATAATGTAGACTTTTTAATTTATGTTACATTTATGCACACATTTAAGCATTAACCCAAATTGTCTTGCGTATTGTGTCGTTTGCTTTTAAGTTTTTCCTATTTATTCAGCTTGTTTGCTCTACAATATACAACTAGAAAGGTTAATAGCCTAGTTTTCCTTTCTCATGGATTGTTTGTCTTTCATACAACAATTTATTCTCATAGCGGGCTTTGCATAACATCCGTTACGTTATATAAACGTATGAAGATACAAATTTTAACAATAGTCCATGGTCTATGAAAAATATAAGCTTATTTACTCTATCTATTTTCTAAGGCTCTATATAGAATAGATTAGTCGGGAGAGTCGCGGGAGTCTAAGGAAGAGCGGAATGTGCGCGCAAGGTCATTGCGCCCTGCGCGGTCATGCACGTACCCCTCCCGACGGCATCCCCCGCGCCCCTCCGCCGCCGCTCACCCCCGCACCACCACATTGTCTAGCGCGATCAGCTGCGGGATAAAAGCCAACGAGCGAAAAGCCGATAGGAAACGTTTCAATGCAAAATATCTTTTTTATTTTCCCCATCACGACCGCCGCCGGTGATTATGTTCCTCGCTCTAATCTCATTTTCTAAGCTTCGGAGCAAAAAGGCCGGATCCTTGATTTATTTACAATGCTTGCTCTAACGAGCGTTTATACTGAGCCTTATGCGTCGGACGCACTTTATGTTCAGTGCCATTAACCACTAAAGATTAATAGGGGGATATTACGCTCTACTAATATTTTGTAGGACTTTCACAACTAACCGTTAAATTTCCCTAGTGATAAAATATTAAATAAAGCCGCAATTTACTGTTTTTATAGTATTATAAAAAATAAGCGATTTGCATATACTATCTTCTCTTATCTTAAAGATAAGACACACCAAAAACCAATTTTTACTCATTCATTTACATCCTTACATTTTTTTTATTTTTGAAATTAAAACAGATGCGAGTATATTTAAACAAATATCATAATTTAGCTGTGCATATAATTTGATTATTGATCATGTTAGTTATTAACAAATGGTTATATTTCAATGATGTATTTAAACATTGATGTAGATCTTTAAAACTTTCAATTAATGAGGTGTTAAGCGGCCGGCAGCGGCACGCACGTCGCCGGCCAGCCAGCGATGTCAAATCTTTATTTGCTCAAACATCTCGGCGCCAGAGGAACGTAGCAAATAAATAACTTAGACGCTCTCATGTTACCATGCATGCACTCACACGATCCATTCAGACTATATTGGGTACTTCATAAAAGGTTTATCTTATATTAGATTATTATTGAAATTATCATTTATATTTTAAAGTTATTCTTCTTCATTTATCGTTCTAGTAGAGAGCGTAAATCACGTGAAAAATTCTTGTCACGTTGTCTACCTCTACGTTTTTCTCTGGTACCAAGAGGCCTTTTTGATAGCGATATCCAATACCATGATCTAGCTTATCCAGACCGTGTCAAGCGTCTGATTAAATGGCTAATACAAAGGCAGAGAAATGGAACCCACACTTTTCCGTATAATTTATAACAAAAATGTACATGTTTATTGTTTAATACAACTATGCGAAATTAAACTGCATATTGAACTGGGAGAAAGTAGAGCTTTATTGACTTTTGCGCCAGAGAAAAGCAAACATGCTCTACTTTTAATTTAAAACGTATACGGTTTATATAGAGTATGATGGCTCAATGTTTTGTTGTAACAGTTGAAAATTTTTTATGTACATATGCTTATTCTATAGGTGAAAGTTTTTATTTTAAAATCGAAACAAAATGGATGTTGAGACTTCTTATCAATAATGATTAATTATATATCTCTAATTAATTTATGTGAAAGTTTGATTACTATTGATTGTTATAAATATCATGTTTCCTCTTATTTATTTAAATTGGACACTATGAACAATTTGAATTTTTAAGTTTTGTAATATATTTTTATTTGTTGCAGATAGTTTCTGAGGGTTGGTCAACGTTTGAGATTGGTATATTTCAGTAAGTGTGACACAAGTCATATATTTTCGCAATACTCTACTACTCTAATTTACTAAAGTGCTTTTTTTGTATATTTTTTGACAATAATATCAAAATAGAAATAAAACAGTAAAACGATTATTGGACTGAATTATTTAGAATCTTTTTACTTTAACTTTATTAACTTTTGACCTCTTCAAGTACCTTTAGTTCGCGTGCGTGACAGTAATCCTCGTTTTGAACGACGATGAACTTTGGCCTTGCATGCTTTGCGAGTTTAGATATTCGCTTTATGGCTCGACCAGTCGACTGTCCAGACGTAAAGATCATAAGACAAAATTGTGTACGATATTTCTATGCCATGGTTTTACAGCCACGTAAAATTATGATAAAATGTTCACACGTAAGTCGTACATGCCCATTTGACATTTATATAGTTTTTCAAGTTAATTTTTTTATGACATTAAGGTTTTCATAACAGAAACACTTTAAAAAATATAAACATACTAGCAACTTACCCTCACTTCGTTCGGTTGCGTCTAGGTACGTTTTAATTTTTTTAGAGAATCGAACCCTAATTCTTTTTCTAAAAAAAAAATTGCCTAAGTTACTCCTTAACTTTAACTCCTCCAGGTAAATTTCTAAGAAATGAATTAAAATTCTAAGAAATCTATTGTTTACTGACACGCCGGCGTGTCCGCGGTCGTGGAGGGATTAATTAAAAAAATGATATAAATAATCATTTTAGTTTAACATATTAAAAAAAATAGATCTATAAATTAAATTTAAATTATATCTAAGTAAAATTTGTGAATAATATGTTTATTAGAGTCTAGAGAATAATATAATAGTAAAACCTGTAGATGGTAGATCTTGAAATGATTTATAACTAGTTATACCTATTACTTGCAATGCTACGTGGGCGGCACATGGCTTCCATCATGATTAATCGTGATTGAATTTGCACTTGTAACCAATTGTTAAATGCGATTGATATATGATTTAACGTATAATAGCAGTGAAAGTAAAAATTGCAATTTAATTTTGTCCTAGCCACATACCCTCGCTTCGTTCGGGTGCGTCTATAGGTACCTACGTTTTAATTTTTTTGAACGGAATCCTATTTCTTTTTTTAAAATACAAGTTGTCTAAGTTACTTCTTATAAAATCAGCTATCTGCCAGTGAAAATCCTATCAAAATCGGTCCTGCCGTATATTAGCCGAAACAAACAGACAGATAGACAGACAAAAAATTTTAAAATTGTGTTTTGATATAAGTACCGTATATAATTATATGCATTTAGTAAAAACCTATTCTTTTGACATTAAAAACAGACACTTCAGTTTTATTTATCTGTATAGATAAAAAATAAATTTTAAATTTCCTTGCGCAATACGGGATATTTTACTGTTATCTATGAATAGTACAGCTACCGTAATAATTTTGGTTTTGTAATTATTACACTGATTTTATCTCCTGCATTGTAATGATTTCTCACGCGTTTTAATAACGCACGAATTGCAGCATCTCTAGTGAGAATATTTTTTTTATTCATTTATATTTTGATAAAATAGTAAACCAAAGGAAATGTAGAGTTAAGATAAGCCTTTTGTTTTAACACATCATTTACACCAAAAAATTGAATTTTTGCTTTTGAAATTTGAACGTGCACGAAATATTCATTTCCTATAAAGATTTAGAGGTTCATAGCATTAGATTTCTTAACCAATTAAAGTGATCTCACTTGAACGTTCATCTTTAGTAACTAAGAACTAATCAGCATTTTAGTGTGACTGACTTGAGTAAGTAAAAATGCTATTTTCACTATACTGGACTCAAAGAATCCACACCCGCAATAAATAATAGAATTTTATGGGTTTGAAATATAGTACATTTTGCACGTAAATGAGGTCGTAAAACACTTTCTACGCCTGCGAGAAATCCCTAACCCATTTATTAATGTCAGCACTATCGGTACCTAGCCACTTTTAGCCACGTGTTAACTGCAGACAGCAACAAGGCAGCGCCTCTGCATTCCAATCCTGACCATAAGATAAACACGCGAGCTCATTGTATAAAACAAATAAGTCGTTTAGACCAATACAATGTAAAAACAGACTCTAAATAACTCTTTGCTTATTCTGGACTCGCTTTATTTTGCATATTACGTTCATGAACTCCTAAATAAATAAAGCGCCTACAGACTTACTTGTGCAAGTGGATCGTATGCATGCTTAATCCTCGCAGTTCTTTTGCTTATTTTATAGTTAAATATTATCATAATAATTATAATGTTTAAGTAAAGAATCAAAAATATTTAGCTAATTTAGGCTTATAAAGTTAAATTATGAATTATAATATACGCAGATACTTATCACAGATGAATAAATAAAATGGATTAATATCCATAGAAAAAGATGATGACACAAACATATAGATAATAAATTATTTAAAGGACAAAGTATTAACATTTTAAAACAATTCTACAATACCTCACGGAAGTAAAAGGAATGTTCATATAAGGCACGACTAGTCACACAGTTTAAAGAAATGTCCTAGTTATTACATATAATTGGGTCAGACAGCAACCTGCCTCACACACATTGTCTCGCGGTAACAGTACCGTTATCATTCAACTCATTGTAGACGCTACTAGTGATTGTAAGGTGGATTAACCAAATTTATGAGGTGTATTGTTGGTATTGAGATACCATCTTTTAAAGATAGAATCTTTTAGCAAATTCTCTACAAAAATTATATAGTTTATCTTATATTTTATTAGTATTCATCATGACTAATTTCTTTGTAAGTTGGTCTTATTCAAGTTTATCTAATTACACTTTGACCTCGGGAAACATCAAAGCCTTAGTTAGCTTAAGTAAAGTCAGTATAAATGGCCTATCATCCATAGGTGCTATCTTGACAAAGCCGCCATGAAAGCGCCGTAATTGTATTTTAAGCAAGAATTTTCAATAGCTGACATACATTAGAATATTCATTACAACTGTACGTGTTTATTATTTGAATGCAGCCAGGGAATGTATGGCGAAAACAGAGCCATGTTACGAAGGTTTAAGTGAGAAGTAGAACTTTTTAATACTGACTTTGTCCATAAAAAATTAGAATTTTGTAAATATTTGTTGGGCGCTACAACTTCGTTTATAACCTTAATTATAATAATGTACCTAATCGATATAAGATGATACTTAGGCAGAAAGCTTCTCAAAAACAAATAAGAAAATATCTGAGCTAGAATAAAAAAAGCTAATGAATGAAAAATTATATTTAAGGATAGATAATCCCAATATAATTGAATGACCGTGACCGCTACCGTTCGGTGTGCCACTGACCGGCGGCCGACACACGGCCATTGTGCGCACCCGCGACTGACGGTCACGGCCAGTAATTGGGGAGTGATTGTCTATCTATAAGCCCATTTATTTTTTCATACAAAAATCTCATAAATAATAAAAAAATAAATATAATTTGACTTAAATAATATTTATAATATAAATAAAATATATAAATCTAAGCGATACATTATCTGTGTAAAATAATTACAATATTGTATTACTAACAATATTGTGTAAATAGCTTGTAGGCGTAAAAAGGTAGATATTGAAATACTAGCCAGTAATTTTGAACACTCCTCATGGTCTCATAAGTATCTATTCTATTGTACGAATAACAAAGAAACTCGATTAATGGTTAATTGTAGCTAAACGCATTTGACCTTTTGTTTTTCAAATTATTTTGTTACAATCGTATAATTTCAAGTAACAATAAAAGCTTCATTGATCACAGAAAATTGTAACTTGAAGTACAAGTTTTGTGTCTCACAAAAAAGTTATCACTGATTCGATCCGCAGGAAATATTTAGTAATGACAGCATCGTTTTCCAAATAACTCCAAAGTTGGTTTTACCGTTAAATTGAGTAATTTGAAAGCGCATCTACACGGTGGTTGCATATACGTTACGGTTACTCTGTGTTTGTAAGGAACGTCGTGACATAACTGTTACACTAATTATTCGACATTTATTTGACAAATTAAAGTCTGCGGGATGAAAATTTTATGGTTCATTTTCAATGGAAAAAGTAAAACTTTCCACTTCTTTTCCGATTTTCTATACTACTTACAGAACAATATCAATATCCTCATATGAAAATTGTACTTTCTTTTTTGGTATGGCAAATGCACACCACATAACGATGATTATTACTTGCTTAAACCATTGTAGTTTTACTCTTATAACGATTAATGATTGCGTGCAATATAACTGTTACTATCACTATGTGTATTATGCGAGACAAGTCACACTTGTTAATTGCATTTTAACATTACGGCGGTGACACGCCCTGGTTCATTCTTGGCTTAACGGTTTATGAATCTGTTATAGTAATTTATTTCGTAATATGCTTTGTTTTGTATTGTTTACGTTAAAAGAAGTTGGAAGTATAAACACTTCGTACGTAAGGTTTAGACGTTTAGTAAAATGTCACATTTTATAAAAAATAGTAATTTTTTTGTAATATTTTTTGCACTTAAAAGAACATATACATAGGTATATTGCATGAGTTTACGATAAAAAACTATAAAATTTATTGTCATTATTTTTAAAATGATGTTGTATTGGCAACTAGAATTAAAGTCTTTTTACTGACAACAAAAGAGCAGAGATTTTGAATAATACATTAGGTGATTTTTATTTTTCATTCTACGATCCATTGATAGCGTAATCGAATCCTTGTACTTTTATGTGGTAGTAAAAGTAGTATCAATCAAAATAAGAAAGAAAAAAATCGAAAAAAATCAACTAAGCACTTTCATTCGTATTAAGGTTTCATAATACACATATTTGTTGTTGTGGGCATCTTATTTGACTTCACATAATTAGTATATTATAAATAAATGATATTTTTGATATAAACTCATAGAAATATTATTAAAACGTATTAAAAATACCTCAAGTATTATGTATGTGTAATGTAAAATTAGTTGTAGTTAAATAAAGATATAAATAGAAATATTTTTTAAGCTTCCTTCTGTCCTTAATACTTTCTATTTTTGTAGTATCATGTTAACATAATAAAAATCATAAATTTTTACGTTTATGGGTTTGTTTTTTTTTCATAAAGCGACTGGAAAATTTTGTGACGTCATTTTAATTTGCATAGAGATAGTCTGTGAGCCAGTGAGTCACATAATCTATAGGTACAGATAAATAAAAATGAAGTATCTGTCTCTAATGTCAAAATAACAGCTTTTTACTAAATGCATATGTAATCGTATACGGTACTTATAAGAAAAACACAGTTTTTTAAATTTTTGTCTGTCTGTCTGTTTGTTCCGGCTAATTTCCAAAACGACTGAACTGATTTTGACGGAACTTTCACTAGCAGATAGCTGATGTTATTAAAAATAACTTAGGCTACTTTTATTTTACAAAAATAATTAGGGTTCCGCTCGAAAAAATGTCGACGCACCCGGGTGAAGCGAGGGCAAGTCGCTAGTATATAAAATAGTTTCTGTAGAATTTAAGTATTTTATAAGAGTTACTAAGTTATATTTAAAGCTAGACCGAATCGTAGACCTCTTGGATTACAACATAAAACAGAATGAGACTCATACTAAAGTGTTTGTAACACTTTCAAATCCGAAAACGACAATAACAGATAGAGTGATGATTCAGATCAAAGGTTCCAATGGAAGAATAATGCGGTTAAGTTACAAAGTTTTCATATAGTGAGAAATAACTGTTTCTATACTTTTCTTACTAACATATCGTTTGTAAATTAGATACGTAGATCGTTTGTAAAGTATCTCTTTCTTTTAATGAAATTACGTTATATTTTACTGTAACAAAGATATGACATCAGAATGTTGGACATTTTTGATACTAATATAAGTAAGTCTTATACAAATTAGCTTTTATTTAAAGCTATTATTCCTGGATTCCTACAAATGTTGCAGAAACTGCTATAAGGAAAAAGAGAATGAATAAATAAACTTTGTATTTTTCATATAAAACTTGAACGTCAACGTATGTACCTACGTATTTTTTGGGACGTACAAGTGACTTCAAATTATCATTACCGCAGAACCGTTGGATTGTTTGTGGTTCGTTAGAGTCAAGCTTACCGCATTTCGCGGTATCTTCCCCTTCATTTTAAAGCGCCCAGTGTATACTTACGTATGAAATTGATGGATTTAAATCGTTATAATTTTTTTAAATATATGTAGTATACCATATAGTAACAATATATTATATACAGAGTATTAGGTTTTCAAGAGAATGACGATAAATGCAATGATATCTTATACACTATCTGTAGGCTTTTGCGTCTATTTCGGACGATTTTTTTATACACTACAGAGTTTACGCAGCACTTTTATACATACTTTATTATAAATTAGACTTTAAACAAAACCTAGTGTAATAACACTATTAAATAAATTGTATTTATTAAAATATTAGAAGCTAACGCTAAAGATAATATCGATTTTAAAATCGAATTCCATTAAAAATTTTTTTTCAAATGGGCTAAGCTGCAAAGCTCATAAACGGTAGCATTAATAATTCAAGTAAATGCTTGCGAATAGCGGTAATTTTACAGACACATTTTACGATAATACGATTGTATGTACATATATAAACATTGCGAACATTTAATTAAAGTACTTTCAATCTCTATCTTCTCTGTTTATTGGTGATGTTAAATCAGGCAGAACATTATAAAAGCAATTGAAAGCTGTTCGATTCATTAAACACGTATAAGAATTATTTCAGCTGTTCACGATGTAAAGAATACAACAATCGCCTTACTTTCACGTTTCCGAATGATCATTTGTCAGTTCATAAAAAGCCTAGTGAAAGCGATATAGCAATGCAAAAAATAATGAAAATTTGTGTCACCGCTTTCCTTGCAACTTGTGTATCTTGACCTGCATCTCAATCGAGATAACCATAATTTACTTAAAAATGATTTTTTTATATGATATCTTAATAACTTATTCAGATAAAAAACTTTTTATTTGCTTCGAAAAAAGTTACTTATCATCTGCACGTTAGCCAATAATGTACATTTCATTGCTATAAAAGGTTATGTCAAGTCTCACATTGCTGACCGACTTTTGATTTTATTTATTCATTGTCTATAATTAAATTGTGTTTTTATAAATGAATAGAACGGGTAAACTAGTGCTTGTGTTTGTATGTCCATTTGTAAATATAACAAGGTGATATCTTTAGTTCGATAGTAAATATTATGTATGTCAAGATATGTTAATGTTTGTAAAAGTATATTTAATGCTTCAGTAATAAATAGATAGCAAAGGTATTGTAACATTTAGTTATTTTATGTGCCAGTTCGTAGATTTTGAATATAGATGTTTGATATGTCAAGTGGACAGTCGGTGATTCGCATTATATGAGTTAGGAATATAAAATATAAATGTAAAATGAGTATACAGAAAAAGCGAGAAATATAATTGTTAATTGCCAAATATTTGTCTTCCTGGAAAACCCTTCTGAGCTGTTTTAGCTCAGAAGTGGGATCACTGCAAAAATATACTGTTTTTGCAACGCCCACGGATCATCTGACAATTTGAAGGTTACGTTATTTTGTAATTTATATGAGTTTTTTTCAGTGAAAGGATTCAAAATCCTAAAATATGTTTCAATTTGTGAGGTAATTGTGTATTAAGTTGAATAATATGAAAAAAAAAAAATACAAAACAGTGTGATTATTGGTTAAGATGTATGTGGATTAGTCCAAAGTATATTAAAAATATCTACGGAAAATTTTATTTGAAAGTAGAAAATGATGTGTTGAGATAGAATTAAGGCGATAAAATACATATTAACTTAGATTGAATATTGTATAATAACAGAAGTTGAAAAGTCATTTAGCTCAAAAGATACTACTCCTGGATGTGACAATATTTTATATTCCATTCTTAGGTTCCTTCCAAATAATGCCAAAACGTGTTACTTTTACTATACGATAAATTTCTGAATCTTGAATTTATACCAAAACAGTAGAGAGACATTAAAATTGTTCCTATTCCGAAACCTAGTCGGGTTGGTTCTAGTTCATCCCTAAGACCTATTTCAATGATGTTGTGCGTTTGTAAAGCTTTTCATAACATTCTATTGAAGCGAATACAATGGTTTATAGAAAAGTTTGAATTTTTTTTTAAAACCGGATAAATGGGTTTAGAAAATTCCGATCTACACTTGATAATCTCAGTGATTTAGTATTGACAATAGAGAAAGTTTTCTTTTAAGGAAGACGTACACTATAGTACGCTTTATAGACATCTATAATGCATATAATAACAATCTTAGAGGTCTTTTACATAACGTGGAGGAAATGGGAGTCGGATCTAATATTTGCACCTACGTACATAATTTTTTTAAGGAAAGAAATCTTAATATTTTAATCGATAACTCGTATTATGTCTCTAGGAAAACTTAGCCCAAGGCGATCCTTTATCACCTTTAGTGTTCAATATAGCAACTATGAATTTATGCAAAAAGATTAAAAAAAAATGTATTAATATCCCAATATGCTGATGATTTTGTGATATAAATAACTTGTGATAACTTTAGCTTAGGGACCATACGTATGCAGAGATCGCTAGATGAATCGAATAGTCATTTATCCGATATAAGGTTGACTGTATCGCCATCAAAAACAAAGATTTGTGTTTTCATGTCTGACTATAGAAAATAAATAATTAATTTAAAAATTAATAACATTGCTTTGGAAAAAGTTGATAGTATTAATTATTTAGGTGTTTGGCTGGATAAGTCACTAAAATAGAAAAAGCATATAGATGAATTAAAAGGTTAATTTATCTAGATGTTTAAAAGTTTTAAAGATCTTGGCAGTTCTAGTTGGGGTATTCATCCAGTGCACATGCTGCGACGTCTATATATTTCATTAATTCGTAGTAAAATTGACTATACCAGTTCTCCCAAAAACTACAACAAATTATGCAAAGAAGGATATTACATTTGAAGGATCACAACTCTATAACAAATTACTATCTACTTTAAAAAATGTAAGCTCAATTAACGGATTTAAATCTCAGCTCTCACAATATATTTTGGAAAATAACCAATTTAATAACATTTAATATACATACATCTGTAACTATATCTCGTTAACTGAGTACCTACTTATGTGGCGACTATTTGCATAATTTTTACTTTATGTAATTACGTTGTTCTCATGTAAGTGACTTTGTCCTTTTTGAGAATAAAAAAAATTCTTTTAACTTAATAGTTGCAAAACTCATCTTAAAAAGTTGGATATAGTTTAGAACCAATGTTTGAGAATAATCGGTGGATACATCAAAACCACTGCCACTCACGTGATGGAATGTGAGCTTTATCACCCTCCACTCCACATTCGTAGAATTAGGTACCTTGCAGGCAAATTTTGGTAAAAATCAGTTCCTTTAAAAACAATAATATAGTTTACGTATTAGATAGTTTTCACACAAATATTACAGATACTTATAGAGAACACATGAAATAAAAACCTTTATTACTTAAAATTCATGAAGCTTATAAATCAACCAATATTTTTTCTAGTGAACGGATGGAAATGTTTTCATTGAACTCTGGGTTAATAAAATAGATTTATCGAAAAGTATAAGAACAGACATCTGTTATGAATAGGTACAAACAGTTTTATAATCTCCACACATTGCATGAGGTCTGCATAAAGTTCATTAGTGGAAAATATTTTGATTTTTACAAAATCTATAATGATAGTTCAACGGATAATTGTGGGGCTACAGCAGCTTTTTGGGACCCGCAATCTAAGAAAATTATAACAACTCTAAATTCTAAATTTTTGATTATGCATATTGAACTCTTTGCTACTGCTGAAGCTCTGTCCTATATTGATTTCTGGGATTACGAGAAGTATTACTGGCTAATTTTTAAAGTGCTCTTTACATTTGAATCGGTGTACTCTAGCCTATAGAGGAATGCCTATAGCTTATGAAATGATTAAGTTATTAAGTAATCTCCATTGTAAAAATAAACAAATTGTACTACAGTGGGTACCCTCACATGTCGGCCTAGAAAATAATGAAATAGTAGATAAATTTGCAAGAGAAGCCATAACAGACCGTATTCCGTGTATACTATATACTTACCATATTGGTCAGATGTTTTGTTTTTAATAAAAATACAATGATTAGAAAACGTGGAAAGAATATCTTAGTGAAAAACTGTTACATAAAAGTATTGGGTATAAAACTATTCAACCTACCTATATATATATGACGCTTCTCATGAGTCAGCTAGGCCGATATGAGTAGATATGATACTGAAACTAGTTTTAGGCTTCGTTCGGGTCACCTTCCATTGAACTATTTTGCGGTTTTAATGGGTAAGTCAAATTCGACAGATTGCGCTGAGTGTGGGATTGTGGAAGATACTAATCATAATTTAATGAAATGTGTTCAGAATGAGGCAGGCAGAATATGTTTCTTTGAAACATGTAAGCTAAATAAAATGGATGTTGGTGTTTGTAACACCCCAATTGGGTCAAGCAAAGATGCCGTATAAAATTGTGCAATTAGTATTAAAAAGGTAGAATAGATAAAAAAAAAATGTATTTCCTATAAGGGTGGCATGGTCTTTACAATCAACCCCTATGAAAAATAAAAATAAAAAAAAAGTGTAAGAACATAGATTTATTTTTTGAACAAATCTATGAAATACTACTAATTATTATTTTTTATTTGTTAAGCACTTCAATTGATATATAACAAAGAGCTCGAGCGGATGTGCGCCGAGCATGAGTGTTTTGTATGACTGGTTGCTCAACTAGTTGGTAGTGAAAGAATAGAAGTAACTATCCTCTAGTTGAAGTTAGTGATATAATAACTATAAGACAAATAGGTAGTGAACCTGTCTGCATAACAAAGAGCTCGAGCGGATGTGCGCCGAGCATGAGTGTTATGTATGACTGGTTGCTCAACTAGTTGGTAGTGAAAGAATAGAAGTAACTATCCTCTAGTTGAAGTTAGTGATATAATAACTATAAGACAAATAGGTAGTGAACCTGTCTGCATAACAAAGAGCTCGAGCGGATGTGCGCCGAGCATGAGTGTTTTGTATGACTGGTTGCTCGACTAGTTGGTAGTGAAAGAATAGAAGTAACTATCCTCTAGTTGAAGTTAGTGATATAATAACTATAGCGATATCAGGTCATAAGACTTGGAGCAAGATGGTAGTGAAAGAATAGAAGTAACTATCCTCTTGTCAAGTTGTAGTGACAGGATAGCTATAGCGATTATGCCCTGAGATTTAAAGCAAAATGGTAGTGAAAGAATAGGAGTAATTCCTCTAGTATATTTAAAGCCTACCCGTGACTCACAATGACCTTTTTTTCATCAGGCAATAGAAGGATTAAACCGATCGATTCATGACGTACCGAACAGATCTACATCCCATCATAAAGCGGGAACTACAAAAGAACATGTATACCCCGCGTTCATTAAGAATTGTATCAACAAAAGACGTAGACTCCGGGGAGTATGGCACACCACCCACTATCTTAGAGATAAGACAGCCTCCAATAAAGCCTCACAAGAACTAAAGACGCTAACTAAAGATGTGGAAAATGAGAACCTACAATCATATCTCGCAAGACTGACACATACTAGTGACCCGAACTATTCGATGTGGAAGCCTACCAGAATCCTAAAGCGTCTAAAACAACAAAGTACATCATTGAGAACACAAACGGGTTCTTGTGTCCGCTCAGACTGTGAAAAAAAAAATTAAGATCGACGCTAATCACCTACATACAGTCTTCGAACCACTCCCCAGCAACAATCAAAATCTAGAAAATGAAATAGAGAAATACCTTAGGTCATGGTAACATACTGGGACCAGTTCTTTATTTAATATTTACATCAGATCTACCCTCTACGCCAATACCATTACAGCGATATACGCTGATGATACCTCACTTCTTTCGACCCATGAGAATCCCGATTCCTGAGACCCGATCTGTAAGACTCCAATCACACCTGACTCTCATCGAAGCATGGTTCCAGCAGTGGCGCATTAAAGCGAAAAACAAATAAACCGATTCAAGCAACTTACACATTTAGAAGGAAAACCTACCCTTCTGTGAAAGAGAGATCCCACAATCTGATGACGCTAAATACTTAGGTATACATCTCGACCGTAGACTCACTTGGCGCAAACACATATGGACTAAAAGGAAACAGCTAGACACAAATTCCGCAGCATATATGGGCTCATCAGTCGTAAGTCATCGTTGGCAAATGACAGTAAAATGGCTATCTAATACCTATAAAGCTATACTAAAGCGGAAAGCCTATATGGAGTTGTGCATTCAGCTCTGGAGTAAAGCCAGCCATAGTAATATTGAAATACTCGAAAGGTTTCAGAGCAAAACAATGAGAACCATGATCAATGTTCCACCAAATATAAGTAATAAATATGTTTACCTAGATTTCAATCTGCAAATAGTGAAGGAAGATGTCGAGTTAAACAGCAATAATTATCAAGCCAGATTGGACCGACACATAAATAAATTAGCTGCCGAGCTGAAGGGGGTGGGCAGTCTAAGATTCTCTCGCCTTAAGAGAAATAGTAAATCGAACCTAGCGACTAGATTCACAGAGTGAAGATGAGGATTGTACCACTGGGTGCACGCCTCTACTGAAGATACATTTACCGATAAAAATCTAACAGCATATTTGATTATTAAGAACAAACAGATTAGAGATAGAAATAGAGAGTAGCAGGATTCAACAAACTTTTTTTAATGTAAGATGAGTGAATTGTAATGAATTGTGAAACTTTTTTGACTTAGTTTGGCCTAAAACGAAGGGACTCGTTATTGTAACGGATGGCCGACTGTAACATTTAGTTATTTTATGTGCCAGTTCGTAGATTTTGAATATAGATGTTTGATATGTCAAGTGGACAGTCGGTGATTCGCATTATATGAGTTAGGAATATAAAATATAAATGTAAAATGAGTATACAGAAAAAGCGAGAAATATAATTGTTAATTGCCAAATATTTGTCTTCCTGGAAAACCCTTCTGAGCTGTTTTAGTATATTATAAGGTATCATGAAATGATTTTTTTTTCTCTTTATAGGTAACGGCATCATGAGGAACAAATTTGTAGACTATACACGGCTCGCTTTACTCTTGCTACAGTCATCATTTGTTCTCAGTAAGTATTTTCACTTCGTTTTGATATTTACTAGCTAGCTTCGGCTTCAAGTTGGTTTTTTATTAATTTTACAACTTATAATACCATCTGTCACACAAACTTCTTATTCTTTTATACCTTCCATGTTAAGTGGTTGAATTTCATAAAATCTTTTCTTACCGATTACTAATGTCGTTATAGAAATAGGTAGTACTTAAGTTTTTTAGTTTCTTAATTGTCTACACATATTATAAAATTCTAACTTAGTCAAATCTGTACATTAAATATTTTTTGGAAAATCTTTAATGATGAAATAGTCATTATTATCAGAGGCCGAATCTATTTTTAGAATTTTTGTCTGTCGGTCTCACCGTCTGTCTGGGAACGCATCACGAGAAAACCACTGGACGGATTTTGATAAAATTGGGTATGATGATATTTTAGATAGGTTATCCGGGTCAACATATAGGATACTTTTTAATGTGGCAAAATATCTCATCTCTGAGAAATCTATACTAACCGTTAAAACGTATCTATGGACGAACCCGAGCGGAGCGAGGGTGAGTCGCTAGTAACATGATATGAAAACATTTTTCAATTAAAATGCAAATCCGTTACACAAATTACATCATTAATTAATCCTATCAATGGGCTTCTAAGAAACGATAGATTAAATATTACCGTTTTGTACACATTACAATAGAAGAGTATATAATGTATACCAGTCACTTAACACACAATACATGGGAGAGCAAATGGCAGGAGCTATTTGCTAGCACTTCATTGTAAATGTGTGGAACGTAATTGCTTAGACAATCCTATTGCATTCGAATCGGTGCTAGTCTTGTATTCCCAGAGAAACTTCCGTAAGTAGCCGTTACTTGCTCCTCATCGTGTATGCATTATATTATAATGAACTATAAATGTTAAATTTTAAATAGCACCTAAGAATAAGAAGTCTGTGTTTTGCAACGTCATTTAAGTCTTAGAAGCTAGAAGAGTTTCTAAGACTGTTAATAAATTTTTGATTAACGAAGTTTAAATTTTGTGGACTGTCCTGCTTACTGTAATTTTATTTTACTATAATAGAAATATAATGAGTACCCAAAAAACGTTTATCGTACGAGTAGGTACTAGGTATTTATTATTTCATTTTTGTTTTAGGTCGACTGGCATTCGAAAAACTGACAGATGTGGATTTTGCGGGCACAGCGTACTACACTGTACGGAACTTGTCGCTTTACGAGTGTCATGGCTGGTGCAGAGAAGAGCCCGACTGTCAGGCAGCCGTATTCAGGTTTGCTTAATTGAATTTGTTCACATACTCGTAAATCTGCATCTAAAATACTATAAATTGAATTTATAATGAATTCACTTATTGAGCAGCAATCTTATTCAGTTGTTCATAAATATTTTTAATTGTAAGATATAAAAATAAATGGTAGCCCCAAAGCTTTAAGATAAAATTGTAATTATTTTAAGTACTGTTTGAAAGTTGTTTTCTAATCAAAAACATGACTTGTCATTCTGTGAGTGATCACAAATAGTGAGCAACGTATCGTAGATATCTGAGATCACGCTTAACCCAAATGTCAAAGATAAAATCGGTTTGACGCGAGGATTCACTAATCGTCGGTCATCGTGGAAATCAGACATAATGGTATGACCATTCCTTGAGATGTCGGATGTTGAAATGTGTGTCAGTCTGCCAGTTCAACTAAATCCTAAGTACTTGTAGCATTCCAATGACACGGTGTTGGCTTATAACAATGTACTTCTCGCCGCCACAAACCGTGTAAAAGCGGAAACCAACACTCGCTCTAAATTGGATAACAGTAAAAGTGATCGCATACGTCTTCAATAGATTATTGCCAATGAACCATTTGCATTTCATGTCTATTGGCGGTTTGAACTCATATTCAATTTAATATTATTATCCGATTTTATAACGGAAACGGAATTGCTCAGAAAGTTGGTAGAGAAATCGTCGTTGAATAAAAATGTATGACATTTATTTATTTAAGATTTAAATAGAAAAAAATGTCACACATGTAATTAGGGTTCTTGTCGTATTTTATGTTGTTACAACTATCATATTATGATTATGAGAACTTAAATTTAAAACTTATTTAAAAGTATCTTAAAAACGTATTTTGTTATGAGTTATTATTGTAAAATAAATAAATAAAATATTACCTTTTTGCGATTCTTTAGATAAAAACATTTTAGTCAGAATGAAAGTAAAATTAAACATTCCTTGAAATTGAATATAACGGTACTAAAAATAAGTAGGTATCAAATTCAATTAAACGAGACCAATCTTTCCTCACTTCTAATTTAGCTTTATACTAATAAAACGTATCTCAAATCAATCTGTCCAAAGAAAAAGCGATCTGACAAAAGAATAAGAAGAAGGCAATATTAACAATCGGTAACTGTTCCCCATGGTGCCACTGCGTTCCGAGCCTTATAAGAAGATAACGAGCCGACGCTTGCTAGAATAACGCACCGTATTCCTTATCTCATACATTATAATGAACTTTAACAGTTATTAGTAGGCAAGAAATGTTATAGATTTTGAGATTTCACCGTCTCTGTTAGTCATGTGAAAAGGCACATTAAATATGAATAATAATAAGCAACGTTTAATAAATGTGTATGAATGTTTGTTCTGTTCTCTTTTTTGCATTGCATTTGAAGTTGAGTCTGTTTAAAAAGCTGTTATACTTATTCTTACAGTTATTTAAAGATAAATTACATACAGATTTTTGAATCGGATAATTGTATTCTTAAATAGTTTTTTTGCATTCAAATTCTATTACTGCGTTGTCTTTTCTAATCTAAAGGAAAATGAATCGAAGATATTAAACTCTATTATTTTAAGGATCGTGACCTGCTATACATTTCGCTGTCGGGATTGATAGCATCAGAAAGATGTACGTGGTCAGATTTTATTGATTTATTTCATATCTGATCAAAATTTGTTCCGTTATTACATGATGTGAACAATTACTATTAAGCTATAATATACATACCTAATATAAATTACATGACATAATGTTGAAATCTAATTTAATAATAATAAATCAAAAGATACAAGTACCTATCTGTATACGACTTAGAAAACTACTTTATAGCATCGGAATGCAAAAGGTGTTTTAGAATGATCAACAATCGTGTGCACTTGTTTCGTTGGATTCGTGCAGTAGTCATTTATTATCGTAAACTGGTCATTAATTTATAGTCAGATCAAAACATATTGAAGTATTTAGAGAGTGAGATTAAATGCATTGATACGCGCGTGCTACTTTACAATTTTATCGGTGTGTCTGTGATTGATGCCATGTTATATGCGCGATCAGGCGCCGGTAATGATAGGAGGCGATTTTATAGATCTCTTTAGAGCTAATGTGTTTGGTTTAAATTTTGTACCAGCATGATTTGTTTTGCTTAGTTTTCATATTTGATCTAGTCAGATATGAAGAACGCATTTTTTTAAATTATTGCTTTTGAAACTTTAAATATTAATTTATTTTATTAATTTAATTTTTTTTATATAATATTCAGAATAAATAGAACAGGGAACGAGAATTCTAATAGATAAAAAGTAATTTGATACACATTTATGGTGTTAATTGATGAATGTAATTAGTTTAAATTCAAATAAGTTACTAAATTAAGAAAAAAACTAAGTTTAAGTTTACATAAAATTGTTCAGTACTATTTCTTCGTAGCGTCAGTCATTTATATTATAAGAATGATGTCGTATGGATCACTTTTACCAATCTAATCTAAGTAGGTACACCGTAGCCGCGTAGCGTAAGATTCTTTATAGTGGTTGCAAAATCAAAATGATATTCAACATCATTACTCTAAGGGCTTAGTGCATTAATCATATTTTTTACTGACGTGTAAGTATTTTGTCTGTACATCATCAAACTTGCTACTCTATGAATAATAATTTGTAATTGACCAAGAATATAGATGCAATGTTAATATTTTTAAATTAATGTACTTTTGTATTTTGGAAGAACATGTACGATTATGTTATTATTATTATTTATATATTTTTGAATTTTCTGTATCTATAAGGAATTAAAATTTGTTTTATGTTGCATCAGATTGGACAGACAGGATCTATGTACTGAACAGTGAACTATTAGAAGAGACAGAACAGTTTTTGCAAAAATTGAACGTTTGCCGGAATAGCAGAATAACTATTAAAACATCAGAAAAATTCACGAAAAATAATTTAAAATGTATATGGCTAACGCTGGCTGATAACTATTTATATCTATGTATCAGTGACGAAGCGTCCATACAAGATGTCTTACCTTAAATTATTTTACTATAATTTTACATACATTTAATTTTTTAAATGTATAAATGTTCTTTTGGAAATATATATATATATATATATATATATATATATATATATATATATATATATATAGCTTTATTTCTTTTTGCATTAAAAATCCCGAGCGAAACGAGAGTGAGCCGCTAGTATTGGAATAAATAACTACTTTTATATTATAACGGTTCACTTTACTTCATTTTACTTTATAACAACAGTTTAAGTGCTACCTATAAAATAAATGGTAGTAATGTAATTTTAAATTTAAGCGTTAGCGTTTTCCAATACGAGTATTATTGCGGAAAAAGAACATTAAGCCGTATTTTTATATTTTACTTTGATAATAAGACTTTGCGGTAATTTGATTTATATTGTCTTAAGTACCTAAAACAGATAATTTTGTATATTTAACATGTCAAATATCCAGGACGTTATAAAATTTGTCAAATATGCGATTGGTTTTAATTTAATGTTAGGTTTAAGTTAGTCCTGTTATACTGCTCACGCTAAGATATAAAATAACAAAATATCAGGTTGGAACGGTAAACAGCGCCGTTATGCAGGCTGTAAGTGTAACGCGCGATCTAGTGTCATTAAGACGAATGCAACGCATTAATGTATACCCTTTTAGTAAGAAAATATTATCCCAGTGTTAAACACGTTATAAAGTTTATATGACATACCTTTTGTATTGCTTTTTTGTCCGACTGTCCCAGAAGGAGGGTAATGTTGTTTGAATGCATGTACATATGTCCACATAAACATACCGTATGTCTAATTCTTTGGCACGATTGCAGTTGCTGGATGCATTTTGATATATGTTTATTGTATTTGGATTTCATTCATCTTAGGTATTGGTGGGGACTAACCCATGATTTATACTATTTAATTTTGGCGTTTTAGAATCAAGAACTAGACAAATGAGACACATTTTGCTACTACAATAATGAGGACATTATAAAGAAGCTAGTAAATTACCCAAGCCTAACCTAATATAGATTTAACGCAAAATACGGATGAGTCCGTTAACAATGGGGATAATAAGAGATAGAGATAGGAAATTATTCCTATGATATATTTAAGCATCGACTTATTTTTATTTCGTTAGTTTTCTAACCTACCTTAAAGTTTCATAAAGAATAGATTATGAAGTTTTACTTTAATTAATTATATTTCAGTTCTGAGTTAATGGTTTACAGAATGTTTTGTAATTATTTAATTAACATTTTTATAATTATAGAGACATATAAAGAAAATAAAGTACATTATTCACATTAATTGTAATAAGTATAACAACAGTGATTTTAGAAGAAAAAAAAAACATTCTGACTGTAAATTATTTAAATATTTTTATATGTGACATGGATTTAATCCTTAAAATTTGAGGACGGAGAAATTTCATTGTTAGATTTTCTGTTAGTTATTTTTTAACGCGAATACCGCTTCTCTGCGGTAGCCGGTCCCACTTCCCGGTGCATTGCTCTCTATCTCGCCTAGTAAATGTTAAATGGCACTCTTCTAAATTATATATTTTACAATCCAGAGATAAATATCATATATTTTCCGCACTGAGTCCGTTCGTAGCGGACTAGATATCTACACCCTATATTAAGAAACCAATGACTCATAGATCTTTTCAGATATTATTTACTCGCCGCCGATCGTATATTATGATTTATTATATTTTGTTATAGTTTCGTGCTGAATCCTTTAACTCCGGTACAAGAAACGCGTTGTTTGCTACAAAATGATACTCAAGCCAACAATCCTATGGCTATACCACAGGTACGTAATAGTAACTAATATTGGTTAGATATAATCTTACTTCTTACTATGATAATAGTAACTAATATTGATTAGATATAATCTTACTTCTTACTAATACATAAATGCGAAAGTTTGGATGGATGGATGTTTGTTACTCAATCACGCTAGAGCGGCTGAACGGATCTGAATAAAATTTGGCATAGTGATAGATTACGTATAGTCTGGAATGTGGTTACTTTTTATCCCGGAAAAATGTACGGTTCCCGTAGGATAGATTTAAATTTGTTTTTCATTAGGGACGAAACCGAGCAAAGTGAGAGTGACCTAGTAACTTGTAATGTACAAAAACATGTAGATATTTTTGATTAGTGCTTATTTTTTTCTATACGTAAGCTATTAAATGAAGGAAATTTTATCTACATTGGGATCAAATGATTAAACAATTTATAAATAAATTAGAATACTAGTAGACAGAAAACTTGTAAGGACTCGCTACTCTGGAGGTTAGATAAGGTACAGTAGATATAGTTCATACATTGTGAATTTTGCTTTTAGTATTTTATTTTATAGGTACTATGAGTTTTGACTATAAATCTTTTAAATAAGCTTTCTGTTCTAGATACAATGCATAGAATGGTGAATAAAAATATGTAGAGTTACATTGTATTGTAGTCTAATACGCCTATCTCTATATACGAGTATCTATTCGTTGGCCTATACTGCCAATTAGTGTTGCTATGCCGAGATTATATTAACAATTCAGATTAAATCGGTTAACAAGCTTTAAGATCCCGGAAAAGCGCAGCCCGTGTAGAAGCTCTATAAGTTCTGCATTTGTATTCATATTAAACGTTCTAGGTTTATTCCTATGCATTTCGAGTTGCATATAAATCTAGAATATTCTGGCTATAAATTATACTACAATCCATATCCAGCAATATTAATTATTTAGAAAAAAAAAATATTTTATCTTATTGTCTAGTTTAGTTCTTTAAATTATGTGAGTACAAATAAGTAATATTGGTTTCCAATGATATCTGCCAAGTAAATTACATATACTCGTATATAACAAAAACGTGTTATTCATCTGATAGGCGTTGTTCTACATTAAGTTAATGCAAAATTGATTAAGATGAGCTTACAGTTTCGAATTGCAGTAAAAAGTAGTGAATACACTTTCAGAACTAATGAGCGCGGCCGGACAGTAAATTCTGTGTTAAGTGATGCATCTCGATACATTACGTCTTTTGTTTATTTTATGCAAGAAAAAGGAAAATGTGCGCGTGGGTACGGGTTTTATTACGTGTGTCGTAGGTAACTTACGAAGCAGGTTTTGCATTGATATAAGATAACTATTACATACACCTAGATGTATTAAACAATAAAACTTGATAAAAATAGTTTTTTATTACACAGTATGCGCAAAGATTGCCAGATAAATACACGCTATGGGCTACGCATGCATTTGTAGTTCATTTAGCTCTAGTTAATACTTTTGTTATTGGTATTGTATAATATAAAGAGGTTCTATATGAGATATTAATTCTCAATGCTGTATAATAAAGTCAAAATGTTTATTACGATAATTTATAAATCATTTTTTACAGCGTTCTGTCAATACATACTACATGGTGAAACTTCAAATCAGATCAGAACACTTGTGTTTGCGGCCTTGGGCATTTGAAAGAGTACCAGGCAAAGCGCTTCGGGGACTCGACAATAGTATAATATACACTTCTACGAAGGAGGCTTGCCTCGCTGCTTGTCTCAATGAGGTAATAAGTCCACTTAGTTGAAATTCAATAACCCGTCATTTAAATGAGCATACCGTTTGAAGACATTTGTCTTTCCACTGTCTATAAACACCTATTCGAAGTATCTATTCAATTTATATTTTACGAGTCTGGTTTACTTTGAGAGAGATAAAAGAAAATGATACGGGTTTTATTGGGAACAGGGGACTAAAGCAACTTGCAGCAACTTTGTTAGTTTATGGAAAATCGATTACGATTTTATGGGACCGCTTAAGTGCAGTGCACTAACCATTGTTTGCTTGTTTTAAGAAATATCTTTTATGAAATTTGTTTTATCCAGATGCAATAAGAGAAAAGGTACATATTATTTGTACAAAAAAGAAGATTTTAAATAAAATTTATGGTCCACGCTGTGAACCCTTTTTCATTCGGCATAATATATTCCATACCTTTATTATAAGAAAGACAAAGATTAGTTTTAAACATAACTTAAAGTATTTATAGTTATATCTTTATAATGTATGGTAACAGAAAAAATTCGTCTGTCGGTCCGCTGAGTACGAGTACGGGAGTATGCGATGTGCACTTAGCGACTCTGATAGGCGCACATCTCAACACTTTGCACCTCTCGTGGATACGCCGGGAACCGATTATTTTGAGGTAAATTTTATTTAACAACTTAGACGTAATATTTATTGATCGTTTATTACTGCACAAGACAGAAATAAAATAACTATTGCATAATTTATTGTTTACTCTTCTCATGTCTTGATAAATGGTATTTTGATATAGAATAAAACAAATTTATGTATGAATAATAGAAATACTCAGGCTTAGTTGTCATTCAAATGCTGCCATTGCAATGGTAAGGTGAGCTTTTAAATTAACTAGTGTTCGTTCAGTGGTCGAAATTCGAGCATTATCATTTTTGTTGATAACACTAAAGCTCGTCAATAGCTAGTAAACAAAAATAAAAGAAAATCGGTTGACAAACAGAAGAGAAAAAGGTACTGGACTGTTTTGTCTTTGCCTATTTATGTATGTATATATCGATATAAATAATGACATATAAAGAATAATGATCATTTACGAGTATTGAATATTGATAAAATCGTTGAAAAAAATAAAAACAAATATAAACTAAACATGTAATGAATAAACTGGATATTATTATTAGGTATTATATGTGAAATTTACAATACATTTTACATTTCATAGAAACTATTTGTTGCTATTATGTTCTGAAATCGATTCCAAGAACGTTAACACTCGTAGTGTGAAAACTGATTATCGGAATTACGAGCTATTTGTGTGGTGCAGAATCTGTGCCTGAAGGGAACGCAAGCGTGCAATGGACAGAGGGTGTATACTGCGCCGCGTGTGGGAGTTGCCGAGGACAAAGTAGCGCAGTACGCTGGCTTACATTACTACACAGATAAGGAGTTACAGGTATTTTTTGTTTTTTTTTGTAGACTTATCTTGTTATTTAACGTTATTAAATATAAGTATTTTTATAGTTAGTATAAAAATAAACATTTAAAACTTAATGTTAATAAGATTCTACTTTACTTTTATAGTCATATGTGTATTTAATCTAGCTGTATATGATAAATATGTGGTTTATTTTGAGATTTATATAAAATTACTGTAATAAAACGAATGTAAGATTTTTATTCCCCACCTTGTGGGGGAATAATTGTGATAAATTCATGTTGGTGCTTGTAAAATAACAAATCGGTCTATACACCCAATGAAACAATTTATTGTTTACCTAAAGTTTACAATACAATAGTACGTACCTTCCCATACATTACAATTTGTTTTTGTTATAATTACAGTGACTGTCATATATAATATAAATATAAATGTTTTCGAAATAATTCTTTGCATGCAGTGATATATAATATTTTTTTATAGATTTTTTTAATTTAAAATCAAAATTAGAAGTCCCGCAATAAAAATATAATTGCAGTAATAAAAAATATATCTATTAAGAATATTTTTTCTTAAGTATTTCAGATATCGACCATAAATATTTCAGATCTTTAATAGTCTCAAGAATAAAAAAATACTTACGACTTTTCTTGTTAAAAACCTCTTGACTAAATTTATTGCTAAGCGATATTCTTTTTCCAAACAAACTGTACCATAGATCATTATGATTTGATTAATTATTATATTTGAAAGGCTGAATAAGTGATGCTATAAAGGCCTTGTTTTCACTAAATGTTAATAAAGAAATTCACGTCATCTATTCAGCCCTTTTTAACGTCCCACTGCTGGGCCCGGGCCTCCCTTCAATACGAGGGGATTAGGCCATAGTCCACCACGCTGGCCAAGTGCGGGTTGGCGGACTTCACATGTCTTTCGAAAACTTGCTAGGTTCTCTCAGACATGCAGGTTTCCTCACGATGTTTTCCTTCACCGTAAGGCAAGTGGTCATTATGTTAGAAATGATTCGCACATGAAAATATCAGAGGTGCGAGACCCGGGATTTGATCCCGCATCACTCGGTTTTCCAAGCGAGCGCGTTACCACTGGGCTACCACTGCCTTTATTCAGATTCACGTCATATTGAGTTTAAATTAAATTAAAATTGTTTTCTTAACAGGTGACATCTGAATCCGCATGTAGACTCGCATGTGAGATCGAATCGGAGTTTCTTTGCCGTTCATTTCTGTACTTAGGCGCGCCGCATTCAGCTACATACAACTGTCGCTTATATCATCTCGACCACCACACACTGCCTGACGGACCCTCGGCCTATTTGAACGCTGAAAGACCCCTCATTGATGATGGAGAACCTATTGGGAGATACTTTGAAAATTTCTGCGAGAGTGAGTATCAATGAAATTGAAAACAAAATTTTCGTTTATATTTTCTAATCGTTAAATATTTATTTCTTGTACTGTAAAAGTCAATTAATTTTTTTATAATATAAAAATATCCTATGTACGTCTTTATGAGATCGAATCACCAACTCTAGATTTTCTAGACATTATTAGATTATTTCATTCCAAATATTATTTTAATCAGAAGTGTTAGTAAAGATAGTATAATATTTAAAAATTGCAATCTTTAATGTTGGGTTTATCTAACATATTATGACAATTCTATCATCTAATACTACTATTATTAGTGCTTTAATTAAAGCGATTCACATAAAGGTAATATTTATAAAATATACTCGTGGCATTCTGCAGTTTTTATCTGTTTTAATTCCATTACACATATGCGTAATGGCAAAATAATATCATGCAGTCACGATCGTAAAAACGAGAAATACTTAATATTAGACATAATTACGTAGCCACTGGCGCCTGCGCATCCGTAGTTACCGAGTAATAGTCTTTTGATCTATATGAGAAGATTTCAACGCAATCCAATTGACGCACATCGCTCTTTAATTAGAAATGGATTTATAATACTTTCTTAGATTTACACGAATATTTCATATCGTTTAATAACGTTTATGAGGATGTTTGTTACTCTTTCACGCAAAAACTACTTAATTAATTTTAATGAAACTTTACAATAATATATAGACTACTTTTAACCCCGAAAAAATGTACAGTTCCCGTGGGATAGATTTGTTTTTGTTTTTCCGCTAGTTTTAAATAAAACTATTTTTTCGGATTTTTTCGCGGATTTATTTGGGTTTTTGATTCATACATCATGGTTACGGGAGAGACTCGTGGATTTATTTGCATTCAAAATCAATAAACAAAGTCAAAGAAGATTGTTGCAATTATTGTTATGTATAAAAATACACATCGTATTCGGAAAAGATTTTTTGACTTTTTTGATGTTTTTTGACTGCCAATAGTATTGAATAAAATCTTAAGAAAAGCGTGAGTAGGTTATAGGGTACTTGTATATGAGCATCATTTTAAGGTGATTTACGTAACTAACTAACCAATGAAGCCTCACGTAAATTTTAAATCTATAAACAGTCTCTCCCGTGACCATGATTGCTGTAAAGCATTCGAAACGTCGGGAAACAAAAATGCAAATAAATCCGCGACAAAATCCGAAAAGATAGTTTTATTTAAAAAAACTATAAATTATTTTAGAAAAGTCATAAAATGGAGTTCGCATAATATATTGAAGATGAATATTTATTTAATTTATTAAGAATAAGTTGGGCTTCTATAAAAATCAATTACGCAAGATAATGAATGATGAATAAAAATAGAATGGCGAGTCGTTGACTAGTAAGATAATAACATAGTATAGTTAATAATAGAAGCGAAGTATAGAATTAAATTTTAAATTGTGGAATGACGGCATTTTAACTCCTTATTTAATATTAGCAGAACCCGCGTCTTCGCCCACGATCAAACTACGAAAAAAGTCACTTTTTTGCAATATGTATTGTTTTTCAGGCGTGTTTTGTATGCATTTATGTATGTTTCTATGTATATTTGTTTTCTTTAATACCTCGTATCTTTCAAACGGCTGGATGATTGCGACAGTTAAGGTATCGTTAAATTCGTCTCAAAAACCCAAGTGTCCTTAAAAATCCTGATAGGTGTTTTAAAAAAAATCAAAATGGCGGATTATTGGCGCTCTGGATTTACTACGTCCGAATTAATTGAAAGGGTAAATAAACGGTAATAAAACTAAAAATGTCTAACTGACCAAAGCTAAAAAATTGTAAATAAAAAATAATTTACAAAAATAAAAAAACCGATTTATCCGAGCTTTATCCTGTCTTACTTTAAGAAAATTATTGCCTGATATGTCTTTATTATCTATAAAATGCACTATTATATTTTAACGCTCATTATACGCTAGTATTTTTATCTAATTTAAAATTTTATTGCTTTTAAAGTTAGATATACGTATTTTTCTATAAAGTTAGTGACATTATGTAGAGGAAATGAATATTAACGCACTCTCGTATAAATCAGATTCAGTTCTAGAAATTAATCCTTGTTTGATTAATCCTACCGTGTTAAATAAAAGATCCCATATATGGCACTGTGAAAAATCTTAACACTACGTATTAAGAATTCTCATGTACATCAAACCACACTCAGAGCAATTAATATTTACAGCGCGCAAATCCCGGATGTGCCTTTGAATCACCTGCAAATACGTGGACAAAATTTATGAGACCAGCTTCTTGAGCTCTATATTATATAAAGATCTTTTTGTAACAGATAATCCATAAGGATTACACCCTATAATATTGATTATTAAAAATTTAGTATACGAAAATAATTAACATGGTTTAGTGTTAATATGTATGTAAGGTCATAATAGTATTATACTACACTAGGAATTTTTAAATACGAGATTTACATATGTACCTACATAATACATAACCATGTAAGACTACATTTCTGCATTTACATTTTATATAAAATTTTAATGTTAATAGTACTTTCTTCTTTTAAAAAATATCATTAATTAACCCACAATCTTTGTAATATATCTATATATTATAAAAGGCAAAAGTGATTGACTAATGTATCAACGCACAGGCCAAACCCTTAAGCTAGAAAATTGAAATTTCGTACACGTATTGCTCATATGACGAAGGCATCCACTAAGGAAGGATTTTTCAAAATTCAAATAGGTGAAATAGGGCATAAAAGTTTGTATTAAACTTTTTATTCCTTGGACATATTTGCATTAAATTCGTATAAATTGAGTACGGCAAAAATAATGAGTTACGTATTTCAGTGTTTTCTAATATTCAACCCCTAAGAGGGTAAAATAGGGGATGAAAGTTTTTATGAAACCCACTTTTTACAGTTTTATTGTAGTTTTAGCGCGAGCGAAGCCGCGGACTCTGCTTGTTCGTAAATAAATTTTCATAGAAACAGTAACAAAATCAGTTTCATATTTTTTGTTCTATCAAGTAATAAGAAAGAAGAAAGGAAACAATCAAATTTTATAATTGGGAAAGGCATCTCCCTAAGATGAACTATAAATGTGTGCACGTACAAAAATTAGTTCCAGACCGACCACATCAATGATATCACGACTGACAATAGCGACCTCGGTGGTCCGCAATTAACGGTCCGTGTTTGTGCACTACAGAAATTGTTTTCCAGTAGCACGAACCCGAGATGAACTTAAAATGAAATTGCACTTTAGATGCTGTACATACTGATGGGGAAGTCATGTGTATTTTGTAAGCGAGCAGTAAGAAAAGATTTAAATTATCTAATTATTATCTAGAATCTTACATAGGTGTTTTTTTATTATAATTAAAAGTCTTACATATTTAAAAAAAATAACATAAAAAATCAGTGAGATTTATGTAATGGTATTATTCGGTACTAAATATATAACATAGTAGAATATTACATAATATGTATTCTTGTTTAAGTACAGAAAAATAATAATATTGCAATTTTGTTAAGTCAGGGGAGAAGGCAAACTAAAATATAAGCTTGTATTTGATTACTTTCTGTTCCTTATATTTAAATCCAGCTTGTGTTAAAAATATCATTAAATAGCATTTACTAATAACAGTTAATTTAAATATACATGTTATAATATAGAAACTGGTGCACTTATTATATTTGTACTAGAATTTTATTAAGTTTAGGTTACGAGGACGGATGCACATAGATTATATACGTAACCTAGGTTTCCGGTGGTCTCATTTTTATGCAATAATTGTTATATTTTTATTTTTAACAGTAAATAGTTTAGAAAAGGAACACCAAGATAAGTGCTAATGATTTCATTTCACCGTAATCTTTCGTGGAAGTTACTGTTAAACAGAGCAATTAAACATTCTCACCTTACCGGTTCGTGGGAAAGGTTTTGTTCATAATAAATTCATAAAAACGGATTAATTTTAAAATGTTTTAATTTGAAAAAAGGTTCAATTTAAATTTTAACTTTCTTATTTCCAATGTAGAGCTGTGCCATCAAATCCTCTTTGCATATCCATGGTGGTCTAGTATAAAATCCCATTAGAATTTAATGATGCATTGATATATCCATACGTGTGTGCTGCACCTAGTCGTAGATGGCATTGAGATCAGGAAGTGATTAGAATGTATCTCAACGGCAATGTTTCGAATTCAGATAAACGTTATTTAGATAGTAAATAACAAGTGGAATCATCGACGGTTTATCGTTTGATTTATGAAGAAATTCAGCCCGCTATATCGATATCGTAAATATAGTTAGATAGAGATAAACGTGGGTTAATCTCGCAAACGAGGGTCAGGGTCAGCAGCAATTGAGGTAAGTTGAGTAACGACGGACACTTTGAATTGAGACGTAGTTTTATATGTACGTATAGTTTTATATGCACCAATAAAATATTGATTAATTAATTATTATTGTTGTGTTTAATACCTACTATGAATATACAAATATTGTTATGAAGCGTTCTGAACCCGCTATAAAAAGTACCGTTTTAATGGAGCTATTCCAAATAGAAACACGAGACGGATGAAATATGGTAAATATTTCAATAGTATTCACAAAAATATGCCTTGACGTAGCTCACGTCTAAGTAAAACTGCTAAATTCGAAATGTGGGAGGGGCTTGAAGGCACATACAACAGTTAGATTCCGCTATAAGAAAGCCTGGAAAGCTACTCCATTACGTGGGCCCGATCCTACGACATTTAGATTGCCATCTATTGCTAAAGGCCAGGCTCAGCGAACACTGAATAACATTATATATCGCTACACCCGATACCGTTAAGCTCGAATAAAACCCCTTAGCCTACAGTAAAATACTTAAGATAAGTAATTGGAATAAGACGGTAAATTATCGACTACTAGTAATCAATGTGTCATTCCAATCGAATAAAGTCTGATAGTGTTCGCAAATTGATAGAATTAGAGTTGAAAAGGCACATCACTATCTATTACATGTCGACATAATTTCGTTATGTTTACAATGCACAAAGTGCTGAGTCACGACGAAGTTGCATTTTGGTGCAAAAAGTTCTATAGCCAGCGTCGTCGCCGCTCGTGCGTGCCGTCTAACGGTGGTGGTACACGAAATTGAAAATTAGTTTTTACGGCGCCCAGAGCTCCGTCTTGCTCCAGTCCTAATTTAGTTATAATTGAATCGAGATACATATACTTAGAACGTCAATTTGCACAGACACTTAATTTACATCACACTATATAGAGAACGTGGAGGTATGTTAAAATGATTCGTTCTAGCGGAAAATATGAACAATACACAATCTGTTTTAAAATAGGATACTCTAAATATATTTTTAATATGAACCAAATTAGTTATGTTATCATAAAATATGTCCTTTGTTATTTTCTCCTTTATACAGGAAATGTTCTTGAGTTAGTCCTTTATAAGAGTTCTCTACATCATTCCATTTAAATTAGCCGTCTTAAATCATAATATACATTATGCATAGTTAACGAGCTAAGCTTCGCTAATGGCCTTGCCTGGCCTTGCAACCAGTAATACAGGTCAGCGTCCGCTCTATCCATCTCATGTATTACAACAATAACGACCATGTTACGGCAGCACTTATTGCATAATTTTATGTTAAATAATATGGCTGCAATGTCCTCACACAACAGAGGTAAAAAAATAAACTGTTCTAAAGCTTTTTAAATAAAACTAATCTTTCTAGTCTCTCCTGTAAGCATATTTGCTGTAAATATAAAGCTTTCGAAACGTCGGAAGAAAAACTAGAATTAAATCGCCAAAAAATAGTTTTTTGAATGTCAAATATTCGCGTAAATCTAAGAAACTAGATGTTATGCTCATAATATGTTATAAAAATACGAAATTAAATATCATTCAATAGCAATAATTACTTAAATTATTAGAATATATTTTTTGGACCACATGAAGTGCAATTTCAAAACCTCTACAAGAGTAGTGTCAATTAAGTACGATAATACATAAAAAAATATGTTTATAATATCAACTTACAAGGCTCGCTTAAAATAAACTTGTCATCGCGTGTATTAATACGCTTTAATGAAGTTTATTTGAAGCTTGGCAATAGCCTTGGGTGTCCTTGCCATTGCCACTTGTACATCGAGGTCAGTGGCTTTGATTACTGTAGCATCTTATTAGTCTTTTCGTAATACTACCCCTATCATAGCATGGAAAGGTAAATTGAAGTTTCGTTCTACGAAACGTATGTTTAGGTGTCTATATCATGTGGCACTTAAACGATTTGTAGGTTCCATTTCAATTACAAAATCCGGTTGTAGAGTCTAAGTATAACTTACTAGGCTATTGCGGTTGTAGATGGAAAAAAAAAATTACTAAAACTATGTAGCAAAGTGGATTTGCTGAAATTACTTACTTTATGCTTTTACTTTAGATATAGAAAATTATATTTATTCATGCAAATTATTTTAATTTCGTTATTATATACTAATATAGTAAATTAATAGTTAAATATATATTGCGAATAAACTGTATCAGTTCTGCAAACTTAAAGTGTCACCTTCACAAACTAGGTAAACGGTTATTGACTTGTCGAACTGGAATTCTATGTCGATAGTCTCGAATTATGGTTATCTTATTAATATTCATTACGTAACAGTAGCTCGCTGTTATTCAAGATTTTTTTTGAACATCTCATTCATGTTTATCTCTAAATAAGGTAAAATGAAATTCTATAGCAACGCAACGGTAAAACAACCTTTGAATATACCGTTTTAAAATATCCAAATAAAATGTGTTAATATTATACATTTTTCATTTATATTCTCATATTGTTCTTATTAAAAAGAATGAAATAAATAAAATAGGAAGGAAAGATGTATTTAATCGTCTGTTTATGAGACTAAAGAACAGTTGATAAGTTTTGTTTCGTAAAATGTAGAAGGTGTATTTATAAGAAATTTTCCGCATAGAGGAAGAATAACAGTTGTTCTCAGTTAAATAATAGAACTATTACACTTCAATAGTGGATTGTAATCTGTAATAACATACCTAACGGCAAGCCAGTTTAAGTGGACAAAAAGGGGAATTTTCTATTGTAAAACGATGATCGCTTCCATAAATACGGCGACTGACTCACTTTCAAATCGTAGGCGATTTCTAAAGTTATTTCTTTGAACACCGAAAAAAATAATAATAAAACTATTAAGGCCTAAATGTATTATGAACATCCGATTCGAGTTCGGGACGAAAGATGACATTTTTAGATGATTTTGTAGAGCCATGACCTTATTAACCATTCTTAACGTTTATGAGCATTTCTATAAATTAAGTGTTTGTAAAGTATATTTTACTTTGAAATCATCTGCAAATATTTTTCTTACGCATATTGACTCGCCTAGGTTTTTTTTTATTTTTAAGTTCATCCATTTCATCATTAGTTTATGCTAGTGTTGTTTTATTATATCCATAGTGATATTTTAAATAAAGTAAGTAAAAAAATAAGACTTTTCTTGATTTTTTCCTAGATTTATTTTTTGGGTTCCGACGTTTCAAACACTTTACAGCAATTACGGTCACGGGAGAGACTTTAAAGTCACTTTCAAAATTATTATATAGTTGATACAGGCAGTAACAACTATATACCAACTTTTTATTTACTTATTTTATATTAGGCAAATTGATTTAATATCATTTTTAAAGTTCAGTCTCGGAATATTACCGTGGGAAAAATTCATTTAAGTTACTGAAGCGCAACTAATATAAAACGAAGTGAAGTCATCGACTTTTATCTAGAAAATATGTACAAGCGTAAGAATAGGTTTTACGTGCGCATCGTCTAACATAAAAAAGTTATGGCTTGGGGTGACCATTTGTCAGGAATTCACCTAACAAACTATTGCAAAAAAAAACAGATGAGAAAAAAAAATGTCATACTTTTAACTGCCAATTAAAATTTTATACCTACCACCACACTTTTTGTAGTAAATGAAGCAAACAAGTGATTCAATTTCATAATATAATTAAACCAAATTCACTAGCGTGAATGTAAAAATCTGTTACATTTCGGGAGATGACTGATGATGGTATGATGACTTCGATGATGATTTGTGTGATATTTTTACAATAATATTTCATAAAAATATAATTCTTATATCAAAGATTGATTAAAAAAATATAATTTAAGAAGGTGGTTTTTTTTTCAATAACATACTTTAATAAAGTATACTACGACCTATTTAAATAATATTTAAATAGTTGCATTGGTTATTTTAAAACATCTTGGATTACTATTTACTTTACATGATGAGAATATCAAAGGCAAGGAACTTTGGTTTGACCGGTCAACGGCCTAAATCGCTTTACGTCATTTTATTGGCGGCATGTCGTATACGAGACATTGGCACTATGCTAACGAATCAATTCGGGATGGCTCATGACCGACGTTCCGGTAAACGATTTTGTCATTAGCACCCTTACATTTACTGTTGTTTCACGACGGAAATATTCTAACAATGTTGTTTCGACAATATGGTTTAGTTGTGTCGATTTATTTTAAACTTACACTAACATTTTTCTTATTCATTAAGTATAAGTATAGCTTTTCTGGTCCGATAATGTATGTGCTATTCATATGCAATCCCATGTATCAATCTGCGTGTGAGGTATAATAATGATTTCCGTTGACAAGTCCGAGGAAGATTAGAATAATTCATCATGGCGACATGAAGTAAATCACAATTTAATATAATGTTAAAGCTTATAGAGTTCTTTAGCTAGCCCACGGAGAACGTAAAAGCTTCTAAGAGTTCTAAGTATGCACTTATGAATTGCGTGTGAAAAATCTAGAATTGCTCGTAGCGGCGAGCTTTGGCTCGCTGTATAATTACAGTGCCTACGTTACACTTGAAATCATCCATTGCCGCAATCTCCTATCGATTATGATCGTATACGTCGAACGCATCCGTTTCTAGCTAATCAAATGTCTAAAAATATATCTCATACATTACTCATAGTCTGAGAAATGCAGTAGCTAATTGTGTTCTATTTGTTCCAGAGCCACCTGCCAATCCGAGTGGCGAACTGCCTATCTCTATAGATCACCAACAAGATACTAACATGCCTAGCAACTTAACGAGGAATGACGCCAACTGTGACAAGACGGGAACTTGCTACGATGGTAATTAATAAACATACACAGCACGTACTGTACTAACAATTTAGCCAATCAACCTTCTCGCTTGACTATTTTGGTCTTAACTAATAATGGTTATATATTTCAGTATCAGTACACTGTAAGGATACAAGGATCGCAGTGCAAGTGCGCACAAATAAGCCATTCAATGGGAGGATCTATGCATTGGGCCGTTCGGAGACTTGCAACATAGATGTAGTTAATAGCGATCTCTTCAGATTGGATCTCACCATGGCTGGACAGGACTGTAACACTCAAAGTGTCGTAAGTTACTATTAACTTTAAATAAATCCTTTAAAACATTACGTAATAGAAATAATAATACGAATATTTGTGTATATTTGTAGACTGGTGTATATTCCAATACGGTCGTGCTTCAACACCACAGTGTGGTAATGACGAAAGCAGACAAGATCTACAAAGTCAAGTGCACATACGACATGAGTTCGAAGAACATTACATTTGGAATGGTGCCCATCAGGTCGGTAACAGTACATCGATACGATAATGTATGCTTAAAGGAAATTCACCATGTTTATGCGAAACTACTATCATAAACGACATGATATACGTGATAAAAATATAAACCAGAAAATTCGCTATGATCGTGTTGCAACATTTTTTCTAAAAAGTTATTAGTATGACACATACTTTCTAAAATGTTTTGTGTAGTTTTAAAGATGTTTACTGCGCTTTCTTTTTTGTTTTAGTTACATTTATTTTTATTGATGCAATTAAATTAGAGCTGTAAAAAGCTAAAGTAAATATATATATGAAAACAAGTAATACATTCGTAGTACTGGAACTAAATAATACCTATAAAATAATTCACATACCGACACATGCGAACACGAACATAAAATTCTATTGACCCAATATCGGCTCTGAATTATACATAAAACAATTAGATTCCCTCACACCGGTACGAAGATAAACGTGATGAGAATAATAAACAACTTTTACTAACTTTGTATGGATTTTTAATAGCCAGTAGAAGTGCGATTAAATCATGATTGCTGTCAATGATCCCGATATGTAAATTGCTATAAGGCATTGTATTTGTGCGGCAAGGTGTTGTACATAATTTATATTCTTCGTTAAAAGGGTTTATTAAGATAAATGAACGGGTAATAGGGCGACGACATCTATTTCTACTTATTATCTTTAAACTCGACTATATGTGTAGTGCTATTTGTTACTATGTTATTACGCGACGGTCATTAATCTATTTAGCATTTATATAAGAAATCCAGTTTCATTTTCATTTTATTGCATCTAGACTCATTTAAAACTTGTATTATTAATGTGTCATTTGAAAATATCTTCACATACAAAGTGGTATCCAGATCGAGAGTTAGTAAATAGTAATGTGTATAGATATCTCTGGAATTTTGTGATATGTACATATGTAGCTAAATTACCTACACGTGAGAAGATAAAACAACAGTTTTTTTTAAGTTTTGTCTGTTAGGTAGTATACCTCTTACGAGAGAGATTTTTACAAACAGCTGGCATGACTTATATACGTGTTTATATAAAAAATATAGTTTCACTAGAATACCACTTTATTTTCTTAAATTATTCATACATGTACTATAGTAAAAAAATAAAAGTCAAACTACTAAAATGGCACAGAATTTTCTCTGCCATTTTAGTTTATTATATAATTGTTCGTATTTCAGAGATCCAGAGATGATTTCTATCACTGCCGCTCCCGAGGCGCCGCCGCCAC
Organism: Brenthis ino; assembly: GCA_921882275.1. Taxonomy (NCBI): domain Eukaryota; kingdom Metazoa; phylum Arthropoda; class Insecta; order Lepidoptera; family Nymphalidae; genus Brenthis; species Brenthis ino. The sequence continues at coordinate 13,420,674 of OV170223.1, read as the reverse complement.
GCATCCGCATCTTGGACGGCCGACAGCGCGAGGTCGAGACCGTGCGTATTGGAGACCGTCTTACGTTCCGCATCGAAATACCAGAAGACAGTAAGTTTATTATAATTGCTATATTATGTTTATTAATAATGATAGTAAGGCAAAAGTTTTCATATTTTATTTTTATATTGTCCTTTGTTAGGTCACTTCTTTTGTTTGATAAAAATATAAAAATAATCACTTTGTTAGTTTTATATTCATTTCGTATTATTTGTATATCATGATTCTTATAATGTTTACAGCACCATATGGTATCTTTGCGCGCAGTTGTGTTGCTATGGCCAAAGATTCGAAGAGTACATTTCAAATCATCGACGACGAAGGGTTCGTATAAATCCTTACTAATGTTATTATATTTTGTGTGTTGTTGTATTTTGTGCTTTGCATATCGTAATAAAAGTCAACACGCAGGTAGCTTGTATCGAGAAGAAAATACCTAGCATCCTCATGGGCCAAATCAGTGTTCCCGTGGAAAATTAAACACTAATTTTTTAAAGTAGATACTTAAAAGTCATTACTTATTAACTATTGTCTATTGATTCCTAAGCAAAACGAAGGCAAGTAGCAAGACGAATTAATACTTTTATAATTTTAAGATTATTGCTATATATATTAAGAATGTTTAGAGTAGACACTCAAACACGCGACCTTCGGCGTAGAGACTCAAGGCTGATCCTCCGACCACTGTGCGGGTGGTCGCCAGTGCAGCGTAAACGTATAATAAATCTTTATATTTTATTTGGTAATCTGTAATTTTTTTGTAGGTGTCCAGTTGACCCCTCAATATTCCCAGCGTTTACTCCCGACGGTAACGCGCTACAATCAGTGTACGAGGCCTTCAGATTCACCGAGTCGTACGGTGTTATATTCCAGTGCAATGTGAAATACTGTCTCGGCCCTTGCGAACCTGTGAGTGTTACTATATATTTTATATTATAAACCATAAAAAAATATTGCATAAAAAATATTTAATTATTTTTTAATTTATGGTTTCAAATTTGGATGCCTGTGATGATTGATTGATTGATGATGTAACAGATTTCAATGGGACAAATTTAAAATATAGGAATGTTCATACTTAAAATATAGTAAATATAGTATGTAAAATATAGTGTGTGTAATAGTAGGCCAAGTTTGTAGCTTAAGCTTTTGTTTCTACGATCTCCCAAATAATGGAAAATATCTTTTACGACTTTGAACCAATGCCTTTAGACGCAAGTGTCCCTAAACTATACTCCTAACAAAAAAGCTTGTCATAAGCAAAATTGCCAGTGGCTAAACTTTAAACGCTTTTTCGTGCATAACTTGTAACATTCATAATTCATAGATACTACTGTGGTGCTTAGTCACGCTGATTAAGTTAACATTGGCTGATGTAACCTTTTATTTATTCTCATTATTCCAAATCTTTTCCCATAACACGGTATATTATTAAATTATATAGGCAACTGTTAATGTTAGAGCGAAGTATGTTTTTTAACTTAGAATATCGTAATGTGTAGAGACAAAGATTTATAATTTTAAATTAAAATGTATATAGTTTAAGTATTTCATGTATATATTTATAGTAGCTAATTATTTATCTGTATATTATACAATCTATACAATAATATTAGGTATATAAAATGGCTTGTCTTGAATAATTTATGAACACGCAGACCAAACCGTTGGTCGAAAAACGAAAATAATATTTTTGAACCGAAATTTTCGATATTTTATTATAAAAAATATTTATTCATTTATTTACTTTCACAGGCTATGTGCGAATGGGGCAGAGAATCTGTTGAGTCGTGGGGAAGAAAGAGGCGTTCGTTACCTCACAATGAAACCGAAGCTCACAATCAAGAAGAAGACATGAACATCTCCCAAGAAATCCTTGTCCTCGATTTCGGTGATGAGAGACAGAGTACTGACTTCTTGAGATCTGATAAACCTGGTGGTACCGCCAGTGAAACCAACTTTGGAGGTAAATAATAATTAAAGATTGTAATTAATAAAAATCGGCCATGTGCTATTCAAACTTGGTCCATGAAAATTTATTTCTAAAACAAAATAAAAACTTTATAGGTACTATGTTGACAAGCCCAGAATTTTAACGCACTTTAGAATGTAATCAGAAACAAGTGCCATGTATGTATATTATGTATATGTTTCATGTAGGTATGTCTGATTAGTTTTTTTGGTTGTTTAAACACTATAATCTCCGGAATAGCAAGTCTGTTATGTTAAGGAAGGCTATCTATCACTCACGCTACTTCCTCTAGAAGCAGAGCAAATACACATAAATAAACGCTGACAGTCCACGGGCAACACTAGTTTATTAGTTAAAGATTTCTCGTAAGTAGGTACCTACTACAGGACCGGTCTTAGCCATCTGGGCGCCGCGGGCGAGTCATGCCTTTGGCGCCCTTTTAGGTATACTTATTTCTTTACAATTAAAAAAAACGTGGATGTAGAATTAGTTAGTGAGGGATACGATAAATCACTGAGTCTAGTTTTCCTTTAGATCTATAAAAATAAGTATTCAAATTAAATGGTTAAGTTGAGATGGCGCGCGCGGCGCCCTGTATAACCTGGTGCCCCGGTCGCCTCCCCCTAAAGCCGGAAATGACCTACTACATAGACAAACATCCAAATCTGTTGAGTAAACATCCCTCTCTCTATAGTTTTCGGATCTATAAGTAGCATGCAAAAAAATTATTGAATCTAATTATGAGAATAATGCTTTAAAACCTTTACCTATTGATATTTAAAACATTTGAAATGTTGAGTTTCGATGGTGTCGACAATAAACTAAGCTCGTTTTATGTAAAAAATAGTATACGAAATACTAAAAACTATCTGCTATTTTATCACTAAGTAGACGATGCGACGCAATTTACTTTTTAAGTCCTTACTTTATTTCTAATACATTGAACACTTTTTGCTAATTAATTGGAAGGAAGTTTTTCATTCTCTTCTAGTACATTGACGTTAACATTTTATATTTTAAATGTCCATTTCATTTTTTGCAGAGAAAACCGTGACCATTGTCGAGCCTTGTCCGAGCAAGTCTTCCGTCCTGTTGCTTGGAGTTGCTTGTGCATTGTTAGTTCTTCTGTATATTGCTACCATCTTCTGCTATTATATGCGCAAATGGCTGGCGCCTCCAAAACATATGTCATAAAGGTCAAATTATATTAATTATCATGTGTTCCAACCGTTTTCTACTAGACAACGACGATATAAACTTAACAAGACTATGAGATTTTGCTTTGACTATTTTAAAATAATAATGCTTTAAGAACGGATGGAGTCATAATAACTTAAATCGTCGTTCATATTTTGGGAAGTAAGTTTTACTTGTGATACAAATGACTGATTCGGAATTCCATGATTTGTCATTATATCCGTCCATTTAGTTTAGGAATTGTATCGTGGCGAAGAATATTATTATTATAACCACCGCGTAGCATTTACCTGATGGTAATCACTTGCATTTGGAAGCATTTACTAATTATAAGTAGGTATACGACTGTAGGTACAATAAATGGCTAATATTAAATAATTAAAGGCGATAATGCTATTTTATTAGAGCATATAGTTAAGGTTCTATTAGTTTAAGTATAAATTCAGAATTTGCATTTACTACAAGTAGCTAGGTCAATCTGATATGAACACAATTCCTTTTGGAATAGTTCCTAAAAATTGTTTTTCTGTGACAATAAATTTGAGGGGACTATTCTGAATTTTCATTTATTGGTCTAGTTGTCACGGAATTGGCAGACGTTTTAGATACCTAAGTATTAATTTTAAGTTGTCATAATTTGTGTTATTGTGCCCATTTATAATATTAGTAAAATATTCTTTCTTTAAAATTAATTTTAAATTCTTGTAAATATACTGTTACATGTCATAAAAAGGCGCTAACAGTTTTATTTCATTTTACATCTTGATGAACTTTCAGTTGGGTTTTGTAGAAATATGACTTACATTAAATAAAATATTTTCATATTTTTTTTAAAAGTATTTGTTTCTCCTAACCCAACTTGAGATTTCTACTTTATTTATTTAGACTAACTGTAACACACTATTTATTTTTTATTTTATTTAATAAATGAAATAAATTTGTACAAATCAAATTGTCTTTTTATTTCTTAAAATATGTATAAAATTTGTGATTGAAATGTATTTTAATTATGTTATGTAGCAAAATAATATGGTAATATTTTAAAAATTATCCCAGTTCAACCATCAATTTACTATAAACATTACTAAGAATTTCTTGTTGGGAATCTATATCTATGACCTCTGAATTACAGCCAAATACTCTTTCGAAATGGTTTATAAATATTGGGATTATTTTATCAATTGAGTATTCTTCACCAGTTTCCTTTGTTATTGAAGTAACCCCTTTGTCAGGAATGCCACAAGGGTCAATATGAGAAAACCATGATAAGTCAATATTACAATTCAATGAAATGCCATGAGTTGTAATATATCTAGATGCATGTACACCAATTGCTGCTATTTTATTATCACCAACCCATACTCCTGTATGAGGAGACCTGTTTGCCTTTATTCCTAAAACAATAAAGAAAAATCAATTAATTAAATAACAACATGGTGACAATTAAAAAATACTAATATTTTAATTCAGTAATATATAACTTTAATATAAGGTATTTTGATCTGAGGACAAAAATAATGGAAGATTACAAGTGATTAATCATGAAAGAAAATATTTTTACCTAATTCTTCACACAGATTTATTACAGTTGCTTCTAAACTGTCAACATACCATTTGACACTGGGTTTGAAATATTTTAAATTAATAATGGGGTACACAACAAGCTGCCCTGGTCCATGAAATGTGATGAGACCCCCTCTATTGGTATTTCGAAACTCTGCTCCTAGTCTACAAAGTCTTAAGGTTTCTTCTTTTGATATTTTATCTCTAATACCTAAAAAATATTAATGCTTTTATATTAAAGTAAATTAATTAATTTAAATACAAAGATGGCATTTTAAAATAATTTAATGTAGATAGATAGAAGTATTTTATTGTACACCACAATAGAAAAAATACATATTATATTGGACAATAATATTATAATTATTTATGTTGCACAAACCTGTAGTGTATACTGGTTTATGCTCAACTAATAAAAGAGTGTCATAGTTCGCAGCTGAACCTTTTGCTATTGCGTCCAAATGTTTGCGAGCTATAGTTGATTGAATTTTGTAAGCCGTATCATATCCTAGCAGTCCCAACCTCCAAACTTTTATCATTTTTATATTTATAATTTTTCACCTACGGATTTATTTACAGTATAAAGAGCAAAAGTTGTATATACCATAATAAAATGAATAGGATGTTTTTTAAATATAAATTAGGACTAATATTTAGATTCAATTTCAGATTCTTTCTGAAAAAACATAGCTGTCAAGCGTCAATGTCGTCCGTGTCAATTATTTCATATTTGACAGATGGCAATCATACTAACGTTTAAGAACATTTAAGCGCAAAAAATGTTCTAGAACAAATATATAAATATTATTAATTAATATTAAATATGTTAATCAATAAAATGAAATATTACATTTGATATAATGGTACATAATAATATAAAAATATGTATAACTTTAAAACTAACTGTAGCCCTCTATTATAGAAAACAATGAGGAAGAATTTAGCCATTTCTCCCGCCAGATGTCGCGTGCACTATAATCCTCAGTATAATGTACAGTTCACCTGTTGCAGGTTTGACAGTTTTAAAATCACTTCCTGTGAAATGGTGTCCACATAACCTTAAATATGAAGATTGTGATTTCGCCAATTTTGGTCAGGCTTTAGCTCATAATGTCTTTAGTTTTTTGTCTTTTAGGAAAAATGATACCCATTTTCTTTGCATCCTGGCACTGCACAATTTGTCATTTTAATTATTAAATTTTAAATAAAATCCATTCACGAATAGAGCTTAACAATATACAGAGGAATCCTTAGTGAGGATTATAGTGATCGCGACATCTAGTGGGAGAAAATAGGAGAAATATTCCCCATTATTAACTTTATTTTGATAGTATTGCTACCAGCTACTAGATGGCAGTGCAATCAAATTTTCCTAACTTTCCCATGTTAAAGTACTGGATTACAAAATAACATCTTTCAGCCGGCTTAGTCCTCTCGTGTGCCCTGTCCGTAGGGCGGTGTTACGATCATTACGTAAACAAGCTGTAATATAAACATTGTATTAACTGTATGAAAAATGCTCCTCTATTAAGTTGTTATAGTTTTTGATGGTGCCTAACGTACAGAAATAGTAGTTCGAGTAATAAAAGACAGAAAATTGTAAGCTTCATATTTATTTATAAGAACATTAGCCGCGCTTTATACTTTTGAATTATAGCTCTTATGTTATTAACGCAGTCTTTCGTAAATGTCGTGCTTAAACAAAGTGTTAGTAAAATCAGAGATGTGGTGTTCTTTAAAGCGATGACAACAGGGGTGAGTGGTTTTAATTCTAAAATATAAAAAAAAGTTTTTAGTTAAATAATAAGTGTTTCGTTAGTTTGTAACATAATACTGTAGGCTGTAGCGGTTATATTTATGATAATATTTATAACTTTTGCTATATTATGGCTCTTGAATTGTGTTTATTTGAAATGGTTACTTTATATACTTAATTGCAAAATTGAAAATTCAATTTTTTCAAAAGTTAATTTATAAAACAATAATTTACCAAAGAATTGTACATTCATTCTTAAATATAAAATTTAATTTGGTTATTGTTAGTAAGAAGTTAACTTAGTTTAAAGAACATATTGTTATTATCTATGTAGCGTCCAGGTAATGCCATTAGTTTTCATTACGGAGGAAATATGATATAAGTATATTACCTCAAACTAAAGGTACTAAAGGCAGAAAAAATTGACTACATCTGCATAATGAGTGTGGTGAGTGTAGACTTCAATTTTTTACCCAACTGCAGCGAAGCTCGAGGGTGGGTTATAAGAAAGAATAGCCTTCTAGTGGACCGAGCTTTCGTTTTTATAGAATCATTTATTTTGTTATTTTAATAGTTCTAATATTATATGTAATCTGGGCGACCTATAAAAATGGATCAAATGGTAGCGTACGTTGACAAGTTCGAGTTTCAAGACACTATCGAGTTTCAAGTATTTTGCCTTTTTGAAGGTCGTTTAGTTTTGATACGTATTTGGAATTGTATTACAAGTAAAGAAAGTAAAACCTATTATGTTTTGCTGTTTCTATATAAATATATATATATATAATTAAATTTTATTTTCCATATTATTAATATTTTTAAGTTTCAATAAGAGTATATCAAAAGTCATTTCATAAAATAAATAAAGGAGTTTCTATAGTTTCTTTATTCTATTATAGATGAAAGTTTGTATGAAACTACCTTTTTAGAGTTTTTTTTTAGTTTTAGCACGAGCGATGCCGCCGGTTCTGCTAGTTATATATTAAAGTATACTAGACTAGACTCAAGGCTAGACCAAATGCTATTTAGGCTATAAGGACTATAAATGAATCTTGACTTATAATATGCATATACATATGTTCTTTATTACATGAGCTCATAAATTGAATGAACCCTTGCGAGGTACTAGATATATTTCAGGCAGTAAAGTTGATATTAAAGTACGTACTTGACGGTAACCCTTGTTGCGCTGAAGTAGTATAGACAGTGTTAAGAATAGCTCTGTACACTTTTAAGCTACACTTTTCAAGTTTTATACTTTAAACTTATACATTTTTGTCTAGTGATGAATGATTTACTTTACATTTTAGTCTTTTTGACACGCTTTTGTAAGCTTCACTTGTAAGTAACGAAGAGTTAGTATGTAAAAACTTATCAAAAAGTATGGAAAGTCGATCTTAAGTTACTTTTAAGTGTGGTATCAAACTGAATAAGCACACGCATGTTTTCAAACAATTCTTTAGTTTACGGGCATCCAGAAACTAGCATACATTAAACTAGCATAAAATCTATAGAAAGATGTAATGAATATATTATAATCTTTAAGTTTTTATATGACCTAATGTTTAACGCCTTCTAGTAGTTCTAATTAATGCCGAATCTCAGAATCTCGCATTGAATCTCATTGAATCTCGCATCGAAATTTTTTTTTCTAATAGGTAATTCAATATTTTTATTGGATATAATAATATATGTATTACAACATTGGTTGTTTTGAGGACCTATTGGACCTCATAATTTATTAATAACTCACCCCTTTAAGTAATTTTCTAAATTTCATCATTATTTAACTTTACAGTACCTATCAATAGGTACCTATTCCACAGATCATATAATATAATACTATGTCTATTCCATTTTTTCTATGAGATTATTATATTTCCTAACAATTTTCAGTTTAGCAGGCTCTACGATAACCTATCTGCTATCTAATTTAATTAAGATTTTACTAATAAAATATACTTTGCACTTATTGTACTTTAAATTGTTTTTATCAGACTGTATTGTGATATTTTTTTAACATCTCATCAGTGTATGCGAGGAGAGTAAGGGTTAAACCACTAATAAGGTAAACAAGTGTCTAATAGGTGAAGCAGGAAGGCCGGTGCTTCCGTCCGGTCTATTTATAAACCGAGGTGGTGTGGGGTGTGCATTGTGCACTGCGCGTACGTGGCTTACAGTTACATAAATTAACGTAAAACAAATTAGACACTATTTTATAAATAAAATAAGAAAAAGTTTTAAGCGTTCCAATAATGACATTTTTTACGGAACTTACCTTGTGCGATAATAGAACCTGCAATATCCAGCGTAAAAACAATCTGGATGGCATTGCGCCTGAGTATATTCACGGCTATATGGCTGTGTATGGACAGTTGTTCTTGCAATTCTGTTGGAAATGATTATGACTATTTTCTTTAAAATTTAAGCTGAAACGTACGTGTAATTAAATAATGGTTGCTTCATCACTTGTTTTAAATACATAGTTTTGTTTATTGTTTATTCATACTTTCATTAATACCTACTGTTTAATTTTCATGTTTTCTATTATATTTTCTGACGATGTTTACGTTTCTTTATATATTAGTTATTTTCAAGTAATCATCAAGCTCACATCTACAATAGTCAATATCGAAACATTGTTATTTATTTCTAAAAGAGTACGTATTTGTAGATCGACTTTTATGTGAAATAAAATGTGTAGCTGCAACGGGGACTTTTATAGGGCTTTATACCAAGAAAGCAGTCAAGTATACCTAATGATTGCTAAATAATTAACCTTAGAAAAAAATAAACCAATTGTCGTATTATTCTTAGAATGTTATTAATATTATCTTACAAGAAAAAATATATGAAAAAATAAAGAAATATTAGCTGTCAAAGTGTCCTGAAAATTATTTTATTATCTATCTATACTATAGTAAAACAGTAGAGGTCAAATGTCTGTACATAGCAAAAAAATGCTAAAAACCGAGTCAGGGGGATGTAAGAAGACAAATAGAACAAATCCAGATTTTTTTCAAATTTTTTGTTTCTCTGTCTGTTTGTCTGTTTGTACGGGCTAATCTCCGAATCTATTGGACCGATTTAATTTATCTTATATCCCCGGGCAACATCTTAGATACTTTTTATCCCGGAAAATTGAATAGTTCCCGTGGGATAGTTAAAAAACTATAATAACTTATACAGCTTAGTACACAACAACATATGCACCTAATTTAGTAAAATTTAACATTCTGATACCTTATATTGCCGGTCAAATAACAGGTTACTTTTCATCCCGGAGAAATAAACAGTTCCCGTGGGAACTAAGAGATCTCTATTAGTGTTTTTCTAGTACATATAATAAAATTGTAACTAAGTCGAATTTGTACTTTAAATATATTTTTCTGAAATAAAATTTTATATAATCATTTTAAATTTATGTGTAAAGAACTAAAAACTATAATTTATTAAAATTTTATTAATATTAATAATGATCGAAATCTGTAAATGTTTTTTATTTATCATATTTTGTACGAAAGTGCTCGTTGCCATAGCGACGGCACAGTAGGCTGCAAGCCGTGACGGGAATGACAACGCGTGGATCGATGTCGGTCTACACTTTTTATCACCGTCTTTGATCTCCTGTAAAGCCTTCTTTGACCGAATCCTTCGGTGTTACCGAATTTTCAGGGATTTGCTGCCTCATATTATGTCTCCATGTAAGGATCGAAATGAGGTGGTGTTGATTTCTCTATAGTTATAAATATATAAAAAGGTTCTATATTAAATATAAAATAAGACAATGTCTTATATAATTATATATAATTACGTTTTTATTGACATGCAGTCAAACAGACAACAAACAGTGAAATCAAAATATCTCCCCTTACCGAGCTAAAAATACGGCAGTGCTTATTTTTAGCCGTGCTTTTTATACAGTTTCTGTGAATAAACTTTCCTAATTTCCGCTTTCTTTCTTTTAATTTGGTTCTTAAGTTACCTTAATTAGGTTTACCTCCATGCAACTTCAAACGACTGGACCTTTTTAGCCTCAAAGCTGTGTTAGTAGAAGTATATTTGTACAATAATCGTAAAACTTGCGCTTCCGGAGCCCAAAATTTTGTTTAAGCTGTTTCTCTTATTGCCAGGTAAAAAAATTAAATAGGGAAATATTTAAAATTTATTTCAGTGATTGTACTGTACTAAGTGAAGTAAAATGATCAGTGCTAAGAAACTTGCATATCTTAAATATTTGTCTGTTTATAGTTTATACGTACGCATGATTAAATTATTCATCGGAATCTGACGAAACTTTGGTAAATTGTTATGTGCAAAATTTGGTAAACTGTAATGTACACGTCTGCAAGTTATACATAGGTAGCGTACGGTTTGTATACAATTACTATTTGCAATTAGTTATTTGAAAATTTACTACATTGAATTTGTACGTCTCGTGTAACGTCACCATAAAAAAACCAAAGTCCGTAAACGGTTATTTTATAATAGCTGCATTAAAAACTTTGTAAACTAAAGAATTTCTATCCCACGTTTTATTTACTTTACACTTAATGATAAAGAGACGGTTTAGCTGGCAACACCGAGTCGTCTCGAGATGTAACTAATTAAGCCATAAAAACGACGTTTCCTCGAAGTGTTTTGCGATGGTGTCGGTGCGAGTGAGTTATCGCCTTACTTTAATTATTCATGAGCCCTTGGACAAGTTTCAGCAACTTTGAACTGACATCTGGCGCTAAGCTATAATTCACGCTTGTAAAACTTTTAATACATGTAGGTCAGTCTATCTAAAAGCCTACTTGTATTATAATAATTGGAAATGTGTGTTTCTTAGTATTTCTATGACAAAAAACCTACATTCTCTCTCACAAGGAACCACAGATCATACAATCACATTCCTAGCAAGGAACATAGCGACGCAGATTTTGTATAGACAAGTTTTTGGGACTGACATAGGTACTTTTTCCCGGTATAAAATAGGCCTCGTAGTATATTTCTATTATAAATACATAGTTATTTAAATCCTTAAGAGTTCTAAGAATAGAATTTTATGTATTGCCCTCCTAAAATGCAAAGAAAATTTGTATGCTAAGTCAGGTCAATGACACAAATCATCTATTTACACTCGTATGTATTGTTATACTCGTAATGCAAATGATTATCAAATATCAATCGCATATTGTTACAGATGCGGTCGCCGCAAACGTGCGAGCGCCAGTGAGATGAGCTCTGCGGCTACCAGCCGCAACTACTCATATGATGAAACCATACAGGTGTGCAAATTTCAATATCTATACAATCCTGTAGAAAAAAATAAACGATTGACACGTATGAAGTAAATATTTTAATTATATATCACAGACTAGCATTGCCCGCGGCTCCGCCCGCGTTCTGATGACCAAAAACTGTTTTTTTTTCAAGATAAGCTATTTTAATAGTTTTTGCCTTATTTAGTTAGTCACCTTGCTAAAATATTATATTGTATCATCGTGGTTTTATTCTAACCAGTTTTTGTATTTTTTCTCAGAAATAACATTTTCCCGAGGTAAAAAGTATCCTATATGTTGACCCGGATAACCAGCTATGACCATACCAAATTTTATCAAAATCCCTCCAATAGTTTTTCTGTGATGCGGTAACAGACACACAGACAAAAATTCTAAAAATTATATATATAAATAAATATAAAAATATTATATTTATTTATAATATATAATTTTTAATTTATTAATTTCTATATTAATAAATATAAAAATATTCGACCTCTGTAAAGATAATAATGTCTAATTCAATAAGATTTTCCAAAAAATATTTAATGTACAGATTCGACTTAGAATTTTATTATATGCATAGATAGTAAATTAATAATTCATATTTTTTTAAAAAGCTGCACTTGCTTAAAGCTGTACTTGCTAGAACTACGAATATGTTAACATGCATATAGTGAGCTTAATACAAACTTTGACACCTCGTATGTTAGTCAAGTTTCAAGCAAAGTACGGGGTAACTTTGAGCCTAATATGTAAATGTACATTGTACAGTATTTTCAGCGATCGAAACTTAATGCTACAAGAGAATATAATCCGAAAGATTTGAGCAGCAAGGGTTTATTTCAAGTGAAAGTAACAGCGCTGAAACATCAGGTTGTTAAGCGCGATACATAATGCGATTTTGCGAATTCATTGTTTAGCTAATTTTACTCTTGAGTGTAATGGTGACAGGGTTGTTTTTCCTTCGTGTAAAAGATTATTGGGGTGAGATGAAATTTTTCAGGACGGGTCATAACGACACATTAGCTGAGGCGGGCTCACTCACCTTTATTAATGTGGTACAGAGTTTCTCGCTTACATTCTATGGTTTTCTTGTCCCAAGCAGGTCAAAGGGAATTACAGTCTTTTAGGTGTTCATTATTTGGCCATAAACTGTCAGTACGGGGGAAAACAATTTGTTCCACCATAACTCTCTTCCTTTTTTACATGTGGTATGATAATATTAAAAAAAATCTGCACTTTCTCTTTCTTTCCCGCTATTTAACACTATCTCCCACATGCATTGGTTGACTGGAAGAGATCTCTTATAGAGATAAGTCCACCTTCATCTACGTTTTTATAACTAATTTGTGCAATAAAGAATATTTATATATATATATATATATATATATATATATATATATATATATATATATATATATATATGTAGTGTGTAGTATATAGTGATTATAAAACCATTGGAATGTCTATCTTAATTTAAAATTGGGATTTGCATATAATTTCGAAAAACACTGTTCAAATGGTCGGCAAAGCGTTTAATAAAGGCATCTAAACTTTCGGTAATATTCGCACAGCTTCGTAAAGGCTTTATTTTGCAGATACAAGCCATTATTTCCTAGATACGATATTCTCCCGAGCGGGCACATTTATCAGCCTGCGACCCACATAGCAACATCTGGTGAGCGCCACCCCAATATTGGACTTGAAAGAGATTGTGAAACGAAGTTCATGGTACTGGTGCGTGTTTACGGATTTTTGTAAGTGATACCGTAACATTTTTGCTTAAGTTTATATTTGCAATCTTTCAATTTAAAACCAATGTTGCCCACGAACTGTGGACCTATCAACGGAAAAGTAATGAATAATACGTAAGCTATTTTAAATTAATATTAATTGATATTATTTAGTCAATTTTACTTTTTTTTCTTTAACGTAACGCGAAGGTATAAATTACTATCCAACGTAGTCTCAGTGTCATCAATCCGCAAGGACTAATACTATTAGGTGACAGCGTAAATTATAAATTATAAATCTCATATAATTTAGTTTTTTTGATTTAATGAAACTTATATATCTATTATTTACTTGTCACGAGAAATTCACAGTTACTCATTTCGAATATCGCCAAATATAATTATACCGCTATTTGTCTATCTGCTTATATGGATACAGATTGGCTTAGTGACTTTGATTAGCAGAAGGGTTGGGCCTAATGTAGAGCGCGCATTAAGGAGGCGCGGACTAGAAAATCGAATTTTCTGCTCTGTGCCTTTGGGTCTTTGTCGGGCTTTTTAGAGCGTGACGTAAACACAAATATTGACCCACTTCCTTGTATCACATCTCATGGTGTAAATAAGTACCTACTTTTGCATAGTCAAAATATAAAAATAACATTTATGTTAAACACCTCCAGGTTTTCTAAGAAATTAATTAAATTTCTAAGAAATCTATTGTTAACTGTAATGCCGGCGTGTCCGCGGTCGTGGAGAGACTATGATTAGAAAAAATGAAACCTAATTTATATTGTAAGTTAATAAATAAGAATTATTAACAATACCAGATATAATTTACATTCTAAAAATGTATAATCTATTATTCATAACACTAAGATCCATTCAAACAAGAAAATGAACAACAAACAGTGCTTGGAATTGAAAACGTTTACGCTGTTCTTGACGCGTTGTTTAAACAGTAAACAGAATATAGCAATTTCAGGCGCTGAATTAACGCAGCTTACATAGACTTCAGAGTGCCTTGTAATCCAAATTCAAATTTTCCGAAAGATAAAGCATTAAGGGCCTTCAGAGCCTTTTGTGTGTCGCGAAGGTTATAAAAACGTGGAATTCAAAATTACTGTAGAGTATTGATAGATATTTAGAAAGTCGTCGCGCCTTTTGGTTTGATAATAGATTTCTTAAATAATGTTAGAAATTCATTAGTACTATGATGTTAGTATAAGAACTTAAATTATAAGTTAGTAGGAAAATTTAAATATTACAAATTACAATATTTGAGAGAAAATAAAAACTAAAGCCTCTAAACACACACTTTAACTGAATTTAAAATTAAAATAAAAACTTTTTAACAAAAAATAAAAACCGACTTCAAACAAAAGCACTAAAAAGTAAAAAATAACTGATGGGTAGTTTTCATTTACTATACATACCTAATCAAATATTTTCGAAGTCGGTGTGCTTTGGCTAAGTAATTAAAGCCTACCTATTAAATACATACCTAATCAAATATTTTCGAAATCGGTGCCAGCCCATACAAAGCAAAGCACACCGACTTCGAAAATATTTGATTAGGTATGTATAGTAAATGAAAACTACCAATCAGTTATTTTTTACTTTTTAGTGCTTTTGTTTGAAGTCGGTTTTTATTTTTTGTTAAAAAGTTTTTATTTTTCCCTTTTTAGTGTAGACAGTAGTAGCAAAGTAAGGATTCTAACGTGTTAGGCTTGTCAAATCAAACAAAATAAGCCCAAACTCAAAGTATCTACTATTAGCCATTGAAGAGTTCCACCTATCCACCTTCTGGCCTTGCCATCAGATCAGGTCAACAACACCGAACCACTGTACTATCAACGGAAATAGAAATACTTGCAAAGTTTCAAGTCAATATGACAATTAGAAGTAGGTTAAATTCATCATTAGTTGTTTTTCCACCCTTAGGGGTGGTTTTTTTTTTGAAATTTAAATGGGACCAATCTGGAAGTATACCCTTTCAAACAAAACAAAAATTGTCCAAATTGGTTAATAAATGACGGAGTTCTGAGGTAACAAACAAAAAAAAAACATACAGTCGAATTGAGAACCTCCTCCTTTTTGAAGTCGGTTGAAAAAACAAATTACTTTACGTGTCAATTTCAAAAGACTGGTTTTTAAATGTCAGTAGAGTTGATATTTGACATTTTTAATGTTTTAAATTTTTTGACATAAAAAGAGGTTGCTAATTATTATACAAAATAAAGTTTATTGCGATAAACAGTACAAAATAATGTTTATTGCTCATTCTCTACATTTAAACTGTAGCTGCTAGTTCTGTATTATGGTTTAATTTCGCTCACATAACCTCTGCCTAGAGCCAATTTACGTCTCCGACATATGTGTTCATTTTGGTATGTTTTAGTTCTTTTGTTTCAGTTGAGGCCAGTTTTAATTTTCATTTAGTAGTATAATGATATATTAAAATAAAATGATTTTAGTTTTTATTTGAATAAATCATTATATTATCAATAATAGATAAATAAAGATAGTCTGTATTTCTTTGTACACGAAGAAATAGAAGATACTAATAAATAATAATTTTATCGCAAACTAATTGCTTCAGTAATAATATTATATTATTTCTACAAAAAGCTCAGCTGAAATATAAATATAATAATTTTATTGTGCCATCTAGTATCCAGTAGCAGCAATATAATTTATATCGATAACGCACCCCACTACTAGATGGCACACAAAAATTTTGCACACGCATTTCTAAGTACTTACCAAAGCAGTTTCTTGTTTTTTTATATTTAATTACATAAAGTTTTTATTTTAAAATTTTATCTTGCATCTTTATAGTTAGAGAGTCGAGGCTGTAAACGGTAAACCTCTATAGGTTTACCTTTGCCTACTCAAACAACTTCGTTGAGTAATCCATACTTATATCATAAATGTGAAAGTGTGTTTGTTTGTTTGTCCTTCTTTCACGTCAAAACAGACTGACGGATTGGCGTGATTTTTTGTGTAGGCAGTTGGAAGGATACTTCTTACCGCGGGAGATTATATCATTCCCACGGGAAAACACGTTATAATACAACGCAAAAAAATTATTTGGGCATAATTACTTGAAACTTGGTATTAATGCTCTTCAATGATTAATGTTTGTATGAAACCTAATTTTTTTTGTAGTTTTAGCGCAGCGAAGCCGCTAGTTCTGCTAATATATTATAATCATGGCTTTGCGGAAAAAATTGAGAAAGATCAATCTTGTAAAATAAATTTTAACAGTACAATAGCTTTTGCTCTCGGCTCCACTTGTGTTGTATATTTTTTAACAATTTCTCCAGTCTACAAGTTATAAGCTCATTCTAAAAATATAGCAAATAAGCTTTATAAAATGCAAGAATAATTTTGTCAAAATGGTTGGAGTTGGTTAGAGGTTAGCGCGTTTCCCCCCAACGTGCGTTCACCTTGTCGTGCTCAGTAGTGCCCGGCAATCCCGCCGGGCGCGAAGCCAAGAAACGCATGGGGAGGTGGCCCACCTCTGTAGGCGGTGTGCTATGCGGGTTGCTCCTGGTACTTCTCTGATAGCACAGTGGACCGTGAAGCAACCCCACGGCTGTTGTGGTCTGCTTCAGCAGACCCTGTCATCGGGGCATCGTAGTTGAGTGCATAAGCGATCCTGCAACGCCCCATTAAGACGGGGGAGGTTCCGTTGGGTTTTAGTGGGTAGTAATATTTACCGGTGACTTTATTTACATTGTGCCTAAATGTATTTCTCAACGTTAAAAAAAAGAGGTTAGCACGTTAAAAAGACAGATTAACGCAGACTATTCCGATTTATAATATTGAGTATAAAATCTGCAATATTTAAATCTATAATATTTAGTACTAGCGGTCTGTCCTGGCTCCGCGCTCAAGCGCGATGCGTCCTTTAGATGATAACTTTTGCATTTTATTACAATCCCCAGGAATCACTTGATATAACAGGATAAAAGAAGCCTATCTGGCACAAGGGAATGTTAGGTCCTATTAGTTAAAGAATTTAGAATAATTTAATTATTTGGGTAAGTCAAGCCTAGAATTTTGAAAAAGTCTTTAAGTTCAAACGTAAGCGTTTTTTTATGTATCTATCAGATTCGGACGAAAGTAACCCGCCTGAGTACGAGTATCGCAGAATTTTACAAGAATTACCACAGGATAGAACATATGATAATAAGAATGGAAGTTGCTGATGAGAGTGAAATATATGTTTAAAATTACAATACTCAACCAGAGACACTGGTGAAAGCTAGGTTAAAAAATAAATTTCCAAGTAAACATTTATTTCAAATTACAAAAATTAGCTGATACATGTGTAAATACACACCTAGTTACTGATATCAGATAGCAACGGCGTCCAATGGCCATTTGTCGCAATTAACAGGCGAAAGTTAATCTGGCCGGCTCGCGCGTCGCGACGCCCTAAATCACCCGGCAAGCTGCATTGTGACGCTGCAGTGTGGGCTGGTCTATGTTGCCAATAAATAGCGTAACATTTTTGGATTGGTCTACTTTATGGTTTTAGTTTTAGTTTACCATCAATTTCATTTCAGGAATTAAAAAAAAACATTTATGAAGTTAAACTTTTTTTGGCACGTTTGGAAAAAATTATGAGTAAAATTTTTACGATGCGCGCGCACACCGACAGCCAAAAATTGACATAATGAAGTTAGCTGAAAGCGACATTATGAAGTTTGTATTCCTTTTACAAACAGAGGGTTTTGACATACGGAACGAAGTTTTTAGCTATTTTTGTTCTGTTCCGCCAAAGAAGTATAACTTCTTACGTACATACATCAGTACACACACACGTTTTTTTTTTAAATATTTATATCTTTTATAACTGACATATATTTTTAATGTAATAATACAAACTATAATGAAAAATAATGTATAATGTATTAATCTTATAGTAGGTATAGTCATATAAGTTATAAAAATTAAACATGGCGTTTGAATTTTTGAGCCAATACTTGTAAGTATTTTAATTCTGGCTATCACTACTTATAGGAACTTGAGTCTCGGCATTTACGAGTATATTCATAATATAATTCTCCATACATGATTTTTTGAAAAATGCTGTGACTCACAGCTAATTTGAACGTGGAAATTTAAAAAAAAAATAGCACGTACGAAATATCTAAGAGATTTTCTCTTCTGTCACTTGGAAACCCAGGATGACGTCACCGCCCTTAGAATTTCCCTTATACTTTCATCAAATCCCGACACAGCTCAGTGCGATTATTCACACGATGAGCCAGCGCTTCTCAATTTATTCAGAACTAAAAAGTAATATGACTCATATTGTAGTTCTATAATTTTTTTAAAGGATGTTTTATATAATATAGTTACTATTAAGGGTAGATTTGTATTGTTCGAATTTTTTATTTTTGTATTTTCAAAGTATCTTTTTTTCTTATAAATAAATTACATAACTTATATTGAAAAATAAGGAAAAATACAAATACCATTAGATAGATAGATAGGTATTTATTATTTTGTTACTTTATTTAATATACTAGTGATGTATTAGTTTTAAATTAAATTAGAATTCACTGAATTTTAAAGTATTTCAAAAATTTTAAATAAGGAAGAGCAGTTTACTGTAAAAACTTCATACGTATAAAAGTATCTTTTTTCTTAAAGTGCTATCTATAGTCAGTACGAGTTTTTAAGGTATTAAGCTTTTAAAAAAACAAAAGTAAATAAAGGCTTGAGTAATTCGTCAAGATTAAGTATAATTTTTCGAACAGTAAAAATATACTAATACCTAGTACAGTTTAAGTGTTCTGTGCTAATACTAATATTTAACTACAATAAAATAAAGTTTGGAATCATTTCGATACAGAGAAATTGTAGAATCCCCTTCTTACAATAGTAATCCCGAAAGTAGACGATAATGTGGTGGTACATACAGGCTGTTTATTAACTTGAAGTGTTGCTAACCAGTATGTGTAATTCATAAAAATACTTTTAAGATACTCCGTATAGTTGTGCTCGAGCTAAACGCACAAGGCATATTAAAACAAAAGCTCTATAACACTTTGTAATATAATTTTATATAACACTAGTGGCTCACCCTCGCTTCGCTCGGTTTCTCCTCTAGACAAACAAAAACAAATATATCCCACGGGAACCGTACATTTTTTCGGGATAAGAAGTAGCCTATTTGTTATTCTGATATATGAACTATATTACTGTAAAGTTTCATTAAAATACAATCAGTAGTTTTTGTGTACTAAGCTGTATAAGTTATAGTTTTTTAACTATCCCACGGAAATTCTTCAATTTTCCGGGATAAAAGTATCTAACATGTTGACCGGGGATATAAGGAACCACCATGCAAAATTTTGTTTGTATCGGTCTAACAGTTTCGGAGATTAGCCCGTACAAACAGACAAAGAAATAAAAAAATTGAAAAAATCTGCATTCCTTTTACATACAGAGAGTTGTGACAGACGGGATGCAATCTTTACCTATTTTTGTTCTGTTACGCCAAAGAAGTGTAACTTTTTACCTACGTACGTACATAAGTACACACACATTTTTTTAAGTTGTTAAATAAAGAAATAGTCGTTTTTATGATAAACATTTAAAAAATGTATATGTATATGATTTATAGGTTATCATTATAAAAATAATATAATATCTCCATTTTTATTTGCTTTATCAAACAGCTGTATATAGAAAGATGCATCGATGCATCGACCGAGGGCGAGCGCCCACTGCAAGCGCCTTAATCAAACCGAGCAATTTATGATCGTTGCAACACGCCTGCTGGGTTATTCTAAAAGTTTGGAATATTTTTGTTAGTTTAGTTTTAGCGATACATAACTCTTGTTTCATATCATCGTAGTAATAAAAATATATGTAAACAAAACTTAATTTATTACCATTTTAGGCGTATGTGATTTGTGAAAACACAGAAAAGAGTTCCAAAATTTGAAAAATTCTTTAAAAATTATGAAAAATTCATCATATACAATCTCGTCGCCTACTCATTCATATATCATTATTATGACTTGCCTGTCATTAAGACTTCAGTGCATTTTTTAATTTTAAGTAACGGTCACAAATTGCATTCCTATCGTAGAATGACGCATCATAAACGTATTGGATCTTAAGTTAAAGGGCGGCGCCCCTATAGAAAGTGCTTACATTTAGACTTACACTTGTGGGCTATCGATGCATACGGATCTTATACTCATATTGCTATTTTTTTCTTCTTTTAATTTTTATATTTTCTTAAAATAAACAAAACAGTAAAAAATAAAAAAATATAAACAAAATAGTAAGAATAAGAAGGTAAAAATATAAAACCACAAATTGATATTTATTGAGAGTTTTTAAATTTAGAGATGCAAAAAACAAACACAAAAAAGTGTAAAATAATTACGATATATTTTTATATTAAAAAAACGTCTATATTAAAGGAATAATATACGAGTAAAATTGTAGCTTTACTTTTCTTGCACTTTCTTAATTAAGCTTGTTGAGTAACATCCAACTTCGCAGTTTTATCTTTTCGAGACATATAAACCAGGTAATATAAGTAAATGAATAATACCGAAAATGTTTTCTACACTGGAACATATTGATTAATAAATAACCCGTATATTTCACATAAAATATCCTTGAATTTATAGAAGTATTGTTTGAAATTAAAAAAAGCTTAAACATGTTTTTTGCTTAGACTATTATCTATTTATACGTAAAAAAGCTCTATTTAAATTCGTGAAGCCTTTCTCGAACTATGCTCGATTAAATGGACAAAATCTCTGAATATTATTGATTTGGTTTCTGTTCATGACAAGAGCTACAGCTCTTGTCATGAACATGCAATAAATAAATCTTGTAAAATTAATGTATGTACAACTTTGACTCAAGTACAATTTTATTATATTTACGTGATAAATAAAATTTAGCAAGTTCAATATGTATAACCAGTTCCAGTCTTCTATAATATAAAAATGAATCGCTGAATGTGTTGGTAAGCGCAAATCTCGAGAGCAGCTGAACCGATTTCGCTAATTCTTTTTTTTGAATATTCCTTGAAGTACGAGGATGGTTCTTACGAAGAGAAAAATTAAAAAAATTGCTTGAAAAAGTCTAAAACAACACTTTTCTATACTCTATTTATATCTATTTAAAACGTACCTAGCGACAAACCCGAGCGAAGCGAGGGTGAGCCGCTAGTTTCTAAATAAATCTTTTAATTATAGTTAAAATTGCTGCTCTTTGTTTATGATATGCTCATTCTTTTTGTGTTGTGCTATACATGATTTAAGTGTTGTTCATCACAAAGTACCAAAGGGGCTGAAGTGTTAGAATTTGTATCCATTAGGATATGCAAAGCGCAAGTCATTTAGGGTAGAATACTCGTAGAAGGATGCACGCAGTAATTTATACAGGCGACGATGCATGTAATAGACACATAGTGAGTCTATGATCAGTGGTAGGTCTATTACTCATATTTTAGAAAAATATACTTATTTTAGTACCTAACTTTTTGTAAAAAATAATAACAATATTACAAAAAAATTACCAAGCCAAGAATCAGCGATTAGATACTATAGGATACTTTTAAAAATGGATAATTGTAAATTATTCTTTATTATGTTGTCGCAATTGGTTTATGCTATATTCGTCTTTTGTTAATTCTTGTAGGGGCTGAATTTCAAAAATCATTCCTTCACACTTGCCTCTTTTGTAGCGCGCTGAATCTCCAAGCTTAAATGGCAGTGGGCGGGGCACATCGTACGTAGACATCGCTCATCTGATGACTGTTGGGAACGTAGACTTTTCAGTTTTCGAGGACCGGAAGTCGAACCGTGAGCAGGCGTCCCACAAGGTGAACTGACGGTAGATATATGGTGGCACAAGACTTCCAGTTATCATGGATGGCTTATGCCATGCAGTGCATGTCTTTTGACTGAGAAGTAGCAGTAGTAGCAAAAGAAGATACCTACCTGTATTTTTCTTTTAAACTTTAAAATTGACTAAAATTTTCCATCCTTTATTTATGCTCCTCGATGAATAATGTAAATATTACTATTAATGGATTGAACTTGGAGACTGTCGAACGTATTAGATATTTAGGCTTTCATTTGGATAGGTCTCTTAGGTGGGGAGCACACATAAATGAAATATGTTCCAAAACTAAAAGGTTTTTACGACTGCTTAAGGCACTAGCCGATCCTGGATGGGGGATACATCCACAGCATTTGCGTAGAGTATACACATCTATGATAAGAAGTAGAATGGACTATGGCTCGTTTTTATATAACAATAGTGCTAATGTTCACTTATGCAAGCTAGATAAAATACAAAACCAAGCTATGCGTATTATTGGAGGATATATTAGGTCTACTCCTATTCATGTGATGGAGAGTGATCTCTGTTTGCCACCTCTTTATATAAGAAGGTTATATCTAGCTATGAAATTTTGCTTAAAGTGTCAGTCTTGGTCTAAAAATGAAACTTAAAAATGTATATCTGATTTGAGTTTATCTTTGGGTAAAAGGTATTGGAGTAATAAAAAGAAGCCTTTATTAAGCAAGTTACATATCTAGAAACAAAAAATGAAAATGTCAGCTCATATAGCACTTCAGAGATGTTTAATTTAGATACATGGATGTCAAATATTAATATTGAAAATGTATGCAACTCCAAATTAAAGTGTATAAAAAGATCTAAAAATAGTTACGATATTAATATATTAAGACAAGAAATTATATAGGAAATATATAATAATTATTTTAGGTGGTATTATCTGTATACTGATGGATCTAAAGATAAAACAAACTTTGGCTGTTCTTTGTACGATCCAAATTGTAATGTGAATAAAATGTTTTAAATAACTGCTAATACATCAATAATGACTGCGGAGGAATCTATCGGAAAGTCTTTAAAATTGCAATGGATTTCCTCTCACATTGGACTAACGGGAAACGAGGAGGATATTCTTGCAAAACAAGCACCACTCGTAGGGACAGTTATAAATTTGAGACCAAATTATTCTGATTTTTTAGTTAAATATAAAAAAGAATGTGTAAACCTCTTTAAAGAGTACTTTGACGAAAGATCAAAACTTAAGGGAATATGGTATAAGACTATACAAAGTGAGCCTCCTCGTATCCCGTGGTTTTGCGACTCAGGGTTGACGCGTCAACAAATTGTTATGGCTCTTAGGCTGCGTTCGGGACACGTTCCACTTAACAGATTTATGTTTCTAATGAAAAAATCTAATTCTCCAAATTGTAATTTATGCGGTGTAGAGGAAGATGTGCATCATTTCTTAGTGGAATGTGTTCGTAACGCGGATAGGAGACAGGAGTTGATGCGCAGTTTTAATGTTTGCTGGAATGATGTGGGAGTTTTTCAAAGCGCACTGTCTAAACCTAACTCAGAGATAGCCAAAACTGTATATCAATTTAAGTTAAAATAAGTTATAATTAGAGGTACTAGTATTATTAGTGGTATAAATGTCTTAAGGGAACGATGGGACTGACATTTAGCTCTGTTGCTAAGAAGTCCCTAAATAAAAATAGATAAAAAAAAATATTTTTGTACTGTATTTTAGTATTATGATTAGGTATATTAGCAATTTACACTCGCTCCGCTCGGGTTCGTCTCTAGGTACGTTTTAACGGTTGTTATACCCAGATTTCTCAAAGACGAGATATTTTCTCGCACTAAAAAGTATCTTAAATGTTGACCCGGACAACCAGCTATCACCATACCAAATTTTATCAAAATCTGTCCAGTGCTTGTTTCATGATGCGTTCCCAAACAGACAGACAAAAATTCTAAAGACTATAGATCTCTACATCGATAATAATGACTATTTCAATAAGATTTTCCAAAAAATATTTAATGTACAGATTCGACTCAGAATTTTATTATATGTATAGATTATAGTTTCCATTAATAATATAAATTATTTAGGCCGTATAATAAACATTGATCCTTCACAAATGATGTTTACATATATTATGTAATATCCAAGTCGTTTGGATTCTTGAGTTTTACTTTTATCAGCACTAAAGAAGTTATCGAAAGAGATCAAAGAGGTAGCTCCCTGCACTTTAGACGTCAATTCAAGTTAACTGACTCTACGTGACTGAGGCTCTTGGAAAAACGTGTTACAATATAAACTATGGCATATCGGTAAAAGAAAAGTTGTAACAATATTTGACATAAATACAGCTTATATACTAACTTTTGATTATATATATGTTCAAACATTTTTATATTTTTTTCTACGCCCTATTATTCATTATCCAGTAAGTAAAATTATCGTTTTGATGTAAGATAACGTAATAACGATAATTTATTTTCGGAATCAAATCTATTTACTTCGTGCTTACTAAATTAATATTAAAAAATGATACACATTTATAAAGTTCAATTTCATTCCATGCGTAACATGTTCAATAAGTATAAAATAAGCAGACGAGAAATTTTGGAGCCTATAATAAATTTCCTCGAGCCGTATACATATAATGGAGAAATGTGATAATGTGTTACATTTAGCAGCGGGATATTTACTCAATCCTTTGCTTTGTTTTTAAATATTCATTGATATTAGCATATTTATCAAAATTGTAAGTATAATTTATGCATTAATAATAGTTATTTGAGCTCGTTTTATTTCCATTACCTTCACATTATTTCGTTATTTGACATTTGGCTTACTAAACCTTAAAGTAAACATGTTATGTGCTATTAAACTCTATATAGTCAAAGTATATAGCGATATTCATGTATAAGATGACTAAACTAATCTCATCACACATGCTAGCTTAGCTTAAAGCTTAACATTAATGCATTTCAGTCAAAACATAAACATCCATAAGATATCTAAATTAGACCTCCATAGTCTTATTTTCGTTATGCTGTCTGCAGCTGTCGCTTCTTTAGATGATGCTTATTAAATTGTTAAGTAACACATACGACATATAGAAGTACGAAAATCATAGGAAATTTCCTTTAAGCTTTTCGACTTCTACAATTATTATGAGAGCACTAGATAATCTTGTAAAACGTTTCATTTCTGTACAAAAATACAAACTGTTATATCCCTAATTATAAACCACGATTACGTCTGGTAGGAGATATATTGAAAAAATAAATACATTTGCGAACTTTTAATAGTTGAAAACGAAACCGCTTAAAGAATGAAACTACAGAGTAGTTCGACGAAGGCGTTAAATAGGTTAATAGACCTATAAAGTCAGTTAGACTTTCAAGACAGGAGGTAACTGCAAGTGCGCATCCGGAGAGCGGCAAGGGGGTGGAGGCTGCTTATTTTCCCGACCGGCGGCAGTGCGTCGCGCGCGCCCACCGCGTCACACGGCGACCCCGCGTCTAAACCAGCCCCTGTTTGTATACTGTGTATGCCAAGCTTTAAATTGCTACGCGATAATGACGTACGTAATCGAGTGAACTGTGCACTGTGAAATAGTGTTAGTGCAAGCTCTAAAGCATAATTGGATGTTTGCTAAATTTTATAAGGTTTTATATATGTTACAAATTGTATTTATCAGATTTGTTGGAATAGCGTACGGAGGCGGGAATTTTTACGTGTCATATTTATTTAACAGTTTTCCGGCTTTCCGTTTCATCTGAAGAGGCCGAATTTTTTATAGTTTGTTTTATGATATTGTTCTATTTATGTTATATTTTATTTTTATAATATATTATTTATAATCGTATTTCTGCGATAAGATATTGCTGATTTCTTAGAAAACAGATTGAAGGTATAGTTGAAATTTATTACGCGACTTTAAACATAACTCGTACTCACTTGCCGTAAACAAAGTTATCTTAATTAACATTACTGTTTTATTTCCCTAATGAAGAGCCAACATACTAGTAAAAAAACTAAGTAGATTTATTTACTCTATTAATGTAGCGCTAACCTTGATTCGCGTTATATCGGATTCCCACGAAAAGATACTATAAAAAAAGTTGATGTGACTTTTTGTGAGTCATCGTGAAAGTTATATTATTCATGCCATTTTATTGTCATTACCTAGTATTTTACTAATATTCGGTGGTTACCGGTAAGTCTAGCGTGTGCCGCGCTCGGCGTCAAGCTCTTATCTTGTTATGATCCATATCATTTCGTAAAGGCAAGTAGGTTTTAATTTTAAAACACGAATTATAAATTAATTATTTTTACATAAATACGTTTTTATGAATGTGATTAACAAAAACAATACATACTCGTGTAAATAATTGATTAATTGATATCTTAATCAAAAACACTCACTCACCTTAAATTTTGGTAAAAGATTTGTTATATTACAAGTGGGTATTTCGAATTAATTATTTTCTGTAATAATTCATGAAAATTACGCGAATACGCACTGTAATCCAAATAATATTCAGTAATTCTAACAATCGAATAACCACGTGTACGCCATGCCGCAACTCGCTCCCTTCAGCAGTTATCTATTTAAATAAACACTGTTATGTGTTAATGACTTAATTCGTTTTGCATATTATATATGAAAATTTATTGTGACTTATTTGATATTCTCAAGTGAAAATTGCGAGGATGAGTCAGTGTAGAATTATTGGATGCAGACGTGACCGAGCCGCTGTGAACGGAATAACAATACGCGACAATATTTGCCCTCCTGAAAAATATATTTGGTGCATGCATGTTCTCGTTACTGGCTAAATCTGTTTATATGGTTTGTTTGATGAATATATACGTTTGAAAGTTTTTTATGCTGACTCAATAACACACATACAATGAAACAGTAAAAGTATAGATACAGTAATACTGTAACGGGGTCAGAACTGTAGAATAAATACATTTTAAAACTATCTAAGTGCATACTTTTTTAAGAATAAAGATTCTAATCCATCTGTAGATTTGGTTTGAAGAAGAAATTCTTAATTAGCGCATGTTTTATTTTCATCGGTTAAGCAGTTCTATCTTTTCGTTTTTATATTAATATTATACTTAGTAATTGAAGACTAAATATAAATAATATACAGGCATTTCTATTTACTAATTATACCTATATCAATACTAATATTATAAGTGTGTTTGTTTGTTTGTTTGTTTGTTTGTTTGTTTGTTTGTTTGTTTGTTTGTTTGTTTGTCCTTTTTTCACGTCGAAACAGATTGGCGTGATTTTTTTAATTGGAGATAGTTGGAGGGCTGGAGAATTACATAGGCTACATTTTACCGCGGAGGTTATCTGATTCCCACGGGAAAACACGTTATAATACAATCCAAAAATATATTTATGATCAGTATTACTTGAAACTTGATATTAATGCTCTTCAATAAAATTAAATAAATACGTTTTTAGTATTTTTCGAAATTCATCCTATAAGAGGGTAAAATAGGGTATGAAAATTTATGTGAAACTACCTTTTTAGAGTTTTTTTTTGTAGTTTAGTACGAGCGAAGCTGCGGGTCCTGTTAGTTACATACTCGTATAATAAGGTGATAATAGGTAAGATAAGGTGTAACGATAACCGCTATGTCGCATTGTCGATTACGCGCCTGTAAATATTTTCTTTCGCCAGTGAACACGGATCGTTTGCTACAAAATACAAAATATATTGATTATATCGATGTTATTATTTGTATGGCTAACCTTTATCGGTTAGTTTGAGCCCTAAATATAGCATGAAGTAAATATATAAAGTTATAATGACACTCAGTAACTTTTTATAACAGAGTAATATCCCATGGGACAGTGTTAATTAAACTACCGACATAAAAACTAGCCAGTCACTATCCAGCCCATAAACTATATGTATGCAAGATATGTCCATTGCTGTATGATAAATAAACAAACATACTTTTCTTTTTATAAGTGAGCAGTCTTTATAACCAAAGTTGAGTAGCTTTCCGTTAAAAATACTAATCCGTTATAAATCGTTATAAGAATCACGTAAGGCGAAAATAAGATGATTCTTATCGGTAAATACTTTTTCTCGACGTTTGCTGCGTCGGCATCAAATAGAAAATACAAAGCAAATTCTGTTGTACAGCTATTTCAACTAATCATGTTTGTTTGCTTTACAATAGCGTTGAATAGAAGATAGGAATGGAAAATGTAATTGCATTAAGTTTTCTTTTGTTCGTCTTAATCGAAGTCTGGTCTTTCCGTTCATTTACTAAGATCCCAGTGAGATGTTCATAGCCGGTATATTTCCGTTGCAATAATTCTTTCTGTGCAACGACTTGTATTCTCCCAACAATCTTTTATGATGGTAAGTGAGGAATATCTTGTTTCTGACGTTTCATGGATAGTTTTTGTTTTAAGCTTTTATAATATTTAATTTCAGTTTGTTCTCCATGAGGATGTTGAGAATATTTTTAGAATTTAATTAAAATCAAATGGGATAATGTTATGACTAATAATTATAAATCATGTAATTTAGAAATCATTTGAAAAAAAAAATATTACAGAATTAATATATATTAACTATAGTGATAATAATAATAATATTTAAAATTATTAATTTATGTATGAAGTCACGATCAAAATGTCAAATAGTCAAAAGGAGGCCAATATAAACTAAGTAAAAAATCTTCTTCAAACTCTTCTAAAATAAACCTGAATATAGTGAAAAAATAAAATATTGGTAAATGGATATTTATTAGTTGATACCGTTGTAAATTAGGAAATTATATTTGTCTCCTGGACTAAAGGTTTTGATAGCGCTTAATAAACAAACACAACAAATCTCATCGTGACAACGAAACAAAAACAAGAGTCAGGTTACGATCGGGGGAGGCTACATTTGTTTTTGATTAAACAAATTGTCCACACAGTTTATAGCTCCCCAGCGCACGCTCCCACTCATCTCATCTGTAACTTTTATTATTTACTTTGATAAGAAACGTGAGCGTAAAATAACAGACGAAAAAAATATACATACTTAAAGGCTAAGTAACTATAGGGCACAGTGGGTTGTTTAATTGTCGCTGGTTATGTGGTCGATGATGTGGGTTTGATGTTTTATATACGTTTCTTCCAACGATGTAATTCGTAAGGCGTCTTTGCATCCCCTCGTATAATATATTACTATTACTGTATACAGCTATTACTGTATACAATACTATTACTGTATACAGCACTATTGAAAAAGAAGAGCTCGAATAGATTTCTTTGCTTTTTTTGTAAATTGCAAGCCAAATATTTCGAAATAAAACCCTATATCATATTGAAGTGGACGTATGTATAGGTACAAAATTTTACTGTACTTTGCATACAAAACCAATGCGTCAATGTTTTTTTTTAGTTCCAACTCTTTTACTAGGTTTTTTGTGAGTCGTTTGAGTCCTTTAAAATTTTAAAGCTCGGTAGAGCTGAAAGGGGCTACTATAGGAAGGTCTAGCAAAACATTCGTGATTGATATATCTTTTATGGTAGCCCATTTTTTTGCAAACTTCATATTTTTTAGATAGCTATCATACATAATACGTACACCATAGTACTCGAATTGCTAATACGTTTTTTTCTTCAGTCTTTATTCATAACTAAGTGTATAAGTACATAAATTATTATTAGTCGTCTGTCGTAGCGTAGTGACCTGAAACTCGGATGGACCTGGAGGACGTGGAATCGTCTCCATTTGAGGGAGATGTTTGTGTGTTCTGTACTCTTTGGGAGGGCTGTTGAGAATTTAGTATCGATTTACACAAATCGTAACAATTCAAATCAGTTGGATTATACGAAATTGAAAAGAAAGACAACAATTCGTTAATATAATTGTTACGTGCCTGTCCTTTCGGTTAATGCTGGATTTGACAATAAAAATAAAGGTATCGGTTAAATGGTTCGCAAAAGGACAGTCTGGGTCCCTCTGAACTTCGCTCCAAAATTGCCTTCGCACCTGACAGGCATACGGAAAATATAAAAAGACGGACATGAGTCTTAAATACGTATTTTGCTATAGATCGTTATTTTTATTTTATTCATTTAACAGAGTTCAAGCTAATTTTTTCTGCTTATAATTTGTTATGTATGTATTTTTTTCCAAAATGTTTTAATTTAGTGCTATCTTCAGAGGCATAGCTAAGATATTAAAACTGTATAAAATGTTACAATCAAAATAGAAATAACTGATATTAATACTTTTAAGGTTCGATAAAAAATATTAGAAGAATACATATGCAGCACTAAACACTGTTTTAGTTATGTTCAAAAAATATTTAAACGTGTAATATGCTGAGATTTTATAATTATAAAGAAACTTGCAGAGCCCGCGGCTTCACTCGCGCTAAAACTACAATAAAATCTCTAAAAATGTAGTTTCATACAAACTTTGATCTCCTATTTTACCCCTTCATAGAATGAATTTCGAAAAATTCTAAAACGCGTATTTATTTAATTTTATTGAAGAGCTTTAATACTAAGTTTCAAGTAATTCTGTTCATAATTTATATATATAATTTTTTGGATTGTATTATACCTAACGTATTTTACGGTGGGAATTAGATTAATCTCCCGCTGTAAAAAGTAGCCTATGTCACTCTCCACCCTTCCAACTATCTCCACACAAAAAATCACGCCAATCCGTCACTCCGTATACCGACGTGAAAGAAGGACAAGCAAACAAACAAACACATTTTGACATTTATAATATTAAGTATGGATAACTGAATGACACAATGATTTTTTTAATAATATAAAATTTGATATAGCTAACGTTTAGTTATTAATAAAAGTTCATTTTCAAAACAAATAATAAGCGTTGCACCTATTGAGTTTGGTTATTTGTTTTCTTTTTGGTTAACTTTGAAAAGTGTATTTCTAAGGGAAGTTTTTAGTAGGTACATAAAATAACTGAGCTGTTGCAGTTTCCAAAGACGAAGTTGCCGATGGTGTACTTCGTACAAACCCTGTCCAAGCCCTGCAATAATGGTTATACCACAGATTATATATATAACAGTAACTTCATAGGTTTTACATGAAGTAAGGATGTATATTATATAGCTACTGCTTTTAGCTTTACATGTGTGTATTTCTATTTTATCATAATCACTAAACGTAAACGTGACTTTCTCTTTATATGAGACTGCATTTCTTTTTTGGCTTAGTTGACCGATTGAAATAACACGTAGCCACATTTTTAATTCAATTATTACATGTATATTTAATGTCTTACACCCGTCTAGCTTTATTTTAAAGAAGCATAATTTGTCAGATATCCTTTAAAACCAAAACAAGTCCATTTAAGATGAAAATTATAATATTAAAAATAGCTTATAATTACAAACCAAATAGTTAAAAATATATAAAAAAATATATATACATACATTGATGAGTTTAAGCAAGCCAACTTAATATTATGTCAAACATTTTACTCATATTTGTAAACTTAATTATTGTTTCAGAAAATACTCATTAGTACAATTTGGCTATGAGAAAAGTGAAACATTATTTACCCTTAAAGTTCTCAATTACTTAGGTAGAACCAATTAAGAACGATTTACAATGCTTCTATAAAAACCACCTTCCTGCGTAAACGTGAAGTTAACTAGACCTGAATGAGAAGGGGAAAGGAATAGAGTTTTCTTTGAAATTTATTACACTTTTGAAAGTTTTTTGTATTCAGGGACGCATCGTAAAGTCATCAAGATTTTTTAGTCACAATATATTATCGATAATAATTTTAAATACATATTTTTTTTATTATAAAAATATTTTTAGTTTTGTATGAGATCTTTCTAATTATTGTAATTTTGTTTATAACATCTTTGGTGAGATAAATTAATAAAATATTTACTCATTTATTAACCTAAGTTTCAAAAACTAAACTTTATGAAACCTTTAGTTGTTGCGAAAACTTCATTCCATTCATCAGTATTCATTTTTAATATGAATACTATTCGTTTTTAACAAAAACCAGGCTTATACACTACCCTAGTCTTTGAAATTCCCTAATATTATGACATAAAACATAATCTAAGACTTAAAATTCTGTATAGCTAGGTAGCACGAGCATTGCGAAACACTTCGTCATGTAGTCGCGTGAGGAGGTGGCATTAGACGGAAAATGTCGTGGAACTCGTACAACCCTTTGGTGTTATTTATTGAGAGCAGCCGGCTCTAGGCTACCTTTAACATTATAGATATATTATAAGATATATGGGACGTAAATATTGTATCGGTCGTGAACATGTGGAGCACGGGAACAAAATATTACTTCAATATATTTATTCAGTGTTCTTGTTTGTTAGTAGAATACTTGTAATACTAACTAAAAAACTATCTTATGTCAGTTTTGTCATATGTATATCTTTCCTAGTAACCTTTTTTAAATACACATTATAAATCATAACATTCCCCTAGCTCTCTCCTAATTACACTATTGCAGGACTATCATAATTATCTTGTATTATATTTAAACTAGCGACTCACCGTCGCTTCGCTCGGGTTCGTCCCTACGTACGTTTTAACGGTTAGTATGAAATACAAATATGCATATAAACCTTCCTCTTGAATCACTATATCTATTGCTGAAAACTGCATTAAAATCCGTTGAGCGAACAGACAGCGGAAGCGACTTCATTTTATACTATGTAAAGGTAATTATATATCGAAGGAGTCGTGAGAGTAGAAAGTCATGCTTTACTTTTATTAAATAACTAGAACCTCTTAAATTGCAATCGTTATACAATTTAGTACTGAAATATTGCTCATAATATTTCTAAAGATGAAGTTTTTGAAATTCTTTTTACCTCTTTAAGTGGGTATAAAAGAGTAATAAAATGTTAATTGGCGTATCGTACCATGGGTTTTAGTTTGACAAAAATACATAAATAGTATACCTACATAAAAGTATTATTTTATTGCTACCAACAATTTGTGCATTTTTAAGTAAATATTTGAATAGTTATTATATACATATAATATATTTCCGACTTACCCTCGCTTCGCTCAGTCGCTATCCGTGCCCTAAAGTTCATTCAAATCCGTTCAGCCGTTTTAACATGAAGGAGTAACAAACATACACACAAATACATACATACTATTGCATTTATAATAGTAGATAAGGTAAAGAGACATCTAATTACGTAATACCCAAAATGAAATTCAAGTTACTTGTAAACAGCAAGAAAGAAGATTCGGTACAGCAAATACGTTTGCACTGACGATGGCGAGATATCGATTTACCATCAAGAAGCGACCCGTTAATTTTTAATGACAACCCAACTCCCTAATTCCCTGTGATTATATCTACATTATCGGGAAAAGACAATATTTGTCATCAGAATTTCTTATCGTTAGTTAATTATTCGAAATGTTTTAATATCTGGCTTAATAATCTTTTTTACTTAATGTCAAAAGATATTTATTCTGATGGATAAACTTTACCTTTCGTAAACTTTCTTAATATAATATGACTTTTATAAAGTGTTTTGTTTGTTTGTTGCTTTTAATAAATATTGTTTAAGTAAATTATTCAGTTTTTACTAAAGGTCATATATGTTTTGATAGAGCCTTTACAGTGTAGGCTTTAGGGATTATTTATGACTTTCGATTTGGCGGACATCGGTCAGACTGATCAGGGTTAATGTCTGTTGAGTTATTGCTGGGATTATTACACCTTAGGACCCTAACTTGGGAATTAAACAATAACATTTTCATTTTGACGTTAATTCTGTTATCAGAGTAGCTTTTTATGTGAAGCAATTTTCCTGTTTTAGAAGAATTAGAAAAAAATGTTACATTTTTCTGCTGCTTTTTTTTAGGGTTGCGTACCCGAAGGGTGCCAATGGAACCCTATTACTAAGCCTCCGCTGACCGTCCGTCCGTCCATCTGTCTGTCAGAGGGCTATATCTCATGAACCGTAATAGGTAGAGAGTTGGAATTTTCACATAGTATGTATTTTTATTGCCGCTTTTATAACAAATAATAAAAATAAATTAAAATAGATATCGAAAAATATTTTTTTAACATTCGTAATCGCGCATCCAAGTTAATATAGGTAAAAGTCATATTAATAAAAAGTACATGTTGGATGGTACCAAACCCTTTGTGTGCGAATTGGACTCGCACTTGATCGGTTTTTTAAATATTACTTTTGCTTAATTTTATAATCAAACATTTTTATAAACTCTGTCTAAGAGGAATTTCGATGTAAACGTCAAAAGATTATTTTGGATATAAAATTGAGAGATCACTCATGTATGTTGTATATAGTCGTTGCCTGCTTGTACCATTAAGAAAAAAACGAAATATAAGACCTCACTCATAAAGTTTTAATTTCGTAATGTGCCTTTATCTAGTCAAGACCATTTTTATAGTCATCTTTTTCACATGTGAATGTAAAAAAAAAACTGGGTGTTAAGCAAAAATTGAATAAACCCCAAAAAATAACATAAACACTATGACGGGCTACGCTTAGTTTTGAGGTACTTTGCCGAGACTATATTTTAAACGATAAATTGTGGTGATACAAAGGCTATATAAATATCCTTAAAGAAAACGTTATATAAGGCGTAGTTTTAACGCTTAAAGTTTGTGTTTTTTCTTCTAGTTTGAACTCCAATATCCTTAGCTCTCCATACATCTTTTTTGATTCTTCATCTTTATTTTTTTATTCTATTCTTAATGTTATCAAAGTTTTTATACTCGTATTATAATCGAGACGTACCATAATAAAGATATCTTATATTTACTTCCGGCTTAAATAAACCACTTTTCTAGCCCCAAAAAGACTCTTTTCATTACATTTAAATATCCAAAATATTATTTCAGCATTTACATGTTTAAAGCTTAAAGAAATTTATAATACATTGTGTTATATAATATCGAAATATTTATTACTATGATTACCTTACTGCATACACCCTACCAAAACCAAGGGGAGTTCTATAGATATATGACCCTATTTCCTATGGAAACCTTAAATATCGGAGAGCTTTGTATCATATGGTTTTATCGCAATCCACACCTCCATTACGAAAATCGTGTTATCCCTAACAGGTTAAAAGTTTTTCGTAGTCCATACACTATGATAATTTACGGGCTGACGAGCGCCGGTCAGCCGGATCAGGGTTAATACCTGTTGAGTTACTGTCCAATGTCCATATTGTATATTGATTCGATGATGGTTCATAACTAAAATATGTAAATACTAAATAGTGACAACATTTTTTAACTTAATGAAAAAGATAATAACGTTAACGTATATAATGTATAGAAACGATATATTGTTTAAATTATTTTCTACTTTTTTCTTGTCTATTTTGCTTATTATTCTATGGAACGGCTGAACTATTTTCACTAACAAATGCAAAGTAGTTTACTGCTTTTTCCCGGACACACTTCTTGTATTTCCGTGGATCTGGGTTCCTGGGACCTTGGGTTCAAGTCCCGAGTAGGGCTAAGTTTAGTTATTAAGTTTTTGCTGTTAAGGAAGTCCCAGTAACAGTCCGGACTCGGGAAGTTAGCGGCGTTTCACTCACATGCCTCACTTACGTCACGGAGAGCACGTAAAGCCTGTGCCTTAAGTTTCACCGGTCGTGTCCAATTATCGTCTCATCAGAATAGATAGTGCGCTAGTGTCTACGCGTGCCGCGTACATTGGGCACTGTAATACATATATAATATAAAAATTCTGTTTCAATTTTTTTAGGATGATATTAAAGATCGTCAACAGCTACTTACAAAATAACAAATTATAAATTAAAAAAATCCCCTACGCAAATTAATTGTCATTTAAAGATTACACTGGCATGCGTGAAGCACTTAATCGAGTACTCATACGCCAAAATGTGTTACATCATTTTGGAAAAAAGCTGATACTCTTACACTGCTGCTCTTATAAAGAATACCGCATCCACATCGGTCCATCCGTTTGAGAGCTACAGTGCCACAGACAGACACACACACACACACAGACAGACAGACATCGACGTCAAACTTGTAACACTTCTCTTTTTGCTGTCGGTTGCTGTTAAAAAAATAAAATCGGTTGACAAATAGAGGAGAAAAAAAAATAACTTACAAAAATAAAGAAAAAAACCCGACTGTTTAAAAAAATCTATAAAGATGAGAAAAAATTGACGAAGGAACATGGTATACGTATAATATAGTCGGGGACACACATACACGTATACGTATTTTTTTAATACCCACAAATTGGCATTTATTTATTGAGGTAGATATATGTGTACATAGATGACAGTTTGCAATTATTTGCGAATAAAAAACATACATACAGACAGACCTCTTCCTATTTGCAAGTCGGTAAAGAATCTAAAAGAATATATGGGAATGACATATTATTATTCTCTCTGACGCAATGCTTACATCATTTGCTTTTCTATAGACGTATTTCAAATCTATTGTCAAGTATAAATGATTGTAGGATATCGTCTTGTCTAACAAGTTTTTCATTTTCAATTAACGTAATCTTTTTATGCAAAATGGCGAAGGATAGTCTTTTCATAAAATACTTATTTATTTTAAGTTTATTTAAGTTCAGAGTAAATTTATTATTCGCTGTCACTAAGAAAGCAATTTGCTTTAGGGGTTGGACTTCGGTGCTTGAGCAACACTATTCATCTTGTTGAAGTCGGACGTCGAACGGCACGTTTAGACAAATTATCATATATTTTTTGCTTTTCTGTAAAAAAATGAACTCTTATATTACAACGCCATTTTATTTTCTAATGTAAATCTTAAAGATTGGTTACAAATAACTTATCAATTATCGATAGAACAATATTGTATTATACTGTTTTGCAACAAGCAAAAATATTGATTTTATCTAACATATCTAAAAAGAAACGAATACTTTAGACTTTTGAGTCTAGTCTTGTATAAAACATTAGCTTATTCATTGTTAGTATTCTAAAAACCTATAGAAAATGTTTGAATATTCCTATATTATTTAATATTGTACTTAATGGTTAATTTCATTAGGCAATATTTTCATTATTTCCCCCGAAACGCTTTCCCCAACTTATTATCTCCTAATTTAATCAAAATCTGCTTACAGCTGGCAATTTTCCAGACAATTTTCCACATCGAATTTGTTATCCACTTAAATAGGCTTATTTTGTAATTGGTATAAGATCGATATTAGTTTTGTTTGTATAAAATAAAGTTCTTATGTACGGATATGTTCAAAATACACTACTGCTATCAACATATACTTACTATAGTAATATAAAACTGAAGAAATTGTTTGTTTAAACGTGCTAATCTTAGAAACTACATGTCTAATGTATAGTCATAGACAATTTCCCTATTTCTTTTTTTAGCTCAGTATAGTTTGTGATACTTGAAAACATTGAACGCTTCACGCATAAAACACTTAGATGGTTTCATTTAAGCTATAATAAGCTATATAGATTTATAGCAAGCAGATATATGACTCATTCTTCTACTTTTCACTTATTCACGATTCTAAAATATTATAACTTCATACAAATGTATTAAATTATTTAACACCTCTAGGTAAATTTCTATGAAATTAATTTTTCTAAGAAATCTATTGTTAACTGACACGCCGGCGTGTCCGCGGTCGTGGAGGGATTAATATAAACTATTCACTTGTAGGTACAAGTCGAGAAAATAATTTGCTAAGATCGGCACACTTACTACGTATTGCCACTGCAACGGACGGTTTCTAGGCTATCTATACAATAGGTATAATAAAGTTATAACTAAGCCGAATCTGTACAATAAATATTTTGTAGAAAATCTAATTGAAATAGACATTATTATCGATACAGAAGCCGAATCAATAGTTTTTGGAATTTTTGTCTATCTGTCTGTCTGTTACCACATCACGGAAAAAACACTGGAGGG
Organism: Brenthis ino; assembly: GCA_921882275.1. Lineage (NCBI taxonomy): Eukaryota > Metazoa > Arthropoda > Insecta > Lepidoptera > Nymphalidae > Brenthis > Brenthis ino. Next base: position 13,382,310 of record OV170223.1, on the reverse strand, counting down.
ATTTTGATGAAATTTGGTATGGTGATAGCTGGTTATCCGGGTCAACATATAGGATACTTTTTACCGCGGGAAACTTAAGAATTTGGTTTTTGGTCATCTGAACGCGGGTGGAGCCGTGGGCTAGGTATTATAGTATAATTCAATAACTCTTTCTAAGTAAACATCACACCAAATGTCGCAGTCGTAATTAATCCGACCAATCCCCATCACAAATTTTAATAATAAAATGAGGCGACACTATTAATTAATTCTACACGGCTGGTTTCTATTCGCTTATTGCGATAAAGTTCTATCTGAGTATAAAACCGCCCTATCGTAGTACTTTTTCCGTTTACATGCTAGTCATTAAGGGAATGATCCGGTAGCTTGAACGGATAACTTATGGTCGGCAGTGGAATCTGCATATAAATAGGAATGAGGTTCATATCAGAGGGATTACGGAGGCACTTTCCGTCCGAGGGTAGCGTGGCACTGTGCCAGCGAAGGGTGGGTTATGTTAGAAAATTCTTTATTGCGAAATTTTACTTTTAATAACTTTTTTTATTAATGTCAGATAACAAATAAAAAGTTTTAATACTTTAAAACTAAATGAAATAGTAAAGAATGGAAACAAACGCAGCGTTGTGTACTTCTGTCTGCCACTCAACGCGGACCATTACCCAATACGCTCGACATGTTTGGGTACTAAAGGTGGGATTGGAGTATTACATCAATACATTCAATTTGGCCAAATAAAATAGAGGTCGTGTCGACCTATTTATTATAATAAATAGGTCCACAGAAAGTATTTTTTAAAGAACGAAATGTTTGAAATGAAATGTAATCTCATTAAATTAGCACTAACTTTCATATAAAAACTTTGCACCAAAGTTGAGAAGATTCCTTATAATGGAACGACAAGGGCGGGCGGGGAGAAAAAATAATTATAGGGCGGTTTACAGCAATTTCTCTTTCCACGCCTCGCGCTTTTGCTCTTTTAGTAATGCTATTTTAAAAGCACACTGAGTAGTATTTTCTAATGTTATTGCTTTTGACTTCATATCTTTCTTTATTATTATTTCTAGAAACATAGAATTGACTAGTAAATAAAATAAAAAATATATGTGAACCTAATCAAAACAATGTTTATATAGTAAATAAGGTAGTCTATGTCCATTCCCCTAATGCGATCTATGTCCTTGCCAAATTTCGTCGAAATCTGTTTAGTGGTTTAGGCGTGATAAAAACTTTTTAACAAAAAATAAAAACCGACTTCAAACAAAAGCACTAAAAATTAAAAAATAACTGATTGGTAGTTTTCATTTACTATACATACCTAATCAAATATTTTCGAAGTCGGTGTGCTTTGCTTTGTATGAGCTGGCACCGATTTCGAAAATATTTGATTAGGTATGTATTTAATAGGTAGGCTTTAATTACTTAGCCAAAGCACACCGACTTCGAAAATATTTGATTAGGTATGTATAGTAAATGAAAACTACCAATCAGTTATTTTTTACTTTTTAGTGCTTTTGTTTGAAGTCGGTTTTTATTTTTTGTTAAAAAGTTTTTATTTTTCCCTTTTTAGTGTAGACAGTAGTAGCAAAGTAAGAATTCTAACGTGTTAGGCTTGTCAAATCAAACAAAACAAGCCCAAACTCAAGTATCTACTATTAGCCGTTGAAGAGTTCCACCTATCCACCTGGCCTTGTCATCAGATCAGGTCAACAATATCGAACTACTGTACTATCAACGGAAATAGAAACACTTGCAAAGTTTCAAGTCAATATGACAATTAGAAGTAGGTTAAATTCATTATTAGCTATTTTTCCACCCTTAGGGGTGGTATTTTTTTTTGAAATTTAAATGGGACCAATCTGGAAGTATACACTTTCAAACAACACAAAAATTGTCCAAATCGGTTAATAAATGACGGAGTTCTGAGGTAACAAACATAAAAAAAAAAACAAAAAAAAAATACAGTCGAATTGAGAACCTCCTCCTTTTTGAAGTCGGTTGAAAAGGTAATTGATAGGCAGAGATTCTTTTATGTTTATAATTTTGTTAGTATTGCACAATTTTTTGTCATAATCTTAATAATACATATTCATTCTGATAACTTTCTACAAGTCTGCGAGGATAAATTGACGATTTAAAACATCGGTTTTTTTGCTCACCTCGGCATTCATTTGCTTTAACAGAGAATTCACAAGATAAGATATTCTCCATTCATCGCAATTCTAGCCCAAGAGAATAAACTTATGCGTTTGTCTTATTACATTATCATATCAAAGGATTAGTAGCATTTCGGTACCTTTTTACTTGCACCGGAGTGAAAGCGTCAACCCCTCACAATTAGACCATGATAAATGGATCATGAAAAATCTCATCTAAATATTTAATCGAAAATTCCCCCACATGCATTTCTGCATAGGGTGAGTATTGTTGCAAGCGAAAACAATGATTATACGGGTTAAGTGATGATGATTGAACCTGAGCGGTCACAAAAGAAGTTCCTCATACTCTGTGACCGCTCAGGTATTCGCCACCACTATAATTCGCCTGTTTAGATATCACATGCACATTAAAATATCTTGAAATTGTTAAGTAGTTACAGTATAAAGTATACCACTTAAGAAACTCTGTTAAGGTTGATTTTCACGCTTTTTCTTTATAATTTTGGGGTGGGTCTCAGTTGCAACAATGCATTTTTGGCAACCTCGATGGGCAGTGTGCCATGCGGGTTGATCCAGGTACTTCTTTGATAGCAGAGTAGAGTGTGGGAGCAACTCCTTGGTGGTGTGGTCTCCTTCAGCAGGCCTGCCGCCGGGGCGTCGTGGTTGATTGCCTAAGCGATCCTGCGACGCCCCACTAAGACGGGGGAGATTCTGTTAGGTTTTAGTGGATAGTACTGGCTTCTCTAACATATAAGTCCCACATAACCACATCGATTTGTATGCAGGTCCTTCTAGGTCATTTCCCAAAATAAAAAAAAGCATTTTGGGCAAATTAATTATGCTGATTTGGATCATATAAAAACATTGAAAATTATATAAGATATAATCGGTACAGATTATATCATCATCATCATCATCATCAGATTATATATCAAGACATAATATGTACAGATTATCTATACATATAATAAAATTGTAACTAAGCCGAATCTGTACATTAGATATATTTTGGAAAATCTTATTGAAATAAACATTATTATCGATACAGAAGCCGAGTCTATAGTTTTTAGAAATTTTGTCTGCCTGTATGTGTCTGTCTGTCTGTTACCGCATCACGGAAAAACCACTGGAGGGATTTTGATGAAATTTGGTGTGGTGGATTGGTGTGGTGGTGAGGTAGATGCCTGCTTATCCGGGTCAACATATAGGATACTTTTTACCGCGGGAAAATATCTCATTTCTGAGAAAAAAATACAAAAACTGCAATATTAATATGTAAAATCAGTATTTGGTTTTTGGTCACCAGAACGCGGGCGGAGTCGCGAGCAATGCTAGTATCAGAATATATCATATATTCATATTCTAAGCAGAAGAGATTGTCTGTTTTTGAACTCTGTAATTACAAGTCAGGATTTTATAGCCTATTAATTATAGAGAAAGTCTAAATACTTTTCTTTTATTTCACTCAGTAGTGATGTAATCATACACAATTAAACTACACAAGCCAAGCCGCGCGGAAAATTGGATTAATAAAAAATAATTATTAATTTAATCAAATTTCCTATTTAAAATTCAACGTTGTACAGGAAACAAATTCAAATAATTGGCGATCAGCCCAGATTATAAAGTTACTAAAATATAAGTGTTAATATAGCATTACATGAGCGAAATTAAAAACAAAACGCTTAGATAGATTGAATATTCTGTTAAAATGGTTAAAGTGACTTTTAGCTTTTAAAGAAAGTGCAACATTTATACCTGGGGAACATGTGTGCAACTTGCATACGTAATTACTTAAAATTAACGAAGGAAGTGCAGTGTATGGGTATGCAGTGGGGTGGGGTATCGTCCCGTTACCGTAACAAGTGTCTTCTAACGAATATTGCAGTGGTAACGAATATCTAATATATCGTATATTTACAAAAAAAGTTATTTTAGATTTCTTGAAGAAGAAAAATTTCTCGCTTCTAATATTACGTATAATATTAAAAGCTGCTAATTTTAAGACTATTAAAAATTCCCATTACTCATTTTTTAAAGATTTTTGACGTTAATAAAGATAATTAATTAAACTAGACTGAAAAGTATCTAATTAGGTACTTATTGCAATAACATATACAATTATTTCTTCATTTTTAGCATAAATTTATAATAAGTATTTTTAGTATTATTTATTCAGAAATGACTACGAGATTGGTATATTTTTACCCGACCGCGTGACGCAAAGGAGGGTAATGTATTTATCAGTCTATGTATGTATGTATGTTTGTATGTATGTATATTTGTTTCTATATGGTGTTTTAAGAGACCAAACGTCGTTTATTCATACGTTGTTAGATTCGTCTCGATAACGCAAGTGTCATAGGCTATATGAAAATAGTAATAAATTAAAATAGCAGATTTCAAGCGCCAATTTGTGTATCTTTAAAAAAAATTATTTCAATCTAATCGAGTGGTCGGAAACATACGTACATATGTACATACATTTTGCGCCAAGGATAAAACGTGTATGTCTCCGACTTTATGATATTTCAATATTCCTTCGTCAACTTAATAGCTTTTATAAAGTCGAGTTTTTATTTTTATAATTTATTTTTTTATTTTATCTAGTAATAGGCGGATGCGACATTTATTTTTCTTTATTAAACTTAAATTTAAAATAGTGTCTTTTATAGTTCACTTATATGGGTATGGTCATAAACGTTACAATTGAACGAAGGCAAATAAACATGGTGTAGGAATGCAGAGTGCAGGGTGGCGCCCCTGTTATCCAATGCAAATATTTCTTCCCGACAAAATATTGCAGTGTTAATACCACGCTAAAATGCCACACAATACCACCCTATGTGTACTTTGTCCATTGGGTTTTATTAATTCTTTTATTGACCGCGAATATTTTGTTAAGTACAATCAATATGACTACTGCAATACTATTTGCAAAAATTACGATTGTTATTTTGATTATTTGTTATTTATTGTTTAGCATTAAATATTTTATGATGTGTATATAAAATATAAATATATATTTTAAGACTAGCATTGCCCGCAGCTCCGCCCGCGTTCAGTTCGCCAAAAACCAAATTCTTAGGTTTTACATTAGTATACTCTTACATTTTACATTAGAATTTTATTATATGTGCCTATAGATTGTAACTAAGCCAAATCTGTACATTAAATATTTTTTGGAAAATCTCAATGAAATAAACATTATTATCAATACAGAGGCCGAATCTATAGTTTTTAGAATTTTTGCCTGTCTCTCTGTTACCGCATCACAGAAAAACCATTCGAGGGATTTTGATAAAATTTGGTATGGTGATAGCTGGTTAGCTGGGTCAATATATACTTTACCACTTACATTACCACGGGAAAATATCTCATTTCTATTTCCATTATATCCGGATCAACATATAGGATATTTTTACCGCGGAAAAATATCTCATTTCTGAGAAAAAATACAAAAACTGCATTGTAAGAGTATACTAATATGTTGAACCTAAGAATTTGGTTTTGGTCTAAAATATTGTCTGTCTGTTTATTATCTTTTAACCCCTAAACAAATTTAAATGTTTGGCCAGAATGTGGACAGTACCCGTGGAGTCCTACAGTTGTATACCTAAATATTAGAAATAAGTACATATATGAATATCCCAGAGGACCGCTTGATACACCAGGACAATAAACAGCCTATGCATTTCAAAATTAATGTGGCTGTTATTGAAATAACTTCTAGAAATACATCATATCTTTATACAAATTATATCCAATATAAATGAAATTATTTTAATTTGCACTAAATCTACTTTATAGTACAACTCCCTTTCAAATAACTTTAGCCCTGAATAATTTTCTAATTCAGCCTCTAAACCGTAGATTTTATTGCTTTCGGTTTCCCTAATGCCAAATGGCGACGTAAACTTCGCCTTCCTGACCTATTTAAAGGATATCGTTTCAAATTCAGTTCCTTAAAGTTTTTGTCTCACTTCAACGTTCTTTAAGAAGAAGGGAAGGAAGACGAATTTGCAATAAGCACTGCAAGTGTGCCTCCTCGTTTCATACAAACTGGATTTCTTAAGTAAAATAAATTCAGATTTTTTCCTGCAAAGAAAATTTGATGTTTTTTAAATAAAAAATATATATTTATTATATGTAACTCTGAAACTAAAGAATATATAAAAATATGTTATTTTAATACAAATTTGACTACAATATATTTACTGCAAAATGAATATATTTACATTAACATAAATGTTTATTTAAACAGTCTTAGAGTGTCTTTTAAAACGCAACATAGTTTTAATTATTTTTCAGTAGTAGTAGTTTAGCAAGGCCTTATATGAAACATCCTTAAAAGGCAGTGCCTTTAAGGGTGTACTGCCAATGGATCACAGGGCGCCTCTAAATCACTTAGAAGGAGTCGTGGAGAAGTTTCTGTTTCTGCTCAAACGAGAATAGCTAGGGTAAAGAAATATTTAAGCATGCAAAAATAAACGAATTGCAGATTTTTCATTTAATTAGAAAGTAATTTTTAAATCTTTGCTTTTAAGTTGTTGTGAGATTAACTTTCAATGAAGTAGATGCTATAACCAAATACAAATTTTCAAATATTTTCCGAAAGAGACATTTATTTTTAGAATAACGTGTATAATTTTAAAAATCTACATACAATTAATACCTAAAATAATACATAGTGGCTCTATTTTACAGACATATTTTCATTTTCATAATAAAAAGCATAACATATTTCTCCCGTCCACACTTAACCTGTCTACAAAAGTATATTGAAATACTAGCATTGCCCGCGGCTCCACGCGCGTTCAGATGATCAAAAAGTTTTTGTATTTTTCTCAGAAAAGAGACCTTTTCTCGCGGTAATAAGCATCCTTTATGTTGACCCGGATAACGAGCTATCATCATACCAAATTTCATCAAAATCCCTTTAGTGGTTTTTCTGTGATGCAGTAACAGACAGATAGACAGACAGACAAAAATTTAAAAAAAACTATAGATTCGGCCTCTGTGTCGATAATAAAGTTTATTTCAATAAGATTTTCCAAAAAATATTTAATGTACAGATTCGGCTTAGTTACAATTTTATTATATGTATAGATTATATATTATTCATACAAAATTTGCCATCTTGTTTGAGGTGTTGAATTCCAAAAAATCCCTTCATATAGACGGATTTTACATTGTTTAAGTAAATACTAGTAAGGTACTAGGCGCTTAAGATTGCTTCCTATACGAGTATATCGGTTTATACCTTATATGTTGTATGTGTTAATCAGAACGCCTTAGTGTCGTTATGAAGAAAGAATTATTTACTCCTCTAATACTTTTTGGTATTTTATTATATTTATATTTTATTTATATCTACATCTTTTTATATGATTCTCACCTATAATTTGTTTTTTTTGCAAGTTCGTAATGAATGATAAAGATATACAAACTTTTTGTTTCCTTTAAATTTTATAAAATTTAAGGTTCTCCTTATTGAAATTCCACTGAATTGATTCGACCTATTCAATATGCAGACGGCACAAATCCTCTAGTTCATGCACCAAGAAACTGAACAAAGTTCAATTGGAAAGTTCACCATCGAGGAATATAGTTGCGATATATAAAAATATTTTACGTTGTAGGTTTTCGTATAATATTTTAGCCATTTATGTATTATGAATATATTATATATATTACGATTTATACATATATAAGCAAAGACAGAACAGTTTAGTATATTTTTTATCCTCTGTATAATAGATTTTCATCCTGTTTTTTTTGTTGAGTAGCTATTGACGAGCTTTAGTGTTATCAATAAATATTTGTTGTTGTTGAGTTGAGTTTCTCGCTCTTTTTAGCAGAACTGCTTTCCGAGCTGGTGGTAGCTTCCTCACGGACTGACTACACTGGCACCCTTTAAATTAAATTGACGATTCAATTATTTGGAAACAGGTTTTTATTCATACAGATAGGTAAATTTTATTCATATGTTTTCCTCAAATTTTCATTAATGATTAAACGAGCAATTCTTGTGTATATATATAATCTGAATCTCGGAAACGGCTCCAATGATTTTAATGAAATTTAGTACACGGGGGGTTTCGGGGGCGATAAATCGAACAAGATTAGTCTTATGTCTGAGAAAACGTGTGTTTTCGAGTTTTCTTTTGCATTATTCCACGCAAAATATGGTAGGTAATTTGGACGCTCTGGTGTAAGCATCGTGGTCAAGCGGCCAAGGTGCAAGATCAACAACACAGGTGTCCAGGTTCGCATCTCGGTCGCATACAAAGTTTTTACTTTTGTTTTTTTTAATATTATTCAAGTTCTTAGTTTAAAAAAAAAAGAAGAAAATTGTACTCAAGGCCAAAAACTCCGAGCGAAGCTCGGTAGCCCCGGTACTATACTTAAAACTTTGCCTACACCTAATCCAAGTAACGTCACGCCCTTAGTTGGTGAACTTATATATAGCCCTTACTTTTCGGGTAATTAGGTTACCTAGCGGGACACTCGGGAGTAATTTATCAAAATTTCTTACCAACTTCTCTTGAACTATCCCGCAGTTTATTAGTTTAGCTTTCGTATAAAAGAGACGACAGTTGTATTTAATTATGAAGTCAATTATTATTATGCCAAGTAGACACTTCTGTAAGGTAAATAATATAAACGGATCTTGAAAATATAGATACGTAAATACAATTTAATATAATCAATATTATGCAAACTAGAAATAAACTTAAATATAATTATTTAATTAAATTATATTTTTCTGTGATAATCGCCGATAGATTATTTCTGTATCTGTAGTAATTATTCCTCGCTGTGTTTTTTTTTAGCTAGGTAGTTTTATTTTATAAAGTCCATAGTATAGGCAAAATTAATTAATACATAATATAATAGAGCTGGTGCTCTACTAAAACGTTCACAGAAGCCTCATATTGTCTTTATTGTTTAGTAGCGGCTCACCCTCGCTTCGCTCGGGTTCGCCTCTAGAAAAAGACTAATGGAGATCTATTGGTTCCCACGAGAATCGTTCATTTTTCCGGAATGAAAAGTAACTTGATGTTTGACCGGCAATATAAGGTATCAGAATGTTAAACTTTACTAAATTAGGTGCATAAGTTGTTGTGTACTAAGCTGTATAAGATACTATAGTTTTTTAACTATCCCACGGAAAGTCTTTAATTTTCTGGGATGAAAAGTATCTGAGATGCTGACCGGGAATACCACCATGCCAAATTTCATTTAAATCGGTCCAACAGTTTCGGAGATTAGCCCATACAAACACACAAACAGACAAACTGACAAACAGACATACAGGCGAACAGACAAAGGGACAAATTTTTTAATAACTATTGTTTTGGGGTCTATATTGTGTACATAATACGTTACAAACAAACAAAAACAGATTTATCCCACGGAAACCGTTCATTTTTCCGGGATGAAAAGTAATCTGTTGTTTGACCGGCAATATAACGTATCAGTATGCCAAATTTTACTAAATTTGGTCCATAAGTTTTTGTGTACTAAGCAGTACAAGTTACTATAGTTTTTTAACTATCTAACGGAACTCTTTAATTTTCCGGAATGAAAAGTATCTTACATGTTGACCGGGGATATAAGGAACGACCATGCAAAATTACATTTAAATCGGTCCAATAGTTTCGGAGATTAGCCCGTACAAACAGACAAACAGACAAAGAAACAAAAAAATTGAAACATATCTAGATTTGTTCTATTTGTCTTCTTACATCCCCCTGACTTTGGTTTTTAGCATTTTTTTGCTATGTACAGACATTCCACCTCTACTGTTTTATTATAGTATAGATAATGAAACAATTTAAAATTAAAAAGTAATTAAGGTAAAATCTTGGAAGCAGTGATAAGTCATACCAAGTCAAAAGGTCAGTCTATAGGCAGTTCTTACAGCCGACTTGTATCTTGTCGATTAATTTCTCCTTTTATTGCATCAATAAAGGACAAACAAAAAATCTCCGTTTGGATTGATAACGTCAAGTAAAAACTAAACAAATACAAGAAAATAAATATGGAAATTTATTACAACAAATTGGAATGATGATCATATTTTATACTATTAAAAAAACACCGTAGAAATAAATTTACACAGCAAGCAGGAGCTTTTATTTTGAATTCAGGAAGTTTATTGTAACATACGGTAGATAGGTTTGCGATGCAAAACTTCTTCCGGTCTCGATCCTGTCTACAAATAGTACACGCGTAAATGAAAAAGAAATACATGTTTATCTTTTCTTTGCCGTGCTTTTTGTTCTTACTATTATGAGTTGATTGCTTAAGTTTTTTGTTTGCTTAATCCACGTATGTATTAAATATTTATTTGCTTTTCATTTTCATTTATCAAGAAACGTAAAGCCAATTTTTATCATTTTACATGTCTTAATTACATATACACTTAACTAAGTATTCTATACATATCAGCAAAGTGTCCCATGTGGCATTTACATCAAGTTCGTAATTAGATAACAATCGAGCTCGGCGACCGGAGGCATGTTCGTGTTCGATTCCACTAACGACCAATATGTAACTAACCCATTATCTCTTTCAAATCAACTGTTTGCCCACATTGTACGCTATTCCAACATCAAAACAGAATAATACGAGTATGTAATTATAATTCATAACAAGTGATACAATAATGCAAGTGGCCAATAATGACTAGCCCGAGACGTTCTAAAAAGAGTGGCCAGTGTGTTTTACAACACTTGGACTGGGATTCTCCGTCGGCGGCAACTGGAACGGTTAAAAGGAGAAGATCTTCATGCCCTGAAAATTCAAAACGTAGCGTGACCAAAGATGAAGGGTCTTTCGAAACTCAAACTACGTCTGATTACGGCAGCGGCACATCCAGGACTCTCAGTGAAAGTGATAAATCTGATTCTCTCATAGAAGTAGAAGAAAGAATATCATGTATTATAAATGAGAATAGATCATCTCAAAGTAATTCTGAATCAGGCGATGTAGATATAATAATAGACAGTTTTTTAGATAATCCTATCGATGAAGAATTATTAGCACGAAATGATTTGCTTAAATGTGATCGAAGTAATACTTTTATAAAAGTAGGAAATATTTCATCAGATAGAGAAAATCTACATTCTACACAAACAACACAAAAGACTAAAGAAAGAAGATTAAAAACTCCAATACCTATCAAAAAGCTCAATAAATCTTTAGATATTGTAAGAAGTACAAAAGCAACAAACACAAAATTATTAAGTGACAAATCTAGTGTTTTACCAATATACAAAAGTAATGTACGAGAATGTGGCGTAGACTTAAGTGGTAGCAATCAAAAAAGGAAAAATTCTAAATTAAAATTGCCATTTTCACCGCCAAAATCCATGGAAAAACCAAAGGTAAATTTCTTTCAAAATAAAGCAATATCACAAGAGACTAAACCGTCACCCCTGCTGTCATCTCCATTGAGAAGGACAATATCTAATGAATATGTGCGTTTAAAATTTACAAACGACACTGTCGTAAGACGCACAATTGATGGCAGGTCGATACAAAAAATAACTCCAAAAATACAGTCAATCATACCTGAAAGTCCAATAGATAGTGAAGACCCCTTTTTGAACTTAAGCCCAAACAAGAAATATACAGTAACTGTGAACAATAAAGTAAGATGTGATAAGGACAATTACGTCATTTTTGACCCTAGTACTGGTTTTAAGTCCGATGAAACACAGCGACAATCTCGTCTACCACCCAAAGCTTCGGAGAAGTCTAAAATACCGTTGAAATCGCCTGTTGGTGAAAAATCTATAGTGACTAGAAAATCAGTGAGTGACACAGATAGTGGTATTTTGTCCCCAAATTCGCCAGGTGAAACAAGCGACAAAGTGAACTCTTACTATGTGAATGCAGCAGTGTTTAGTGACACAGCTAAAAAATTTACACCGGACTTAGACATCCGAATACTTGATCCAGCAGTGGCAAAAAAGGCAACGGAACAAATAAAGGTAAATATTTTGTAATGTAATTAATTATGTACAATATCCTTATTATTATTATTATTATTATTATTAAAAGTATTCTAAATCTGATTTTATTTAAATCAGGAGTTCCCAACCGTTGGAGCACGCCCCCTAGGGGTGCCCCCCCCTATTTATTTTGTATAACTTAAAATTAAAATAAATGAAAATCAGTAAAATAATGTGTTTAGTATAATAAAAGAAATAAAGCAAATAAATGAAATGGCATGAAAATATTTTTTTATAATCCGGAGATTCTCAACAGAAGAAAGGTTGGGAAACCTTGATTTAAATAATATATACTTTGTTTTAACGCGTAAGCAAGACAGGGTAAAAACTTTATTTATATAACTAACTTCTGCTGAAAAACCAATTAATAGTACATTTCTCACAAAGTTATGTTATCACGTAATTTGTATATTCTAAAGAATTATTCCATACTTTAGATTACAATAATAAATCTAAATACATAAGAATTCCTTAAAATAGGTCGCGTCATCTTGCGGGCAATAGCAAAAGCTTAAATTAGAATCCTTATTATTAAAGTAAGACATTATTTTATAGCATGGTATACACATGGTGTACACAAATAAATAGTTATATTTTTAATACTTTATATGTAATGTTATTATTATTTTAAATATATAAAATGTTTTCATGTTGTAATTTAAAAATAGTATAAATTGGGATCCATCTTTTGAAGCGCCATCTATTGATATACATAGTCGCCTCCATACATTTTGTATACGTATTAAAGCTACTCGACGCTAGATGACGCTAATAAAAAAAAATTGTTCTAACAAAAATGCTTTCTATAAATCCTTTTACCATTTATAAATTCCCCTTAATTTGTTTTAACGCTTCCCGTTCTCGTTTCATATATCGCTCTACACCAACACATTATTCGGGAGCAATCGTGCAGTTAATTTCCAAATGGGCCCATTTAACGCAAATAACGAACGGCAGGCACGCACTACATTTTTGTAATGATCGTATTTGCGTTTATGCAAGCAATTATTGCGGTCCTGACAACAATTCCACTTTTTGAAATATTAATTGACTGTAGATGATGATGACATATTAGCTTGATGTTTAGCTTTTATAGTATCTGTTTCGAAATGTTTATGTTTATTTTAAAAATAAGCTTGTTTACATACAACCGTAATAAATTTGGATTATTCATTAGTTTTTATTATAAATAAAGGTTTTGTGTTAATATTCATAAAAAATATATGAAAATAGCTAAACTAAAGAATCAAAATACAAAATACGGGATAAATTAATTTTAATTCTTACTTATTGGAATGCAATTTTGGCAATTAATTATATTGGATATATAATTTTCTTTATTATATATATTTTTCTTATATTTCTATTACTTACACTAAAAAAATAACATAGGTATTGCTCATACTTAGATATAGGCCAAATAATTTATGGTATTCTTTTTTTCAATATCTTATTACTTACGCAAAATAAAAGATACAAATCTATATCTATACATATACAATTATGTATAATAAAACTGTACAGGTCGAATGTCTATTTATTTTGTTAAGTAGAATCAATATGACTTTGCAATTTGCAATGCAAAAAATGCAATTTAGAATTGCTGGACGGATTTTAATGATCTTTGTTTTGTTGGATTTGTCTTCACAACGAATAGAAGAATAACTATTAAAAAATCGTAAAAATTCACGAAAAAAAAATTGAAAAAAAAAATCTATTCCATACTAAGCGTCAAAACGTACCTAGGAATGAACATGAGCGAAGTGAGGGTGAGTCGCTAGTAGTAAGTAAAAGTCACGTGATACTTTCATAATATACATTCTTTATTTAGCTCAGCTTTAACACCACCAGGTAAATTTCTAAGAAATTAATTAAATTTCTAAGAAATCTATTGTCAACTGTAACGCCGGCGTGTCCGCGGTCGTAGAGGGATTAACTAAGAGATCGATGTGCGTAAAGGTGATTATCTCTAGAAGAGATCTATTCCAGACAATTGTCAAATATCTATGGAAGTGCGAAACAGAGTTATTTAGCGGGTTGAAAGCAATTATGATAAAATTAATAATATTATATTCTTAAATGTGAATTGATAAATAGCAATAATTTGTAATGTATTATGTTTGAAGGAGCAATGCTATATAATCAATTACCAAACAATATTAAATGTGAAAAAACAATGGAATCTTTTAAAAAGAAATTAAAAATACATATTGGCAATAAATATATTAATTAAAACATCAAAAACCTAATCTTTCTATATTTAATATTAAAGTATTTGTTACCACAGATCATATAATACTATACTTGTTACTAAATTTAAAGTTAAAACTTATTAATAACATAATTTGAATTGAATTAACAACATAATATTATATGACAGTAAAATTTTATACTTAAAGCCACTTCCAGTATTCTTATTCCGAGTTCTAATCCATAAAATAGTTTGTATTACCTGCAAAATATATTTTATTTTTTATATAAATATTAGCTGCCCGTTTACAATGTTACCTGTATTCAGCCCTTTTTATCGTCCCACTGCTGGGCACGGGCCTCCCTTCAGTACGAGGGGAATCAGGCCATAGTCCACCACGCTGGCCAAGTGCGGGTTGGCGGACTTCACATGTCTTTAGAAAACTTGCTAAGTTCTCTCAGACATGCAGGTTTCCTCACGATGTTTTCCTTCACCGTAAGGCAAGTGGTAATCATGTTAGAAATGATTCGCACATGAAAATATCAGAGGTGCGAGACCCGGGATTTGAACCCGCTTCACTCGGTTTCTCAAGCGAGCGCGTTACCACTGGGCTACCACTGCCTTTTCAATAAAATAATGTTACCTACGTAAAAGTTAAAACTAATGTTTCTCAGTAAGTGAATTGTATTCTTTTGAGAAATAAATGAATCTTAAACCTCTAATTTGCAATAAGTCTAGATGAAACTATACCTATATATATGTAAATTTACTTTTATAAATCAAATAAAAAATGAATACTTTATTCAAATAGACTTTTAGAAGCACTTTGTACATTTTTAAAATTTCACTTATTATAATCGGAACTTCATCTCCTTGCCAAAATTTCATTGCACCTACGACAATTCAATAGTAAAACAGTCACACAAATTGTCTGTTTCCTTGCAACAATGTATAAAATACATTTAAGATCTGCAGTCCTGTTATTACCACGCAAATCACATTCGATGCAAGACGATGAGAATCCAAGCCTGATTACTGGGGCTTTGCGTTTCGAATACATGATTTAGACGCGACTCCAGGGAAATTGAATAACACCTTTTACTTGTGATTTTATTATGACGATGAACTAAAGACATCCATACTAATGTTATAAATGTGAAAGTGTGTTTGTTTGTTTGTCCTTCTTTCACTTCAAAACGGAGTGACGTATTGGCGTGTTTTTTTGTGTGGAGATAGTTGGAGGGCTGGAGAGTGACACAGGCTAATTTTTACAGCGGGAGATTATCTCATTCCCACGGGAAAACACGTTATAATACAATCCAAAAAATATTCATGATCAGAATTACTTGAAGCTTTTAAATAAATACGTGTTTTATCATTTTTTCGAAATTCATCCTATAACATAGAGGATGAAAGTTTGTGAAATTACCTTTTTAGAGATTTCTTTGTAGTTTTAACGCGAGCGAAGCCGCGGGTTCTGCCAGTATTGTATAAATAGATTTAAACGTAGAATTTTGCAGACGCATTTACTTATGTATGATATGTCACATTTACTTTTTTTACTTAAACATACGTATCGTGTCTATTATTAATCAAATATTGATTACAAGTTTTAATTACATGCATGTATTTAGAATAAGGCTAATTTATATTATAATTTTGTATACAAGTTCTGTTTCTAAGATAAGTGCTCACAATGAGATTATTGTTTTCTAACATACGACAATCTTGAAGCTCAACATAACAGCTGAATACTTTCAATATATTTTTATTTGTTATACATATAAAAACTTATTAAAAGGTTTAAAAATAACTTTACTAATATTAGAAGTGCTAAGTAATGAGTGTAAGCGCTGGGAGCAAACACTCAACAAGCGGAGTCGAGGTGCGCCTCTTAAGGACTCTTGTCTAAATGCTCTACACTGAGTGAGCACTGAAACGTTTTACTTCCTTTCGACGTGTGAAACATTGTTGTTGACTGAAACTTAGTGCTAACAGCTCACAGTACACACTTATTGACTTTTTGATATACGACTGGTGTAAAATAAAATAATTATTTGAGTTTGGTTTGCTACGTTTCACAGCTTCATTCATTTTTATAGCTTTGCTTATTTTTACATATTTACGCGACTATAATATATAGTCTTCAATATTTCACTGCTTATTTTAGAATAGATAATTACTGCGAATTTTCACTCATATATTTTAAACAAATACAAGAAACACCCTTTCTTGGAATTAAATGATATTTTATAACAATTATTTCTTATAAATATATGAGTATATAGACGCCCAAGTTGTGAGAATCAACCCTTTCTAAGATCTCGAGTTAAAGAGGCTTTCGAGAGTTCTTAAAGTGGATGGGGGTGCAATTGCAAAAATGATTACATTTTCATAAAATTCTGTAGAAAACAAAAATATTTTAAGGTTAGTTTTATGTGCTGTAGATGAAATTTTATTTTTTACACAACAATTTATTTATAAAATCCAAGACAAAATATGCTTAACTTTAATTACTTGCTAAGAACATATGGAACGCAAAGCGAAATATCGTAGTCTTGCTATAAAATATATATTATACGTATATTTCTTAGATAATTCACATTTTATCCCTACAATTATTATGTAAATTATGAAAATTATTCATGACTAAGTATTTAAAAACCCATTTATAAACCTGTGTAACTCAATTAATATACTAATACGAAAATATTTACTGCACATTTTGGATTTTTTGTGAAAATACTCGGTTGGCCGGTTCCCGTGGGCGTCGGTGACGGGCTTGATACGCCGCTCACGCGCGGAGTTCGTAACCTAATTAACGACTCGTTACTGATTGTAACGGGAGAGTTTACAAGATATTTTCTTATCCAAATTGAAATTCATGTATAACTATAGTTTAATAAGTCGAAATTATAAATATGTACTTCAAAAGATCGATGAATGTAATGGTGCTAAAAATATATGTATAATTAGAGTTTATTTCTAAGCAAATCTAACTTCAAAGTATCTACATTAATTATACTCGTCAATCATAATGAATCATCAATATGTTTTTGTTTCAAAAAAAATAATATCTTAATGTGATTCTTACACTGCCTCAAAATAATAACTTGAAGGATGAAGTTAGTATGAGATTTACATTACATTTTCAAATATTTTCAATCCATGTTATCAAAAATTCTAATTTGTATAACTTTATCTAACACTTAACACTAAGTGAATTGTAGTGAATTTTAAGAGATTTTAATATTATGGTTTTGTAAGAAAGCTCGCTCACTATAAAAGCTCGGCGGCGCCATTGACGCTGTTGTTACGCCGCGCACGCTTTCCACCTAACCTAATTACTGGCAGACTTGTTACTGATTGAGACAGGGAATTACCGGAATACTTTTTACTACTTAAAGGTACTTTGTAATTATAAATTATCGAATAATTGCTTTTTATAATACGATTCCATGTTTAATCGCACCAAAGTATTTTTATTAGTTATTTTTTTAGTAAAAAAATTGACGCTTAATAAAATACTTAGGTTAGTTTTTGTAAATATAAATCTATAGTGTGGCTTTATTCTTAAAGTATTTTAAAATTTAATTGACCTCATTGTGTTCTTTAAGAAATACGATATTTAAAGACAGTGACAGGAATAATTTAAGTTGGAGTAAGAGAAACCAAAAGCTGTAGCAATATCTTAAGTATATTTTTTATATAAAATCAACGAATAGTTGATATTTTATTAAAAAAATCAAATATTCGGAAACTAAAAGACATCTTTAAATAATATGAATAAAAAAATAATGTGTTAAATATTTTTTACATATTTATAGACATTGTTAAACAAGTGTTAAATATGAAGTATATTGTAAAATGGCAATATGAAACTATTTCCCTCCTTTATAATATATAATGCACGACCACTCCGATATAATTTGCGGTTTGCAAAATAGTTTGGCACCGCGAATCGGTAATAAACAACGAATTTCAATATATGCACCTATAAGGGACATAATTAATTGCGATAGTTATTAATGGCTTGTATTCAAATAAGGCCATTTGTGTCACCATTACAGGCGGATTATTTACTGTTAATTTTCTTTTTAAAATTAATGTTTTTTTTTTATTTTTATCCTTATCGTAGTACTTTTATATAAATAAGAAAGTTTGAACGTGTGTGTATGTTTTTAACTCTTTCACGCTGACACATACAGACTATGGGTTGTAATATAAAGGCTACATACAGTTAAAAAAAATGCCAAAAGGTGGATTTTTTATATTACAATCTTTTACAACAACAATATTAAACGCAAAGTAAATTATTGTCACTTTGCCCGTCTTCTGTAAGGTATTTTTTTATTATTAAATAAGAATTAAATCGATTTTTATTTCGATTGCTAAAGCACTAAAGTATATCTAAACTAATAAATAAAATAATTGTTGTAATAAAATCCGTTTATATTTTAATTCTTGTCATTACTATTCATGACATATTCTGTGGCGTCATCAACTTTCTTCCGGTCGAATCTTGGACCCTAAATGCCTATTTCTCGATTCAGTGAGGGTGCATCCACCGATACCAAGCTTCCTTTATAAACTGCCGCAGAATATTTCGCTCTGAATAGCTAAAGCTATCGAATATAAGATATTCGTCTAATGATTGTTCACATAAATAGATGGATAGAAATACATGGATAGAAATCGGAATGGAAAAATTCGAAAAATAACAAATGGAAGAGAATTAGAAACAAAGTATAATTTAAATTAAAAAATTAATTTGCCACTTGCACTCAATATTTAGGTTACTGGTTAATCATTGCGAGTTTAACATTCTAACTTTGGTTTAGTCAAACATTGAGACGTGGTTAAGGAGGAAAATGGTATGGAATATAGAGAACTTCACTTTTGTCTCTCAGCTCCATATATTAAGGTTACTTTACGTTTACGGTTACTGGTTAGGTTACTTCCTCATACAAACTTTCATTTCTGTTTTCACCCCCTTTAAAGGGATGATTTCCGGGATAAAAACTATTTCGTTTGACTATTTCGTTCAGTAGCTTCGGAGCCTATTCGGTAAAAAAAAACAAACAAAAAAATCTTTCCTCTTTATATTATTAGTATAGATATTATAGATTCAAATTATTATTTTTTCAAAATGTACTATTAATAGATTGAATGAAAAATTCTGATTGCTAATGAAAGCAGTGCGCCTTAGGCTTTTTAAGATAAAATGTTTTTAATTAATAATAACAAGAATATTTTGCTATATTTTTTTTCCTCTAACCGTAAGATGCGAATAGTAAACAGTGTTTTACGAAGCTTCCACTCAATCTGCATCCGATATTTCACTGAAAAGCCAAAATAAATCTATGTTAGAGGTGAGAGTCAAAGGTATGGGGCGACGGTTAATAATGTATAGAGTTTACTTTGCGTATTTGTATAGGGGACAATCTCATACTTTATTAATCTTTCAAGACCCATACTTTGGTATGACTTTCCTCATTTTTTTACACAAAGCCAAATATATAATTTACCGTTTCTTTTACTTTATTTCGTTGACTTGAAAAAGTTCATTCAAACGAAGAAAAAAAACATTTCAACTTTCTAATATTACTCATATTAAATTAGATACTAATATTCTGTGTAAGATATAGTCAATGAATGCATACTAATATTATAAATGTTAAAGTGTGTTTGTTTGTTCGTCTTTCTTTCACGTCAAAACACAGTCGAAAACATCGTTCAGTTGTTTTACATATAACGGAGCTGTTAGGTAAAACGACTAGGGATTTTGTGAAACAGTTGATTCGGTAATCCATGTACGACATATATGTCACATGTGTACTATGTAGTCTATATATTCTATACTGATCGTTAAAACATACCTTGGGATGAACACCAGCAAAGTGAGGGTTAGTCGCTAGTATAATATAAAATGAAATAGGTATATAATTTAATGATTACCTATATAAAAATTAAAATAATATTTTTATGGTGACATACCCATGGCTTCCACGTGGGACTCGACGCGAGCGAGTATTTATGGACTTCACGACTGATATATGAAGCCACACTTCCGGTGCTGTTAGAATAGACGCATTATTTCGTTTTTCACTTCCTATTTATCAGTTTAGGGCCATCGTTTGTTTTTTCGAGGAAAATGGTAGGATGCATTACGTTAAAGCTATGGCATTAGAGCGAATGTCTTAGAAAACGCAAAATAGACGGTATATTTATTTTTAATTCCATCCATTTATTATTACAAATGCTATGCTAAATGAAATTTACAAAAGCTAATCTAAGCTTTCATCTATAATATAAATAAAAGTAAGTCGAGTTAATAAGATACAATAATAGTTTTGTTCTGTATGCCAATTTTCATCTTATATCTGATTTGCTTAAAATCCATCTTTACTGCAAAATAGTAAAAATGAATGATAAAGGCAGTGGTAGCCCAGTGGTAACGCGCTCGCTTGAGAAACCGAGTGAAGCGGGTTCAAATCCCGGGTCTCGCACCTCTGATATTTTCATGTGCGAATCATTTCTAACATGATTACCACTTGCCTTACGGTGAAGGAAAACATCGTGAGGAAACCTGCATGTCTGAGAGAACTTAGCAAGTTTTCTAAAGACATGTGATGTCCGCCAACCCGCACTTGGCCAGCGTGGTGGACTATGGCCTGATTCCCCTCGTACTGAAGGGAGGCGCGTGCCCAGCAGTGGGACGATAAAAAGGGCTGAATACACAGTAAAAATGAGCCTCATCGAGGCGTACAAAGTAATTTCTAAAAAACCTGGTCAGCAAACTACTGGACTAACGATCAATAATAATAATTGATTTATTTCGTCTAGAGAATAGGAATTTTGTTTAGAAAATATTACTTAATATATTTTTTTCCAAAAGAAGTCCCCATGCATTACTCGTGTGCCACTGTCTATATGTTCATATGCCACTACGTGTATTTCCTCTAAATCCACCGGAAGGACAAAGTTCAACATTGGTACAGATATAAATTTAAACGACCCCATCACAAATGTATAGTGTAACTAAATAAATTCAGATTTTATTTTAGATTATTAGAAAATTAAAAGTTAATGAAATTATAATAATGATACCGTAGAATTGTTTAAATACAATCTATACAGATAAATAAAATTGAAAATTGAAGCGTCTGTTTTAATGTCAAAATAACAGCTTTACATACTTGTACTTATAACAAAAACACAATTTTAAACATTTTTGTCTGTTTGTCTATCTATCTGCCTGTTTATTTCGGCTTATCTCCGAAACGGCTGGACTAAATTTGACGGGATTTTCACTGGCAGATAGCATATGTTACAAGGAGTGATTTGGGTTACATTTATTTTAGAAAAAGAATTACGGTTCCGCTCGAAAAATTAAAACGCAGTAAGGACCCACCCGAGCAAAGCGACGGTTAACCACTAGTATAAGAATAAAATGTTAAATATTAATAACATAATAACAATAAAATTAAATAATATTCTACACAACTGCGAGTTGTATAGGTCGTGGCTTAGAACTCTCACTGAAGACGCTAATAACAAATGTACTTTTCTGTACTTAAAAAAGTTTTAACCAATATTTATTAAGATTTGTGTTACATTATAAATTGATATATTACGCAAAAATTTATAACTGATAGATTTATAGTATTTATTTTAATTAGCTCTGTGTAGGTGTTGAATTTCATTTGAATACTTTTAAGTAGGTATTCATAATAAAATTATAAGAATATTTCATAAAAAATATCTTCTGTGAAAAATTAATATAGAAAATGTAGATACCTTTTACGCTCAATTCTTTTTCAAATGTGAGCAAATCTATTATAACGCCTCACTTCTTTCGTTAATTGGACGTAGTAAGGGTTTATTTTTATATCAACGAGCTTTTCTATAAAAACTTTTCAGATTTGCATCATAGTTTTTCCTGTTATTCAGTGTAATTAATCAGTGAGTGAGCTTTTTTTATATATAGATATGCCCTATATTATTTCACAGAAATCAGATGTGTTTAAAGAGTTTCTGCCTATTTCTAAAAAAATCGGCAATATCTATGAGACTTTAATAAAAAACAATAATTAGAATTAACGCGTTTAAAACTAAAATAGTTACTATATAATAAAAATTACACCATTGAAATTTGAAGTATATATATATTGGAGTAAAATTTGGAGCCTAGAAAGAAGGAAATAGAAGTAAAATTTGAATATTTATATCCATATTATTATCCATTACTATCATTAATCAATAGGCAATGCACAAATTACAAGCGAAAGAGGCGTTAATACTGTAATTTCTCAAATAAATTCCCTTCAAATTTATCTAGATCCCTCTTACGACTGACGGGAGTGATAATTAGTATGATCGCGCTATTCTAAGCGTCCCTTTCGAAATGTAGCTAAAAATGGATAAAGCTTTGGAATGGCGTTTGGTGTCAAGTAATAGCCATTACTATTTTATAAATTTTACGACTACTCTTATGCTATTACATTTTTTATACTTGTTAACCGCTTAAAATATTATTTCCCTTTATATTCTTTTAGATCTTCTGGTTTGCTCAAGATATAACTGACTAGTTGAAAGGTCTGGAGTAACTTTTTGTAATATTCTAATAGCCCAAACGAAATTATTTATCAAATATGTCAAGATATAAGGTTTATGTCATGTCACAAACTATCTTCATGAAAAAACTAATGTGTATTTAGTTTTAACAAACTAAGAAAATAAAGATATAACATAATTTTACATAAGTTTAATTTTAAAATACTATTCATGTATCTGCAAATACAAATGATCAATAATTCTTCAATACAATTTACCATCAAATTTATGTGTCTTCAAAAGAATTCGGAGGGTGATGATAGGCGTCATTATATTTCTGAACTTCCTTTCCGTAACAAAAATGGCTCAATCAGTCAAACGATGCGTCTATTTTCAACACAAGATATTTTTGGTTATTTTTGAATTTGCAACTTATTCAAATCAAATAATACCATTATATTTTTTCATTTGTACTCAAAGAATTCTCATTTATTAGTAACAGTAAACATCAAGTTCTAAGTGTCTTTTTTTTAATTTAAGTACATATAATAATGTGATTTTTATTTAATCATATTGACATTAAAAACAGGCGTCTTTTGTATTTTAAGTCACTACACTGCTTTCACGCTTTTAAAACTTTTAGAGCTTTCGAGAACACTTCTTTTGTTTTTGCCTCAGGGAAAAATATCCCACGTAATCTGAACAGTTCTTTCAGGCTTTATTTCGAGATATTTTCATAAGAACTCTTTATACTGTTATATTTGTAGCATTGTAAAGTATACTTCGAAATTAAATAGTATTAATTTGTAAAATTACTTTGATTGCCATAATATCAAAGAGCTTAAAAGAAATTCCTTTCTAAATTATTAATAACTAGCGACTCACCCTCGCTTCGCTCAGGTTCTTCCATAGGTACGTTTTAATTTTTTTTACACCCTATAACATCAGCTATCTTCCAATGAAAATCCCGTCAAAATCAGTCCAGCCGTTTCAGAGATTATCCGGAACAAACAGACAGACTGACAGACAAAAATTTAAAAAGTCGTGTTTTTCTTATAAGTACAGTATATAATTTCATATGGATGTTATTTTGACATAGCAAACAGGCGCTTCAATTTTATTTATCTGTATAGAAGATAGTTAGAATTCTAAAGTACGTTATTCCCAGTACTTGAAGTAAAAATATGGAAATATGCATTATACTTACATATACCTATTATGCTTATTCTAACATACCCTCTATTCTAAGATACACGTTATGAGACACGTTTGTATGAAAATGTTAAGTAACAAAGGGATTGAATTTTAAATTAAGTTTGCGGCAGAACGTGTCCGTACACGAATTTTGATTAGCATGTTAGTGCTATGAATGATTAATAATTTGTTTGCTTTGTGAGAAATCAATGGATTTACGTCCATACAATGTTATATACCTAGTTGTTGATATTTGAGCTAAATTTTATAACATACTAGCATTGTCGCGGCTCCGCCCGCGTTCACGGGGCCAAAAGCCAAATTCTTAGGTTTTACATATTAGTATACTCTTACATTGCAGTTTTTGTATTTTTTTCTCAGAAATCAGATATTTTCCCGCGGTAAAAAGTATCTTATATGTTGACCCGGATAACCAGCTATCATCATACTAAATTTCATCAAAATCCCTCCAGTGGTTTTGCTGTGATGCGATAATAGACAGGCAGACATACAGACAAAAATTCTAAAAACTATAGATTCGGCCTCTGTATCGATAATAATGTTTGTTTCAATAAGATTTTCAAAAAAATATTTAATTTACAGATTCGACTTAGTTACAATTTTATAATACATATGTATAGATGAGTCTAGATAAACCTACACTATTAATAGTTATTTTATAGAAACTTCTGAGAGCATAAGTAGATTTATGTACTTCTACGACTTGGTTGGTAAGATATATTGTCATTCTTATAAAAGAAAACATTAGCCTACCCTCAACTTTGCGTAACTCAATACGATTTTCAAAGGGACAGCCAGAATAGATGGGCCGTCGTTTCTCGAACTCGAATTTGTGGATCTTCCGTGAGTTATTTAATTTGTTACTTCATGTAGATGCTATGTAGTGTGATTGATAGATTTAGACCGTATGTTTTAACATTTTTTTATCAGTTTCGCAGAATTTCAGTAAGTACATTGGTAGATGAAAAGCTTTTAAACTTTTATAAACGATAATTCTCAAAATGGTATTTATAGAATTACTAATTAAATGTTACTGATTTTTTGATAAAGTATGATAATGTGCTTAAATTATTTAAAAATATTAGGAGAAATAGGAAGTAATATTTATTTGCATTTTATTCACGTATATACCTGTTTATCATATTTGTTAATTACTCAATTTCTGTTTTATATTAAAATATACTATTCGTTTTTAAAGTGAAAAAAATAAATAAATAAAAGATTAACTTTAAAATCCTTTTACCTAATGTTGCACATTTAGAATCGACAAACACGTAGATTTCAGCGATCAAAATACTAAAAACTAATCAAATTAGAAGAGTTTTCTAGTAGCAAAATATTCCAACACTCGCTTGTCACATCCAGCTAACACCATGCATCTGCATCCCCGCGGGAGAGGGCGCCATCGATCCGCCCCGTGCATGTCCTGTGCAGTCGCGATTTGTACGTCAGACGTACGCCCGCCCGCCGCAAAGCCTTTTTAGGCGGGAACTGTTTACGTCTTTTACTGTATTGCTGACATTACATAAAATATAATAAAATAACATTAATATTTGTAAATATTGTAGATATAATATATTGTGCATTAAACTTATAGATAGTGCAGTGTTTTAAAACTTAATGACTAAATTGGTGATTTAGGTGGTTTGCGATTTCTGATTTTCTGTTTAACAACGGCAATATATATTCTATTCATATTTAATGGCTTATATTTTTTTGTATTTTATTGTATTCTATTATTTTCAAATGATATCTTACATATATATTGTGTACAATTATAGTATGTTTTATATATAATTTATTTTAATATCATATACTATGTATTATATTTATATGCGTATTAAAATGGATGATAAATTCGAATAATTGTTTTATTATTAGTAATATAACTTACTATTTACTATTATATAGTCATTTAGGGTTTAGTTTACAGCATTCACAAATATCTCGTAGCTTTTGCTGTATCTTCATAGATTTTTAGTTAAAATCAAGCTGCGTTATGATTTCCATAAACAAAATAAAGTTTGGAACTTTATTTATCTTCCCCAAAATTTACCGGTCTCGTTTGTTATGAAGTTCATTACAAAACGACTAATATTGTGGATAAATTTCGTTCTATGCCAAAAGGGAGAAATGGTTTATAAGGTTGAAGTTTTCACCCCGAGGCATCGTGTTTCAATTTATTTGTTTCATTTCCTCGAATGCTCAAATTTTATCGTTTAACATAGTCACAGGTTCTAACAACAAACTTTTTATATATTTTGTATTTGTGGTTTGTTTTGCGTTTCAATAGAAAAGTTCGGACTTATAATTAAATGGATACATAACTTATGCTTTAATATTGTTTTATAAGTTTTATGTAGAGTTTGTATAATATATATACGCATAAATACGCATAATATATTGCAAAACGCTCATCATTTAAAAATTTCAAAATTATACATATTGTATTTTATCTGTAATGCGATTTAGCATGGTCTGTTAAAACCTTTTTGTATCAGAAAAGGCATTTCTCCATAAGTAACATGTCAGAGCGATTAATCTGGCTCCCTTCTCTAATCCTCTACACGCGAGCCCGCACCGAATTACGTCCAATATACATAATTTTATTAATTAATTTAATATTATCTCATATCTGCTTTCCTATTTCGTATACGTATTGTAAAGTCAATTATATTTATCTTTCTTAAAACATATATTAAGTATTCATACAAATAACATAACCTACCATTGAAAATTTTTATAGTGGTTTGAAAAAATCTATTTCCCAAGCCATGTGTCTTCAAACACGTGGTAATGTCTACTTAATGATCAAAAACTATAAAACAAAAATAATTTTATGGTCATGTAGTAAATGTCTTCCAGTAATCAATTAATTATAAAATAAGCCCGGAAGCTAGAGGAGGCTGGATCGTTTCTTCCCGAAAGGATACATATTGTCATTACGTTTATATCGAAATATGTATATATTTATATACATACTGTACATGTATATGATATATTTGTACGTGTTAACCATATGTGAGGGGGCTGGGAAGTAGCTGAAAGTTTATTAAATAGTAATTTATCATTTCGGCCACTTTTGTAACAACATATTTGCATATGTTATACAACTTTCTAATTGAAATTTATATGAGTTAACTTGTTTAAATTAAGTTATTATATCATTATAGCAAAATTTTATATATATTTGGGTACGAGTATAATATCTGGAACTTATATAAATTCAAAAATTCTTTTACTTTATGTATTTTTGTGGTCCGTTACAACATTTTAAGAAAGTCAAGAATACACATAAATAGATATTATGTTTGTTAAATGGTTTTTTAGTAATATTAAAAAAATTAAAATACAAAGACTAAAAAGAGCAGAGCTTTAGCATTACATATAACCAGTAGTAATATTAAATTATGAATAATTTCTATATAGATAGAGCTTTTGTCACGGCTCATAAGTTATCCAAAATATTTATTTCAATTTTAAGCTTCTTAAAAATGTCTTATAGAATTTATAATATCATCATAAACAGGAAGTATTATAATAATTTACTTCTTGGGCGGCCATGACCGATCCGTTGAGTGAATAACAATTATTATCAACGCTAATATATTTTAAACAATGGATAAACGTCGTGCAAATAAATCGGTTATAGAAGTTTTTACTAGATTATATTCCAACAACTAGACATTAAGTCGTGATAAAGATATCTGTGCTTGAATATGAAATGAAATAATATTCAATAATCGATACCAATTTTAAAAAGAACAAGCTTATGTACTTATATCTATAGATAAGAAAGAAGAATAAAAAATAATATGACGTATATAAGATAATAATGTCTATCCAGGCGTGTATTGGACTTCTAAAAATTATGACTTAGGCTTATAAAGCAAATGAAGTTTATCATTTGATAAAAAAATATCGATACGAATGGAATTAGCGTGGAGGAAGGATCCCTACGGTAGGTAATAAGAAATTTAGAAGGGATTTTCGTTATTGTTTTTTGGAAAAGTAACAAACAGGGGATACTTCATACCTCAAATATTTATTCTTGGGCTCAAACGGTTAGGTAAAATGTTAGTATGTTACTCATACTTGAAAATTCACGAGGACTTATAATTTGCCATACAAAATTTTAAATTTTATTTTATCTTTAATATTATACTAAAATACATTTCTTTTATTTTTTATGATACATATGTGGTTATTTATATGCTTCAACCTTTGCTTCATGTCCATGATTGGGTCCGACTTATAAATACACATGTACAAATAGATATGGGCAGATAGAATTGTACATACATGGTCCTTTTATAATCAATTCTTAAAACTCAAAGTATACTACTTAAGTTAGATTTAGGCTATATAGAATCATTAGACGGATTTAAATAAAAAAAATACGGTGCAAGCCAATACGTAATATACTCGTAGATCATTTTTTTATCCATTAATATGATCATAAGCCTTTAAAGAACATATAAAATTAACATTACAAATGTACCAATCAGATAAAGCCCTACCACATTTCACACGTCAGATATACTAAGCTCACTAACTGATCCCCACTTTGTGCTAAATAATCTGGTAATTGCCCTACGTCCAGCAAAGGGCTATTTGCATTTTAATGAGGTGTTGATTTGAAATAATGCTTAGCATGCATAATTGCATACGTAAAGATTTATAAGGTAACATGAGGTTTAAATTTTTTTATCGGTCAATTTGTAACATAACAAGTTTTTACTTTTTTTAGTAAACGGGGTTATCTGTTTATTTCGTATTTGCTTATGATAGAAGAGCAAGGCTATCTTAAGTGTAAAATTAATAAAAGTTTTTTTAATACGAGAATTTTTGAATATTTACATTGCAGATATTGCGTACTTAGATTTCTATTTTTATAATTTCTTATTAAAATAATTTAACTTGATCTGACAATAGAATAGAGGGCTTGGGTGAAATATACTCAAGAAACGTGTAAAGTATATCGTCTTCCTCTAGTTTGATTAAAAGCAAATGAAAAGGTATAAAGTTACGTTAATTAAACTGTCAAATAAAATATACGAATATGAAATATCAATTTCAAGCAATTTCTTAGATTAGACTACGTTATTATTAGGTCTTTAAAAACATATTAAACTATCCTATAAAATAGCTTCCATCTTAATACCTGCTATTTACTTCTTACAAATTCTAATAATTAGTTTAATAAATCCTATTTAAATTATGTTGATCCTACTTACCCAGTGAACTCCGTCAGACAATAAGTCGTATTGGACCAAACCTACCGCATTGACTCTACCTAGAGACGTGATAGTCTGTTTACATGCTTACTTCTTAAGGAATAAGGACGATAATCGTTAAATGTGTTGGGAGTCTATGAAAGTTATTTGGGAGCAAAAAGGGTTCCCTTGGGTTCAGAAACATAATTCGGTTCTTGACGCGACATCTTAATTAAACTTGCCGTGTCACTACGCGGGTTACCGTTATATTGTATAATCAACTCTTCTTATGATTTATACTTTGAATATGTGATAAATATCTTTTAGTATGTGCACTGTAATTAAACTTCTGTTAAATATAATTGATTAATCGAGTACAAAATAGTTTAAAACTTCTTTTGATCATCTCTGTTATAAAGAGATGTATATAGTCCTTTAATGTTATAAATATTAGCATATCAGTTCCACTAATTAACTTCCTAGCCTAACATTAATTTGGATATTTAGAATGCCTTTCAAATTTAGGAAGCCATCAAAGGGATTTCATCGCGTGTTATTTCCTGTTTATTTCCGAATACAATAGTTAGTAAATAGCTGTAAAAATAACACGTGGGTAGATTGTCAAGTTCACACTCGTATGGGGTTCGCGGCTATTTTTGAATCAGTAGTAATAGAAGCATTACCTTTTTTCACTGTTGACATCTACCAACGATACAAAACAGGTTCGTTGAACTGAAATGACAGAGAAAGATCACTGAGTTCCTTAACAGAACATGCTCGATTGATTGTAAAATACGATCTGAAATACTCGGAAAGGGTAGAGTTGTCGCGGTAATGGATACTAATGCTTAAATAGAATATTTAATATATGTAAAGTACTAATGTATGTATGTTTGAAAATGTACTTACTATAAGTTATCAAAATGAAGATCAAACGTGCCATATTGGACATATGCGCGTATCAAAGTATCTTTTTATAAGTAAAGGGAAAATGGTTTTCTTTTCCCCCTTCTAGCGGTCAATTCTACAGGTTCCTATATGTCATCTCCAATTCGTCATGTCATCGAAATGTAATAAGTTCCCCTATCGAGAAGCTATTTACAAAGGCGAAGGGAAGGAGCTGACTGAGAATATCAAATGACTGGTTTAATGTACCTGAAGTTGTTTCTATTTACATAGACAAAATTTATTTACTCATTATTAACGAGTATTCAAGATAGAGAAGTATTTTTCAAATACAAAACTGAAAATATCGCAAAATTACATTATTCTTCTCCTTTAATATTGATGAGATTTATCAAAGATGAATATTTGCATAATGTTTTTACGACTTAATTGAACAGCTAGTTTTATACTGGCGATAAAGTAATAATTGACGGACAGTAATATAATTTCAAATCGTGCCATATACAAAATGGTGGTGGAACTTTAGCAAAAGGACCTCCGTTTGTATTTATGATAGCAATAATATTGTTACGTAGGATTGACCGCCTGCACCCTTACAGATAAAACACGGCCCATCTACACAGAAAATCTGACATGTAATAAAAAAAATAACTCGAATAAGTTTAATGTGGTTGTGTTTTTACATGCTTTTATTTAACTTGCAATGTTTGTATGTTTGTTTGTTCGGGTCAAATCTTGCAACTGATTTTTAAACCAGTTATCCTCAACCGATTGAGCTGAAATTTTGCATACACGTTTTGTTTAGATGACAATGCATGGTCAGATAAGTGATATCATTCTAAATCCAACATGACTGACTCCCAACGATGGCGGACTATGTTTTTTATGTCCCCTAATCACCATGATATGGATATCAAATGAACGGGTTTGCTGAGAAAAATAGGAATATATATACCTAAAAAATAAAAATTCAACCTTAAATAAAATTAAACCCATTTATTATATTACAAACTTATATGGTATAAAAACTTGTTTTTAAAAATGTTTTTTTAATACTAATTTATTTATGATTCAATTATCATTTATTATTTTACCTTCTTTGAAGAAAATATGTAATTTTTTAATTTGATTTATCTATATCTTTGTCATTCTTAACATAACACAATTTATATTACATTAGTTTCTCTTCAAAAAAAGCTAACCTTTCTATTATTTGATTACCATTTTTTTAAAGGGATACTTCGTAGCGAAGTAAGATGACAGTTAAATTGCTGTAAAGTTGGGTGCGTGCTAATAAATAGAAGGGGAGCTATCCAACTTTGAAGTAAAGGTAATTTGAAATTAATAATTAAAAATAAATTAACAATGCTATATTTTTGCACTAAATATTTGAGCTAAGTTTAAGTAAAGATATTTAAAAATTAGTAAAAAACATAACCCGATTTTAGTCTATTTGTACAATGTACATGTCATATTGATTTAAAACTTTGTAAGGGAAGTCGTGACAATACTATTGAGCTGAACTGATGATCAGGTCGATAGTAAAACTCTTAATTGCTCCAATCCTCCAAAACGAGTCTCAATCATGACAGTTACTAAACAATGTGGTTTTTTATGGTGATATTCAAATTCTTAAGTAATTGAGAGGAATATTTACAAAATGCAAGGGGTTTTTATATTTTTTTACGTTTCATTATTTTCAATTTTCTACTCAATTATTCTTAAATGTAAGCTAACAATAAATAGTAGCAAATTCTTTGATGAGTGCTATTCAGTGTGTAAGGCGTGTTTATACCCTGTAAGCTCGCTGAAAGAGTTTTTCAAAGTTACATCTACAAATATCTTACTTAAAAATGAACTTTTATACTTCGTAATAAAGATCTTTTTAGTAATTTGTACTTTTGAGATAAGGGTACAATGTTTATCCACGCACACCGATCGATCGGCCTCCGCGTGAAAATTGCAACCCGTGAGTAAGGCTTTTTTTTACTTGCCAAACAGAATAACTGGAATCGAAACTAAATTGAACTTGAATTAACTTACATTATATATTTTTAAATATTTAATTATAACATAAAAATAATTAAAATTAAGAAATGGAATAAAGCTACACATATTTATTTAATTTATTTACAAAGTCTTATCTTAAAACTCGCCCTTTTTATATTGGGATACTTAGTTATATGTTGTGTATATATTGTATTTATTTTATTGTATATTAATGTAAATCATATTCTATCTATTTAAATATTATATTGTATGGTTAATCGATGTAATTTATATTTTGTCATAGAATAGCATTATTTCAAATAAAGAAACTCAAACATTTTAATAAATATATGAACTTAGTGTGATAAAAGTAAATACATGGAGCGAAGATTCATGAAATCGCATCGCACAACTATACCAACTAGTTTTAAAATCCCCGAGCCTTACGAGTTTTACAACAAAGCAACTCCCTTCGTACAACGGACACTATTATTTGTTGCCGATGAAAATTCAGGACCAAAACCCAGCTCTAGTGCTCCAGAAAACTTAGAAAGCGTTCAAAATGCCTCTGAAGAACCGAATACATCGAAATCAAGCGAAACCCAAGAAAAATCTCCTAAAAAGAGTTCATTTTTCTTTTCCCCCTCGAAAAGTTGTAAGATTCACGGTCGTAGCTTTTTCCGACTTCAGACGAGCCCTAAGAAAAAGGCCGAAAGTGATGTGGCTTCAGAAAACAAAGCAGGGGCTCCGGGGAGTTTGATAAGCTATGCCCCTGGCTGGTCCCTCAAGGGTGAACATCTTATGAAATGGCAAGCCTCTGGGAAGACAACTATTGAGGTAGGAGTTTCTTTAAGCTTTACTGGAATAAATTACTGTAGAATCGTATATCTACAAGCAGTCTAGTCTAGTCCATCTAATGTATAGAAAACTGTAAAGACCATCGTTCATCAATCACACCAGTTTTAGATATAAACTAACCGGCCACACTTATTTTTTTACATATATGTATGTACGTAATATAAAAGGTTTTGTTAAGGTTTTTTCTTTATTTCCAATGAACTAAAAATTATGAAAGAAACAAATTTATTTTACTTTATATAAACTATAACGATATCATAACTTATATTATCGCTAGAAAACCATGGCAAGCATGCAAACCTCCTAAATGCTCACCACTTTTCATGTTTTTCAAGCGGAAACCATTTATCTTATAGAACATTTGAGATCCTTGCACAGAAGAAATTTTGCGAATAAATCTATGCAGAGGGTGAAAGGGGGCGTAAGACGGTTAAGAAAAAAATAGAATTTGCAATTTATTTTCGCCCTCAGGTGCCTTAGACCAGGCTTCTATTTTTAAAATCATTACCTCTATATTGGTCAATTACGTTTATAAAGTAAAGGTATTATACGAGTACTAGCGGACCCGACAGACGTTGTCCTGTCTACACGTCTTTAATTTGAAAATTTCAAACTTTTTTTAATAATTTTTTTGATGATAATTATTATTCAAATTGTGAATTTAAACCATTCCCAGATCCCCTTGAACACACACAAAAAATTTCATCAAAATCGGTCCAGTCGTTTGAGAGAAGTTCAGTGACATACACACTCACAGAAGAATTATATATATAAAGATATAAAATAGATAAAAAATATAATATGGCACACACAAAAAATATAGGGTTAGTATAAGGGTATAGTAGATATTACATGAATCGATACACAAGGCTTTACATGCCTTTCTTTTTGCTACGAGCAATCTCTTACAGGCAACCTTTAGTAAAACGATTTGTAGGAACGAAAATTGGATAGTGCAATATAAGTTAATGTTATTAATAGAAATAAAGACTCGTACAGGTTAACGTGGAACTATTTGTGTTAACGAGTTAAATATAATGAACATATGAACTTTAAAAAGTGCATTTTATTGCATTAAATTACTACTTATTAGATAAATATTAAAGGAAGTTATTGATCAGTAATCCAACCAGGTGCGAAACCTGCGACGCTCTATTACGACCGGGGAGGTTCCGTTGGGTTTTAGTAGGTAGTATTGGATTTTCTAGTCGGTGAGTCCCACAGAACCACCCGTATGTATGCAGGTATACGTAAATGCTTTTCTTATCGTTAAAAAAAGGTGTTGGTACTTGAAGTATTAGAAAGAGCGATATGCACAAAGTAAAACATTTATAATATATCTGACGACACGACACGTTTGACTCAGTGTGTAGTAACCCTACTTGCTATGCCAGCGGTTGCGGGTTCGAATCCCGCTGGGGGCATTCATTTGCGTGATGAGCACGAATGTTTGTACTCCAGTCATGGGTGTTTATATGTATAGTATGTATGTATTTAAAGTTATATATATGTAGTGTATCAACTATCTGGTATCCATAACATAAGCTTCGTAGCTTACCATGGGACTAGATGGTGCTGTGTGTTAATTTCCCAACATATTTATATTTAATATATGAGTACCTTTCAGGTAAGTACATTAAAGCTAACAACCTTATAAGATCATAACAAAATTCAGAACGCTTCGATTAATTAAACGTTACTAGTGTAGTATTTTGTAATCTGCGTCAAAAGCAAGCGTTTGGTTCACGTTCATAGCTGTATAGCCACAATGGGCAAAAATACCACAGACAATACTACTCATATAGATACATATATGTATAAAATAATTGATATATAGCTCATTTCCCTAGACCCATTCATGACAATAATTAATAATAGTGCCAAATCATTAGTGCTTTAAGAACTACGTATGATGAACGTTCGTACGATTGAACATTACATACACCATTGCAGATGAAATAGCGCGTGAAGCGGCGTTTTCGTATTACGGGACCATTTGTCTCTCGCTGACTGATGCTGAATAGATTAAGCCGAAACTGAATCAATTTATGTGGAAACAATGCTAGTGAATTTGTAATTACGCAGATGTATGTGATGAAAACGTATAAGATATTTGAGATATTGTAGGTAATTTAAAAAGGAAAAAAAGTGCCAATCACTTTTTTGCATCAAGGGTTCCATACCACCAGATATAGCGTTGTGTTATGTATTCATCAGTAAAAGACGACAACATTTACAATTCATACTTGAAAAGTTTTTATTGTTTGATGTTTCCGTTAGAGTTTTATGATTACTAACTAGTAACTACTAACTAAGATTGGCAACGAAATCAAAAAGCTAAGCAAATTCTTTTGTTGTGTACTTTTATTATATTATACGATTATAATATTCTGTGAATATTCCAACTGGCTGCCTATTACGGTTCAAAAGATAGAGTCCATTCGAGATAAGACGTATAGACGTCGGACGAATGGAGTAATATTATTCTAATTGACCCTTTAAGTACGGAACACTAAAAAAGAATAAAATAGAATAAAATGGAAAACAAGTAAGAATTTTACAATAAATTAATAAAAGTTGTTATGCGATTACTAAAATTTTAATTTTAATTACGTATTAATTTTCAAAATGTAAATTATGGTAATGAAAATATTGCTTTTATAACTTTGCTTATTTTGTTGAGCTTTAGTATTCAAATATTTAAATGAAGTAGAATAATATTTATGTACATAATAATTCAATCATTCTATAAAAAGGTATTAAGAATTGATAAATCTGTGTTTCGTTTATAAGAAATGTAAGTAGATTCTGTTAGCGAATATTACAAGATTCGTTCCGACATTTTGCCCCCCAATAATATCGAATTAGCCGGCTCGCCACCCCCGCCTTTCGTTTTGTTAGCAAGACGGAAAAGTAGCCAGATTAATATTGTAAATTTCATTTTATAAAAGTAATACATAAAGCTTTTTGTATTCATTATGCTTTATAATGGGTAATTACGTCTTCAGAAACTATAAATTCTTAAAAATCTAGGTTTTATTTTATAGATACTAGACCGACCGAACGTTTAGTTTCATAAACGTTAAATTCTCATTTAAACTAAACTAAATTTATAACATATTTTATTTGTATAAATCGACTTTAAGAACCATGTTTGAAATAAACATTTAAAATCAACATTATGTGCTCGTATACTTGAGGGATGTCACAAATGAGATATACATCGATTGCCTGTCTATGTATTAATTGCACATTATGCAGAATGCTTAAACTGCTTTGAATGAGTTTTTATAGAACATCTTTTTGATACTGTTCTATATATACAGATAAATAAAATTGAAGTGTCTGTTTGTAATGTCCAAATAATAGCTTTTTACTAAATGCATATGAAATTATACACCGTACTTATAAGAAATACACATTTTTTAAAAATTTTATTTGTCTGTCTGTTTGTTCCTGCTAATCTCCAAAACGAAAGGACCAATTTCGACTGGACTTTTACTGGCAACTGACTGATGTTATAAGAAGTAACTTAGGCTACTTTTATTTAAGAAAAAGAATTAGGGTTTCGCTCAACTAAAACGTACCTAGGGACGCACCCAAGCGAAGCGAGGGTAAGTCGCTAGTGTAAATTAAGAGATCTTCCGACACTTATTTAAAATAAATATGTATTTAAATTAAAATACGTTTTATGTAAATAAAAAAGTGATATTTAAAAAAACAATAGTATTAATATAATAATTACACTGACTGAATTGATATTATATTGAAATAAGAAAAAAATATAAAGAAAGAAAGGAGGCTAATTTTTAAATAATTGAGAATAAGTACCTAGTCAACACCTCCAGGTAAAATTCTAAGAAATTAATTAAAATTCTAAAAAATCTATTATTAAATGACACGCCGGCGTTTCCGCGGTCGTGGAGGGATTATTAGTTTAATATATTATAATATATCAATTAGGTTAAAATAGTAAAACCAAAATGTATTGTGCTTTACATAACATAACGTTCAATAGTGCATATTCAGGTAGATTCACTCCATCAAAACACTGTGGGGAGAATACCGCATGCCGAACTTTACCATTGTGTTCTCAACAAACCGAGCAAACCGAAGTACATTTTGCAAAATTAACTCAAAGCTGTGAGTTTTCGAGGCAGAGTTCCATTTCAGATAGAATATCTAAAGTATCATTCACAAAACTCGACATAGTTCTTACTTTCCTGAACAGAGAGGTCAAAATATATGAAATTAAGTGACGTATCGTCCTTAAGTGGATTTGAATATGTATGAGAAATAGAAGGTACGCGTGTGTGACTCCTATTAGGGGTACGGTACAAGAGATGTCATGTGTAAAATGAAATCGTTGTTATCAACTCATCAATAAACTGATTTTGTTTGTTTGCTAAGTTAATCAATTTTTAATGTGTTATATACTAGTAAAGATGTATATTATAGTAAGTTGTACAGTACATATAATATGTTAAAAGACAATGAAAAATTGAACCATAAATATAAAAATTTATTAACATCACATGTCGAATAGATTCTTAAATCATTACATAAAATAAAACCTATTTTGTTACAATAAAACGAAGGTATGACGTAATCTGGATAACAATAAGGATATCATAGAAACGATAATTTTGTTGACTAATTCTTCATTTTCACTTCATAAATTAAATAAATTCAGTAGTAAATTTACTTAGCTTTGATAATTTTGATTTAGTTCTTATATTTTAGCATTTCTGATAACAATATACCATTATTTTACAAATGTATCTAGAATAATATTATTTTTATAAAGTAATCACGTCCCAACAATTGTAGTCGCATCAGTTATTCACCCTATTCTGCAAACATATTTTTCAAGACGCGTTCAAGGGGCGATAGATAAATAATACTGATGTTGCCGTAAAATTGAGATAAATGGATGGCTATTTGTTAACAAATATCCACTTTTCTAAATGAATATCTTAAAATAATTGTATATAGTATAAGTAGGGTAAAGTTTTAAAACCGCGGTGTGAAAATTTTTACTTTCAATTTTTTTTACTTTATAATTCTTTATTTTAACATTTTTCTTTGCAAATTGTCATGTTGATTTATTTAATGTTACCACCTCGATTAATTG
This sequence comes from Brenthis ino, assembly GCA_921882275.1. NCBI lineage: Eukaryota > Metazoa > Arthropoda > Insecta > Lepidoptera > Nymphalidae > Brenthis > Brenthis ino. The sequence continues at coordinate 13,344,064 of OV170223.1, read as the reverse complement.
TAGTCATTGTAATTGACGCAATTAAAACTACAAATTGGAATACTATGTACATATGTACCATGTTTACAAGTCTATTTCCACTTATATTTTGACAAAACTTTTTAACAAAAAAATAAAAACCGACTTCAAACAAAAGCACTAAAAAGTAAAAAATAACTGATTCAAGTTTTCATTTACTATACATACCTAATCAAATATTTTCGAAGTCGGTGTGCTTTGCTTTGTATGGGCTGGCACCGATTTCGAAAATATTTGATTAGGTATGTATTTAATAGGTAGGTAATTACTTAGCCAAAGCACACCGACTTCGAAAATATTTGATTAGGTATGTATAGTAAATGAAAACTACCAATCAGTTATTTTTTACTTTTTAGTTCTTTTGTTTGAAGTCGGTTTTTATTTTTTTGTTAAAAAGTTTTTATTTTTCCCTTTTTAGTGAAGACAGTAGTAGCAAAGTAAGAATTCTAACGTGTTAGGCTTGTCGAATCGAACAAAATAAGCCCAAACTCAAAGTATCTACTATTAGCCGTTGAAAAGTTCCACCTATCCACCTTCTGACCTTACCATCAGATCAGGTCAACAATACCGAACCACTGTACTATCAACGGAAATAGAAACACTTGCAAAGTTTCAAGTCAATATGACAATTAGAAGTAGGTTAAATCCATCATTAGCTATTTTTCCACCCTTAGGGGTGGTATTTTTTTTTGAAATTTAAATGGGACCAATCTGGAAGTATACCCTTTCAAACAAAACAAAAATTGTCCAAATCGGTTAATAAATGACGAAGTTCTGAGGTAACAAACATAAAAAAAAACAGTCGAATTGAGAACCTCCTCCTTTTTGAAGTCGGTTGATAAAAATACTTATTAAAATGAAAATAACACTAATATAATTCTGTAGAATATTAAATAAATACTAGTAGCATTTATTTCAGAAGTCACCTATTTGTAGATCTATACCTAAAAGAAGTATATTTTGTAGAAACTCTAAAAAGTATCTATAGGAGCATATTAGATGATTTATTTATTTAATACTTACGGTTTGGTTAACATACCTTACATTATGTACATACTTTAGTTAACTACCTGTTTATACTCCTGTAATGAGTGTTTATATTTATAATATGTATGTATTTAAAGTTATAGTACCTGGGCCACCGAGCTCTGCTCGGTGTTTTTGGGTAAAGAGTACAATTTTCTTTAAAAAGAAAACTAAAAACTTGAATAAATGCAAAAAAAAATATACCTTTGTATCCGACCGGGATTCGAACCCGGACACGTATGATTGTCAATCTTGCGTCTTTTTTTAAAAAAAAAACTAAAAACTTGAATAAATATAAGAAAAAGTTAAAACTTTGTATGCGACCGAGATTGGAACCTGGACACCTGTGATTGTTGATCTTTCACCTCGGCCGCTTGAACACGAGCGTGCAAATTATTGACCATATTTTGCGTGGAGTAATGCAAAAGAAAACTGCATGAAAACTCAAAAATACGCGTTTTCTCTTCATAAGACTAATCTAGATCAATTTATCGCCCCCGAAACCTCCTGTGTACCATATTACATGAAAATCGTTGGAGCCGTTTCCGAGATTCAGATTACAATTAGTTTTTGGTCAAATCTAACATAATATTTTGCGTGGAATAATTCAAAAGAAAACCGCATGAAAATTCGAAAACACGCGTTTTCCCACACATAAGGCTAATCTAGATTGATTTATCGCCCCCGAAATCCCTTATATTTTAAATTTCATGAAAATCGTTGGAGCCGTTTCCGAGATTGAGATTTTATATTGATATATAAATATATATACAAGAATTGCTCGTTTAAATATATTAGATTAGATAGATATGTGTAGTGTATTAACTATCTGGTATCTATAATACAAGCTTCGTAGCTTACCATGAAACTAAATAGTGTTGTGTGTTAATGCCCTAACATATTTATATTTATATAAAACAAAGTATTATAACAAAATGCTCAAGCAATAAAAAGATTTAATTTTAAATAACATAATCTTTCTATATTTCAATAACACTATTAGCAAATAAGTAAACAAAATGAGTTCGTTGCTCAGTTAATTCTGAGGAAGCTTATTAGCTGGCTAATTATAAAAAGGAAGTAGTTAGGGCGCTACGGAAGGAGGGGACTTGCCTTCTGCTAGTGACAGTACGCTCTTTGATTTTCATGCCAGAATTATAAAGGCTTGGTCTTACCGTGTACTTTCTCTATGGTGGTGAATATTTAATTTGTTGTGTAAATGTGATACGTAATCCCTTTTTTGTTATGCTTTGATGTATAACGAAGAGTCAAGTTAATTAATAAATATATTTGTTTTTTCAACATGTTTTAGAATTGGTTATTTAGAACGTTAAAATTCAATTACTGTAATCCAAGTACAGACAAAAAAATTAAACGAAATGTAAAGCATAGCATGTTGTTTATGTAATCTATTTAGTTGAAATGTAAGTACGTATACGTGAAAAATAAATAATATGACCTATCTCCTGTCACTAGCTCCGTCAGATTTTACTATTGATTCTCGCAGAATTGTTTCTTGTTTATAAAAGAGAGAATTGAATCTGTAACTTTTGTAAGTTTAATCCATTTAAAACACGTTAAGTACGTATTTGATAGATAGATTTTAAAAACGCTATAATCTACACATATAACAAAATTGTAACGAAGCCGAATCTGTACATTAAATATTTTTTTGAAAATCTTATTGAAATAGACATAATTATCGATAGAGAGGCCGAATCTATAGTTTTTAGAATTTGTGTCTGTCTGTCTGTCTGTTACCGCATCTCAGAAAAATCACTGGAGGGATTTGGATGAAATTTGGTATAATGATAGCTGGTTATCTGGGTCAACATATAGGATACTTTTTACCGCGGGAAAATATCTCATTTCTGAGAAAAAGTACAAAAAGTACATTGTAAGATTATACTTAATATGTAAAACCTAAGAATTTGCTTTTTCGCAGGCAATGCTAGTGTTAATTATATTGCCAAGATCGTATAGTAGGAATCGAACCTAATGTAGTTTAATGAGTCGATAAGCTAATCTATGACGTCATCATTACGATGTTAAGGCCAGGGACATCGTATAAATTGTCTGGAATGTTCGGATTGCGGACAGGTGAGCTGGTGGTCCTCCCAAAATTGCATTGGAATGCATTGCTGTGGATGCATAACGAACCTTATAGACGTGCAGACTACCAAAACGGAAAAATATTTTTATTTTCTTTTTATTAGCAGTAACAAAATTATCTTAGGCTTATTTCAATAGCTTGTAAAAAAATATTGTTTTTAAAAAGGTTTTATATGAAAAAGGTGTTTAGGTATCTATATTAAATAAAGCTGAAAAGATTATTTTTAAGTTTGTTTAGACGTACTTATCACTGGAAACTTGTCCAAGCAAATAAATAAGACAATAAGTAACTGTAGTAATAATTACTTAATTCTTCAATGGACGGCTTTTTTATTATTTATAAAATAGCATTGTGGAAAAAATACTTTTGTCGTTTGTTTATTATATTTAATTGACAAGAAACTACTTGAAAAAAAAGGAAAGAAAAACAAATAGTTCAATATTGTACATAATAATTTCTCAAAACCACAGGATTTAAAATCAAAGATAGAAAACAGGAAGCAAAAAATCTAAATAAACAACATCGGAAAAGATCCTATCTGAAAATTATACATTTACATACAATCATATTCTTTAACAAAGTAGAGTAAGATTTTACGTACGTACGTACGTATCTAAAGTACTGCCAAAGTTTGTATTACAACTTCGGTACGTGTAAAGTGTTGAGAGGGCTTTACGGCAAGTTCCATTTAACACGGGATCGTGAACATCTTTTGTACATGCGTTGAATTAATTTAGGCTGACGTACTCTTGTGAGTAGTTTAACCAATTTTACAAATGAAAAAATGTATATAATGTACTCTGTATAAAATTTTACACATTTCAATTTTTAATTTTAATAGTATGCTTCGTAGTATAGACAATAGGGTTCATATCCTAACGTAATACTCGTATGTCTTTACTGGCATTTTCATTGTGCTAGATATATATTTTTTTCTTGTATTGACTATATAAATGTAAACCTTGATCGGCTTTATTAAAATTTATTAGTAGTCACATAAGTTGAAAACTAGATTATTTACTTTAGTCAATTAGTTAAAAACGTATCGTTCGCCTCTAGAAAAGCACAAACAAAGCTATTCCATGGAAACCGTATATTTTTCCGGAATAAAAAGTAACATGTTGTTTGACCGCCAATATAAGGTCAGCATGCCAAATTTTACTTGGTGCATAAGTTGTTGTGTACTAAGCTGTATAAGTTACTATAGTGTTTTAACTATCCCCCGGGAACAAATAAAATGTTGACCGAGGATATAAGGTACCACCTAGCAAAATTTCATTTAAATCCGTCTAACCGATTCGGAGATTAGCCCGTACAAACAGACAGAGAAAGAAAAAAATTCAATAATAAATAAAAAATATATGGATTTCTTCTATTTCTTCTTAAATCCCCCTGACTCGATTTTTAGCATTTTTGTTCTATGTACAGACATTCGCCATCTACAGTTTTATTATATGTATAGATCTTTTATCGTGGTCCATTTAGCCGAAATAAAACGTTTCTTTCATATATATATATATATATATATATATATATATATAATAACGAAAAAAATCTTAATGAAAGGGCAAAATAAAGTTGACTTAAACGAAAGTATGAGTGAAATATTTCCCCATTTTCATAAAAGAACAAAATTCCAGCGTAATGGATGCAACAATTTGATACGAAAGTCTGTCTTTTCAGCGGAACCGTTTATGAGGGGAAACCGTGAAAAACCCTTGTTATTCTTACATTATGGCAAACAAAACGTACGTAAAAATGTATTTTTTCCTTTGTTTGAAAGCAATGAGAGATAAATGGAAAAAGAATGGAGGTCTTTTGCTATGTATGATATTTATTGTATAAAATCGAAATTTTAAAACTGAGAACATGCGACAACTTAAAATACGTAATTATTCGAAAATGTTGCGTTCACGTTATAAAATTATGAGCATTCTGAATTCAATAAATATTTTTTACTTGCCAATAAAGGTAAATGTTGAATTCGGAAATACATATATCTAATCAATAACTTAAAGGATTTCAATGTCGTTAACTTGTATGTACACGTACAGGTATCAATATTAAAGAAATTTTATTGTAATTTCTAAATCGATCAATAATTTAAGGAATTTATGAGATTGAATTGATTTGATTGATTGAACATTTTAACTTTTGCTCGTTTTTTTAAATTCATTTTCAAACTCAATTTATATTCAAAAAACTTTTTCACAAAATATAAAACCGACTTCCAGGCACTAAAATGTAAATAATAACTAAACGGAGGTTTTCATTTAGAATAGATACCTAATCAGATATTTTCGAAGTCGGTGCCAGCCGATGCAAAGCAAATCTAATGTATTTCGATACGTAAAATACATACATATATACCTATTAGAAATTCATATCTTAAAATATCTTAAAATATCTTAATCTATTCAAATGAAAACCTCCATTTAGTTATTTTTTACACTTTAGTGCCTCGAAGTCGGTTTTATTTTTTGTTATTTTTTTTTATTTTTCCATTTTTAGTGTAGATGTAATAAGCAGGTAATTTGTAAGAACAAAGTTTTTTAATACCATATTCGATTAAACTAATTTATTTAAAGAAATATTTACGTTGATTTTTTAAAAAACCGCTCGATCGATTTCGATAAAATTTATATGGGACCACCTGGGAAGTATACCCTTTGAAATAAAAAAAATTGCAAATCGGTTCAGGCGTCTTCGAGTAATCGGTGAACATACATAAAAAAAAGATTCCGACGAATTGAGAACCTCCTCCTTTTTGGAATTGGAAGTCGGTTAAGAACTCTTTATAATTTAGTGCAAGAAGAACTGGACAGTGATTTTACTTATCACATAGCTAATTCATGTAAAAAAGATCTTAGATCTTAAATAAAACCTAGATTCCCTAAAGTCCCAAATATCTTACAAAGGTAGTCAATATTTTTTGTTAATGTTTTATAAATATCATGCAAGAATTTTCGAGACACTTCACTTCACTTCCTTTTAATTTAACATATAATAATAATCGAGCTATGATATTATTTAAATTAAAATGTATACATATGAATAAAATTCTAAATTAGTCGATTCCGTACATTAAATATTTAAAAAAAAAATTGAATTGAAATAGTTATTATTATTAATATAGAGGCCTTTGCCTATCTGAAATTTGGCATGATGATAGCTGGTTTTCCGGGTCAACATATAGGACACTTATTAGTTATTACTGCGAGAAAATGTCTCAACTCTGAAAATACTATACTAAACGTTAATACGTAACTAGGGACGAACCCAAGCGGAGCGAGTGTGAGTCGCTAGTTACACATAAAATAAAGACAGACACAGCACAATAAGAATAATAAACCTAGATTTAAACAATAAGTATGAACTGAAACCTAACATGGTATCTCTATGTAGGTCAAATATAAGCACTAGAAAATATGTATGTATATGTGTTTGTCGATGAACTCTGATAGTTATTTTATAAGAGAAAAGAATCAAAATCGAATGATCTACTACTTTTATGATAATCCATTGTATCGCAATCGGTTAACGATCTGAGCCGATACGCTAAGTAATAAATAATAATATCCGTGAATACTAACTTATCACTATGATATAAGTACCAGTTAACTAAACGTCAAGTTAAAATTTTGCCGGTAAATATTTTTTATTACTAATAATTGCAATGTTTTATAGATATAATTTGTACATATAGTCCGTCTGTTTATTTATTCGAGACTAACTTAAAGGATTTTAATGGGGCATACTGATTTTTATTGGTAGTCGAAAGGGTAAATTTAAGTAAATCGTCTTAAAATCAATTTAAAAAGTATTTATTCCATTTTTAGGGGAGAAATACATTTTTGTGAAATTCATAACAGGGGATAAAATGACCCTTTAGATATAGGCTTGTTAATAAAAAAAAAATTATAACAATCGGCTCACAGTAATTGGCCAAGATATGTATTACCAAAAATATTTAACAAAAATGATGTAATTGATTAATTTGAAATCGATCAAAAAAATTCATTTCAAGCATTCTAGTTGAATATTAATTCTACACAGTAGTAGAGTATTATACCCTTGTGCGTAGGAGGTCGTAAGTTTAGCGCCTGATCTATCACTGATCATGTCGAATTGTTTCACCGGAGTTTGAGAGTGAAAGGAAAAGAGTGTTTACGCCCACAATTGTGCACTGTAATGTCTCCTCAGCACATCCAGTCAGGCAGGAGACCATCATCATCAGTACATAGAGATATGATCCAATAAATCTGTTATAAATAAAAATCAAATCCGTAATTATCGGATCGACTATTTGCGAAAACTAATTAAAAGATTCCTAATAATTGTAAATAAATAATAAATATGTTGGGACATTCACACAGCGCCATCTAGTTCCATGATAAGCTGCGAGGCTTGTGTTATGGATACCAGATAGTTGATACACTACACATATATAACTTTAAATACATACTTATTATAAATATAAACATCCATGACTGGAGTACAAACATTCGTCATTACACAAATGAATGCCCCCAGCGGGTCTCGAACCCGCGACCGCTGGCACAGCAAGTAGGGTCACTACAAACTGAGCCAAACGTGTCGTCATTTGTGTAACGTAACTTGAAGAAATAAAAGCAATTACGCTTGTTGTACAAACAAATAGGTAGAAATACAGTTTATTCATAGTAACCCGAGTATGTCGTCATTGCCAGATTAAAGAACATTGTTTAATTCACGTGAATGGGATTTTATTGCAGTGCAATGAATATTAACTACATCCATTCACGAGCTATGCAGATTGTCTCATCGTAACCTTCCTTGTAATTAATGTGGCACGCATTCGTGTATATGTGCTCGAACAACATATATTAAACGATTTTTTGAACCTAAGCTGTTACTGAGTTTTTTTTAATTATCTGCTTTTGATTTTCTGAATTAGGGTCACCGTCGCTTTGCTTCGGATCTAAAAATACATTAAACCACAAGTCTTTTCATCTTTTATCCTCTAACTCGTTGGATCTCTTTTCTTTCCCTTAAAGTCTTATCATTTTTTTTACATCAGATAACTATGCTATTTCAGTTTAAGTTAAAATTTACTTTTTATCTCATAATATATATATATATATATATATATATATATATGAATAATAGATGTCTATTATTCCACCCATTTCTTAAATACGGGATGTATAGGCGCATTCACCCACACTACTTACTATTCATTCAACATTCGTATGGTCAACGTAAATATTTGCCATGTGAATAGATAACAAGATATATAACTACCGATTTGATTTCCAGTTTAGATTTATTTATTTATTTGCGACAAGTATTTACGAGCGAGAATTGAGACCCCCTACCACCTGTATCAAAGGAAAAATATTCTCATGTCAATGCAAAATTTAATTAACAAAAATATTAAATAACTTATTGATAACAATAAGTTTGCTGATGAGATTAAAATACTAAATAGTTCCTTCGACCTAATGGAATACTGCAAGTACACTGTCAATGTCATATAAACTCTTCACAAAGTATGAAAATAATAAAATATTACAATCTATGTACAATGTACGTGTACTCGTATCTACACATTTTACGCCTATTGTGCCCATAACATCTATGATCTTAATTGTCTTGAGCCTACCAAATTATTTTGATTTATAACATTATGATTGCTGCAATTCGATTTAAAGGGGCTTTTAGGAACCTTAAATTGAACGAAATGGAATATAAATTAAGCGCGTGGTAAAGTGGAACGACGGGTTAACGAAGAATACGCTTGTACGTATTGTGTACAGTGACAATAAGGCTAATGAAAATGAATATAGAAGTTTACTAAGCAATTGAAAAATTATATTAAAATAGTGTTATGTACGCTATTATTGTACCGGTTGCCCTATTTATAATTCTTTTTATTTGCCCAATCTAATAAATGGATTTTTTTTATTCTTGTAGATGTGTCCATGTTAAACAAATTAAAAGATCTACAATGATTTTTTTAACTCAGAATATTAAATGGGAATTGTAATATTGTAGGTACATTAAAAATATATATTTTATTGTAATATTTCGCTTATGCCTCGATTAATTGAATTTAATAATAAAACTAAACTGTTCTATAATTTATTATGTCAGTACCTGGGCCACCGAGCTTCGCTCGGAGTTTTCGTCAAAAGTACAGTTTTCTTTTAAAAAAAAAACTAAAAACTTGAATAAATACAAAAAAAAAACAAAAAATTTTTTTATCTTTGTATCCGACCGTGATTTGCGCCCGGACACCTATGATTGTCAATCTTGCGCGTTGGCTGCTTGTCCATGATATTTTTGCACGAGCGTGCGCAATTATCGACCATATTTTGCGCGGAATAATGCGAAAGAAAACTGCATGAAAATTCGGAAACACACGTTTCCCCAGATATAAGACTAATCTAGATCGATTTATCGACCACTCAAACCCCCTGTGTACTAAATTTCATGAAAATCGTTGGAGCCGTTTCCGAGATTCAGATTATATATACATATATATAACAAGAAATATACAAGAATTGCTCGTTTAAAGATATAAGATATATCATTTGTTAGTTTACAATTGATTACATATTTGTCCAATTGTGAATCCCAAAGAGCTGAATTTTCCAAGGGGGTATACCCCATATCAAATTTAACGTAACTTTCAGTGGATTGTAAAGATTGATCGAGAGTGACATATCCATCCACGTGAAGCGGACAAGTAAAAAATGGTGGCGTTACCGATTTTAGTAATATTGGCTTATGTTATAGCTATATAATATGATGTCCTCGATCAAGGCAAAAAATATTTTTTTGTCACAATCTAATATTAAAAAGTTATATATTTTAACTAATAAAACTTATTTTTTTAAACCAATTCCTTGGTGACTTCATTGTCTATATTGCATATTGTCAATTTCATGCACTTTCCATGTGCACGCAGGGTCGCTGAGTCTATGGTTGGTGGGCATTCCCCTTTGCTCTGTGATAAGTGCCACTGCGACACGTGACGTATAGAAACTATCGCAATAACAGCGACAGATTATTCCGAACTATATATAAACTGTGATAGCATTTCCATCTATATCTATCTAGTGTTTACATTCAGACAATGCGATGTGATCTAATCCTAGCACTTTTTACACAAAATGTAACATAATTGTAATAATTTTTGACTAAACACACAGCTTTCAGTAGACAGTGCTAAGCTAATTTTATAATTTAATCCAAACCAAATACTTATACTTTTGTTCTTTACATTTTTAAAGGTCAAAGTACCAATATTTCTTATTATGCAGATATTCAACAAAGACGATCACAAATCTTAACGTTCATTAGGACAGAAGACATTAATATCGCTGTAATATGGTATTAAGTTACACTAAATTATGATCGTTGCACAACAGTGGTGAGACTCAAGTGCTGTAAATGCTATAGTACTTGAGATTTGAAAATGTAGTGGATTAATATATTACAATCATAAAAAATATCGTATCCCTTTGTTATAATGCGTACATAAAAAAGTAAAATTATATAAATACTAGCGACTCACACTCCCTTCGCTCAAGTTCGTTCCTAGGTACGTTTTAAAGGTTAGTATGAAATACAAATCTTCGAATTTCTCGGCTTTTCTGTACTATAATATGAATGTATTATACAAATCTTCCTCTAGAATCACTCTATCTATCGCTGAAAACTGCATTAAAATCCGTTGAGTAGTTTAAAATGATTTAAGCGAACAGACAGCGGAAGCTTTATCAACCGACTTCAAAAAGGAGGAGGTTCTCAATTCGACTGTATTTTTTTTTATGTTTATTACCTCAGAACTTCGTCATTTATTAACCGATTTGGACAATTTTTGTTTTGAATGAAAGGGTATACTTCCAGATTGGTCCCATTTAAATTTCAAAAAAAATACCACCCCTAAGGGTGGAAAAATAGCTAATAATGAATTTAACCTACTTCTAATTGTCATATTGACTTGAAACTTTGCAAGTGTTTCTATTTCCGTTGATAGTACAGTAATTCGGTATTGTTGACCTGATCTGATGGTAAGGCCAGAAGGTGGATAGGTGGAACTCTTCAACGACTAATAGTAGATACTTTGAGTTTGGGCTTATTTTGTTTGGTTTGACAAGCCAACACTTTAGAATTCTTACTGTGCTACTACTGTCTACACTAAAATGGGAAAAATAAAAACTTTTTAACAAAAAAATAAAAACCGACTTCATACAAAAGCACTAAAAAGTAAAAAATAACTGATTGGTAGTTTTCATTTACTATAAAGCCTACATATTAAATACATACCTAATCAAATATTTTCGAAATCGGTGCCAGCCCATACAAAGCAAAGCACACCGCCTTCGAAAATATTTGATAAGGTATGTATAGTAAAAGATAACTACCAATCAGTTATTTTTTACTTTTTAGTGCTTTTGTTTGAAGACGGTATTTATTTTTTTGGTAAAAAGTTTTTTTTTATCTATACTAATAATATAAAGAGGTAAAGTTTGTGAGATTGTGAGTTTGTAACGTTGTAGGGCGTAATCTCTGGATCTACTGAACCGATTTAGATGAAATTTGGTAAGAAGATAGTTTGAGACCCTGGGAAGGACATAGGATACTTTTATCCCGGAAATCATCTCTTAAGGGAGTGAAAATGGGGATGAAAATTTATATCAGGAAGCAAGCTAGGGACAAATCCGAGTGAAGCGAGGGTGAATCACTAGTGTTATGTATAATAAATTACCGTGTCCGAGCGAAGCGAAGGTAAGTCGCTAGTAGTATGTAAGGATGTAAGCTGGCATGAATTTTTAATGTTTTATTTTTGGAGAAACTATTGAGAATTTCATTATTAGCAATAACTATAGTTTAAGTATTTGGGTCCAAATGGGTTAAGAATTATCTCAAAGTAATAAAAACTGTAATTAGGGTAATTTGTACATTTCATAAATTATTTTAAATTTTCAAAAATGTCTCGCACTGTGTTGAAAATTACGTATAATAAAGCACTTTATTTTTATTTTTAAAGTACAAAAGTATATTTGTTATTGGAAATATATTACATTATTAAATAAAACTATCTTTTCGGATTATTTCGCGGATTTGTTTTGATTTTTGGTTCCTGACGTTTCGAATGCTTTACAGCATTCATGGTCACGGGAGAGACTGAGGTGTTACATGTCTTGAAGGTATAGTTGTTACAGACAGCCTACCCAAAATTAACAAAATGAAAATTGCACCAATTACATTACAATATTTTTAACTTTAAACATTTTTATAATTTTAAGTATAATTGAATGTGGAATATTATTTATTTAATTTTTGCTATTATTTTTATAAATATTACAATTTTAAAAATATTCATTAGTAATCTATATTTAGTGTTGCCATTATTATATTTATAACCATAAAGAAAAATATATTATATTCGAAACGTCGGGAACCAAAAATCAAAATAAACCCGCGAAATAATCCGAAAAGATAGTTTTATTTAAAAATGTCAAACATTCGCGTAAATCTAAGAAAGTATTATATTACATTATATTAGATGAAATTGTCCCTCTCTCTCTGTTTCATATAATACTTTTATTTGTTTTTTTATCTTCAGGAATAGTATGCTAGAGCTTAATTCAGACTAGTTGACTCAGTCTCATGACTCACCGATACTGTTTACGCGGAACATCGGGACGACCTATAACGCTCTTCCAGACGTGAATAAGCGAAAAAAATAAATTTCCAGACGACATGTGCGAGATTTAATCCTATATTAGACGGATTCTAACAAAAAAATGCACTTTTGTTACTTTGAGGAGAACTTAACCTTTTAAATACCCGGATCGACTCATTTGTTATAAAATCTAAAATGTAGAGTTCTGTTCGATCTGCTTTTATAATGTTATGTTAAACTATAGTAACATATAAAAATAAAGGATTTTTTCTCATAATGTTATATCTATAATAATAATTGTATGTATTTTGGGGTTTTATGTATAAATTTTTTTCGTCATCAAAATAAACTTAATTATAACCTGAATTGAAATATTTTCATAAAATAATACGCACTAATTTACTAAGTAGCTATATTTGGAAAATTAGTGACCGTTGGTAATTATTTTATATTATTCGCTATTGTAACTGATAGTAACATGAATCACAATCGCTTAATAGGATTATTCTGCGTCCCTGGGTACATTCCAAGTGCGAGTCATAATATTTCGTTCATAATCGCTATTGAGATCTGAATTTGTGGAACTGAAAATCATGTGTATTTTCCTTATGGTATTGCTTTTTAAATATCACATCTGTTCTATTCCCAGATAATTCTAATAGAGAGTTTATACTATTTTCTGAATTGAAAATGTCGTCTCGTCATGCATAATTTTTTTTTTCATTAGACAAAAATATTGAAAATGATGTGTTCTCTATGATTAGTCTCTATACAATATTAAGTACTTGTGTTACAAAATTTATTTTCAAAATCTTAGTTTGTTAGGTTAGTTAAAAGAACAGATCAACGTGATCTTGCTCATAAAGCAACATATTACTGTGAATTAATCCCGGTATATGAAGTTCCTGTAGGATATTATTCAATGTGAAATTTCCTTAAGACAAGCTCATATGAAAAACGAAGTTTCTAAAATTTAATAAACACGTAATGTGCTGTCAGCTTGATAGCCTCATTTCACACTATAAAGTTATTAAAATGAACAAAATATTATAAAGCATGTAGCTATAAACCCAGTTGCATACTGTTTGTTGTAGCCTCAATCATAAGAAACCGACTACAGTAATAAAAACCGAATTTATCATTAAAAGTTGCACATTAAGTCTAAAACACTCGTAAATTACAAAATAAGACCATGTATTTATATCTGTGGTTTAGATGAACTAATATATTTTAATACTTTTACACTTAGCACAAAAATATAAGAACTCAAAAGTTAACTAATCTTATAAATAAATATAAATTATACATATATGAAAATTAAAAAATATCTATTTATATAAAAAAAGATACTTTTAACTATAGTATTATATGAACTGTGCTTTTAAGAAATTGTATTATTAAAAAATACGAAATGCATGTAGCTTGTCAAAGATCTAATCTAACCTAGCGTATATTATCATCTTCAAAAATATATAAATTATACAAAAATATTAGTAGTAGTAAAAATATAGTATTATAATTGTTAACGTTTGTATGGTTGTTGGAATTTTTGTGACTTAATCGCGCGGGAAACATTAATTAATAAACAAGGAAAAGAAAGGCATTATTTTTATGTAGGTCAGGCACTCGGGGCTAGTGCCCAGGGCGGCAAATTTTTAGGGGCGGCAAAATTCGAAGGATATATAAAAAAAATCTTCGTATTATCGAAAATGTTTCTTTATTATTTTCCAAAAAGTGAATAATAAAAAAATTACTGTTTTTTGCATTTATCAAAAATAAAAAAAATAACTTTATTAAAACTTTATCCATTTTATGTAAAATTTAGATAATGGGGCGGCATTTCTAACAGTGCACAGGGGCGGCCTTAAGGCTGAATCCGGCATTACGTAAGTAGCAGTTACCTAGTTCTTTAATTCTTTAATGTATATAATTAGTAAGTATCAAGACTAGCGAATCCGTACATAGTATAGTTAAGTATTGGCGCGGCGTCCATTGAAGTAGAGCGACGTCGGGCGCTTGTGGCGAAACGAATGCGTTTTAAAATAGTTTCCTGCACCTTTATTTCCGTACTGTACCTGTAACTCCGGAAACCTGCCAGAAATTAGAGTACAATATTTTCGTCTATGATACAATATAAGTATTAGAAATAGTAGTTTCTTATAAGACCATTTTATTTGTAGTCTTTTTGCAATAGATTAATTACATCTGAACTACATCATGATCGAAATTAATAATAATTAGTGACACTAATATAACAAAGCTGAAAAAATATGTTTTTTTGCTTTTATTGTTTATTTAAATGCGCCTACCTCTGGACCATTCTAACTTGATAAATCTAGTGAAATGAAATAAACTTTATTCAATTAGACTTATTATAAGCACATTTGATGTATCAAAATAATTTAAAGAGCATCAGTGTAGTCAGTCCGTGAGGAAGCTACCACCGGCTCGGAAAGCAGTTCTGCTGAGCCGGCGAGAAACTCAACAGTTCCTCAGTAGTTGCTAGTAATATTACGTAATAGCAATTAATTGACTGTATCATGTCAGGTTTAGTACCTTTGAATAATAATATAGATTTTTTTCTCCCTATTGTCATTTTATATGGGCGGTAGGGTTAAGTAATAAATACCACAGAATAAATCGAAATGGGGTGACGAGTGTCTATAGTGTCAGTATATAGCTATATTGAACGGTCCCTTCGTTATATTGCAAATACCTGATCTAGAAAATTGTTGTTTAACTACTGCATAATTAAACTGTCGGAAGCTTTAACTAAGCTCAAACAAGCTTATTTTAATTAGATTATCATTGAGCTCAAATGAATCAATTAGCTTATCCCTGACTGTTACTTAATTATGAATATAGATTCGACTATGTAAATATTTTTTAATATATTTTGGTTACGTAAAAGTTTAATTTAAAAAGACTAAATAACCTCCTTTTTTTGAATTCATTAATTGAATTTTTTGAATTTATCCGTTAAATCTGAGCATGGTTTTTGTAAGTACAAATTGATTTTATACTTATCTTTCTCAGATTGAAAAAATAAGATATAGTGAATATAGAAATAATAAAAATGAAGCTAAATTAGGTTATATTGCAAACTACAGCCATCGTTTACAAACCATACTTAGCTTATAAAGGAATATTTAATTTATTATTATTATTTTAATGTTTAACAAAATTAAATTGATTTAAAAATTGATGCACAATTGTTCTGTTGCATCATCTAATTATAATTGTCAAGCGTGTCACACACAAAAGGTCTAAAAACGCTAGGTCAAGTGTTGGTTTCCCGGAGGTGATATCTTGACAAAAGGCGAATATTTTTTAATTAATAAGCACGTGACACTGTACTGGGGTGCAAGGGCATGAATTTATACCCGGGTGGGAAAAAAACTGCCAATTAAATCTATTTCTAGATTCCACCCATTTGCTCATAGACCTATTTTAGGAATAATTTTAGGAAAATAAATCAATAAATTAAATAAAAATCAATCAGTCAATAATAAAAATAATACAGCTTATAGAGAATTGTCTTTAAGAATATAGTCCTTATGGTTTATTTTATATAAAGGATTGCATCATGGATTGCAAACCACTCTACTAATATGTACAATTGGTACCACATTTTCATTGATTAAAACCGCTCAATTAGAGTAAAACAGTATGCTATTCTTTGATTTTCCTGCTATGCAAAGTACGCCTTCTATTCTGACAAGGGCTTTTGTGGAGCTTTGAGCTTTTCGCTTAGTCAGAGGAGCGCGAGCGCACGGGCCGCGCGTGTCGTGACGATCCGACAACATGTGATACGATGTCAACAGTCGCGAGTGGCATTAATTAGTGATTACTGAGCAAAATTATTTTTTTCATAACATATATACTATACTTATCTTATTATCAAGTAATTTGTCGCAATTTTTGTTTAACTAGTTTTGTATTCACAATTGTGTAATTTTCATGGTATTATTATATACTATATAAAAATTATTTTTTTTAATTTTCCATTAATAATAACAATAAAATTATTGCAAAAGGTTACAGCGTATTGCTTCTGCTGCAAATCAAATGTTCATAAAAGTCTTTAAATAAATTACGAACGGTAGGTCGTGAGTGCATTCGGACGATTTATTGTAACGACTTTCGAGATCTTCTTTTTGTAATGCAATTCCAAACGGTTTTTAAATTAACAAAATACGTGTTCTTAAAATTGTACGTCAAATTGTACATAGTACTATAAAAACATTATATATATTTGTTTTTCAAGATGTATTAATACTCTATCCCTCTTCGTAATTGATAATTATTATATTTTCCTATGTTGTGTTTAAAATATTGAATGAAAGATTTCTTTAAACTGTTATCATTATCATTACGTTTTTAAATACTTGAACTTAGCTTCTATAGGTCAAGATAACACTGTAGAAAACTTAGTTGCAAAGAAAACAACAGCACTCATTTCATTAAAAATATTTTAGCAACTAATTAATTATTATCAATTATTTAATCAAATATTATTGTTTAAATGTATATATTAATATAATAGAGTAAAGTAAATGGTTGATAATTGCGACGTGTTCGTAGAGATTCGAGACTATTTATAAGAGTCGACGGAAATGCTACTACCGTCGAGGACGGAGTTTGGCATACTTTTTGTTTGAGTTCGTAACTTTGTATGATTTAGATTTATCTGTCCAGACTTGATAGATTTTCTTGATCTTCTTCATAATTAATTGAATGTTATATGTTTAACAGATACCTAAATAAACGGTACAACTACTGTACATTACGGGCTTATACTCGATTTAATAATATCTTCTAAAACATATTATAAAAAATCTAATAAACTATGTATGTATGTATTTTCTTACTTTTAAATCTATGGTACTTATTTTAGTTATTTATCTATTATATCTATAAATAAAGTTGCCCAGAAAATTAGGAAGTGCGAGGATTTTTTTATATAGCAAAGTGATTTTTTGTATAGGACTTTTGTATGATTTTAAGACCCTTAAGTTTATTTTAAATATAGGCCTATCGGTCAGCTAGCTCAATAATATTATCTATTACATCTTTTGTAGTCTTTTCGTAGTAATTCTCATTTTTCATTGTAAATGTAATAGTAAATGTTCAATTACAACTGTTTATAGATAAATCACTAACCAGCTCTTGTACTATTCTCGAAGTAATCAAAACTTTGTACAAATTGTATGTTATTAAGACTGGTTCTCAGTTGATATTAGCAAATAATATGATTTCTTTGAATGATGTGTAATAAATAATAATGTGTTATTGTTAATATCTTACATGTATAAAATACTGTACGGTACGAGTACATGAAATCCATGTACATATAAAAAGCTTTTTTTTGTATTAGCCTGTGACTATGTATTATCTAACATGCTGCTACGATCCTTAGGAGTGGATTCAATATACATAAATAAACTACACAGACCCGACTGTGTGTTTGTGTGCATGTGTCGCGAGTAAACGCTAGTATATTACTTTAATAACTTTTGGTAAAAGTTTTCCTAATGATTCGTAGTAAACATATTTATATGTAGTTCGTAACCACTAAACATGACTTTTATGGAACAGGGCTGTCCAAAGCTCAGCTCGCGGTCCTCATGTGGCCCCCGACTAAAATTTGTGCGGCCCGCGACGTGTTTCCAATCTACCACAACTACGTAAATTTTCCTGTCTTCGCTGACAGATAAGTCACTCAAACACACACTGCGTCTAGCATCAACTATATGATATTGAGAAAATTGTAAAAGATAAATTAAAGAATTAATGAAACTAAAATTACCATTACCGACGCATTCATATTTTTCTCCATATATAATAATTAGCATAGATACTAGGTATTTTTTTTGCGGCCCTCCTATCAGCGTAGTGATTTATATTGGCCCGCAATTGTATCTGGTCTGGACAGCCCTGTTAAAAGCAACGACGAAGTCATAGAATTTGGTGTACTCAATTAATTGAAATGAGATATATTTTTTACTTTATTTGTTTTTTTTTTTACAAAAACTGCTCTATGCAAATATTTTGGATTATTTCTACCTAAAAGGAAAACTATTATTTCGTTTTTAAATACGAGAAAAAAGTAATAGTACACCTACATACAAAAAAAATTATCCATACTAGATTTTTTTTTAAGAAGACTTTCACTTTTAGCAAGATAGTGAACCTTATCTTTTGCAATTATCACAAACTCGACCTAATTTTTACAATTATCACAAACAATACTGTTACTGTGGTATATTTAGCATAGAAAATGGATTCCGAAAATAACTCTTGCGAAATGTTGCTATAGGTATAGCAACAATGTTAATAAATTCATTTGATACTCGTAGGTTCAGAGAGATTGAGATTAGCATAATTATTATAAACACAACTAGCATTGCCCGCGGCTCCGCCCGCGTTCATATGACAAAAAACCAAATTCTTAGGTTTTACATATTAGTATACTCTTACAATGCAGTTTTTGTATTTTTTCTCAGAAATGAGAGATTTTCCCGCGGTAAAAAGTATCCTATGTATATGTTGACCCGGATAACCCGTTATCATCATACCAAATTTCATCAAAATCTGTCCAGTGGTTTTCTCGTGATTCGGTAACAGACAGACAGACAGCCAGACAAAAATTCTATAAACTATAGATTCGGCCTCTGTATCGATAATTATGTCTATTTCAATAAGATTTTCCAAAAAATATTTAATGTACAGATTCGGCTTCGTTACAATTTTATTATATGAATAGATATGTAAAATGATATTAAGTTAATATGTAACTCGTAGATACGAACATGAAATCATCACACTATTTTTATTTGGAAAATTAAACTCACTAAGAAAATCAGGAAAATAATACATTTAAAATATGTAGTAACAAAAAGAATTAAAGAGTGCGTTTATCAAAGTGTACACGCGCAAGAAGTGCAATTTCTGTAGGCTATCGGTACTTTTTGTAAAATTCAATTTATGTATTAAAAAGTAGGATAGTATAGATATTAAAAAATATATTTTAAAAAGGAAAACAATATTTTATTCACACAGTACAGATGATGTTAAGATAAAATTTAATTTTCAATGAAATGTAATCATTCAATAAATTATATATATGAATATAATAAAACTGTAGAGGTCGAATGTCTGTACTTAAAAAAAATTTAAAAACCGTGTCAGGAGGATGTATGACGAGAAATAGAACAAATCCAGATTTTTCCAAATTTTTGGTTTCTCTGTCTGTTTGTCTGTTTGTACGGGCTAATCTCCGAGACCGTTGGACTGATTTTGTATGGTGGTACCTTATATCCCCGGTCAACATTTTAAATACTTTTCATCCCGTAAAATTAAAGAGTTCCCGTCTGATAGTTAAAAAACTATAGTAACTGATAGAGTTTAGTACACAACGAATTATGCACCTAATTTAGCAAAATTTGGCATCCTGATACCTACCTTATTATGCCGGTCAAACAACAGGTTACTTTTTATCCCGGAAAAATGAACGGTTTCCGTGGGATAGATATGTTTGTGCTTTTACTACTAAATATTTTTTTAACAATACTCATTTGATATTATTTCATTGCTGAATTAAAAATAAATGAAGTTTATTTTAAATATCTATTTATATTTAATTTATTCTTTGAAATATTCACATAATAGTTTAAATAATTTTTAATTGACTATTCGCTTTCGACATTTTCGTAACTTTTTCTTTCGACACTTTCGTAATGTACCTACCGTTTCCGTTACAAAAATCGTAACGCCAATCCTTTTCTTTCCTCTCAACTTTCAAGTTTTACTTCAAAAAAAAATTACTGACTAAAACTTCTAATGAAGTTTGTATAATAATTTAAAATAAAACTTGATAACTGTCTCATAAACCTTTTATGGCTGTTTCACACTATCGCGTTTATCTAATGTTTAAAAGTGCTTTGTTTTATTTAGAGATTTAGCGTGAGATCTCGTTTATAGCATTGGCTTCTACAAGTTTACGTGAAAATGTATACATATTTTCATTATTTTGTAAGCATATAGCATGACATTAGATTAACATAATATCGTTTTAGAAAGATATAACACAATATTTTTGAATTCATTTAACTTGCTAAAAATTCACTTCAAAATATTAAAAGTAAGTATAAAGAAAAAAAATTTTTTTTTTACTTTTAAGTAGTTTATTTTTATTTTTGCGATAATTTGTCAGTTCCTAGACCGCAGGATTTACTTTGATTTTAATACTAAGTATTTTTGAAAAATACTATGAAATACAAAATAGAACAGTATTCCATAAGATTATCCATGTAGTGTAAACGGACTCTCAAATAGTCGTGTTTTACGATTGTCACAAGTTCGTTGCTCCGGCGCACCTTCCGCAGTTATAAATACGCGTGTCGAAGTTTTGACACGAGTAAACAAACAGTGGTCGGATGTGTAACACACCTTTTATGAGTTTTACGCATCATTACGCCATTTTAGCGGTAGTTTTAAATATGTTACACCCTGAAATATCTGCGCTGGAGCGTGACCTAATTACTACAGGTGATGAAAAGCAATAATGCTCTCGATGTATAATTTCTTTTAATATATTTTTATGATTGCATAAACTAAATATGTTTACAAATGTCTGCCCGCACCTTGTACAAAAACGAAAAAAAGTTTCCTCTTATTACAAATAATCTTAGACACACGTCATATTAATATGATTTTTTTAATTTAACATTTTAACAAGTTTTGACATATCAATACAACGATTTTAAAATGATATCTTAACTAACCCCCTTTTATATCACAGTGAAAAAATTTTAAAATAATTTCGTTAAAATACCATGATCATACACTTTAAGAAACGCGATTACTTGTAGTTTCCTCCATAGAAAAAAAATCCAAAATGATCTCTAAAAAACAAAATAAAACCCTTAGTGCGGCGTAAATAATTCAAGGAAGTTCGTCAGTTTTTTTAATAATAACAAAACTATACGTTTTCTATAATGTATATACACTTTATGTTTTCAAATGTGTATTTGTTTTAACAATATGAAGGAAATACCTAATTTCGCACGCGTTCCGTCTATCCTAGCAACCCCCCCCCCCCCCCCCGCGCAGTCGCCCCACTAAAATAAAAAGCTCGGTGCCCTCTTAAGTATCTAGCTTCACCCACATTCGTTAATTAGATTACCAAACATTTTGATACCTGTCATTATATTTATAATATTATTACGATAGCTTAATCATTTTTCCATATTATGTGACTTTTACAGTCAATTGTTTGAATTTTAAAACTATTAAGTCTCACTTCCAGCGATGACTGCTTTAAGACGGCTCAGTGAAGTTCAAAGAGGTGCTAGAAACGCGTCCTCTTCGCTCTTCCTTTGACGGTTTTCTTTTTATAGAGACCATTTTCAACCAGTAACTCTATACAACGCACGGTGAGCAGTATATAAATAAAATATAGTTTTCCTTTGGCGCTCCATATAATTTTTATTTATAAGGTAAACAGAATTTAACTAAACACAAGCGTTTCTATATGCATATTAGAATTTCTGATTCTAATTTCTCCTATAACGCGAATTATTTCTTTAATCATATTTTTAAGGAAATAACATTATGTCCATACTTCTAGTTTGTAAACAAAATAACTGAATTATTTACATCATATACGATATCAATTATCGACATACATTTTCAAATTAGAATATTAAATAGGTGTTGAAACATTTGAGATTATAATAGGAAAACCCACGCACCATCCATAATTACCAACATAAGCTTAAATACCACAATGGTATCGTGAGAGAAATCAAAAAGTTATGATTATTTTCACACAAAGAACATAATTTTATTTGATATCTATTGTTTAGTGATTAGTAAAATTTTGATATAACATTAAATAAATAAATATGTTGGGACATTAATCTTTTCATCTTTTCATTTTTGTCCAATTCTTGCTGAGTGCTGGTACCTGCTGCGTTAAGTTTTAACCGGGATTGAAACAAAGTATTTATGATCAATAAAAATAAATAATCTTTGAGGGAATCTAACCTATGAGCTTGGGCATTATAGATACTACCAGTATGCTACATCCCAGAAATAAAGGCGTTGAAACGGTCTTGCCTTCTACGTTTTAAAAGGTTAGGAACAAAAATTATAAAAAATAACCTAAGAAGGTCTATTAAAAAAACCTACATGATAACAATACTCTAAGATATAAGTTATCTTCATTTTTAAACTAAAAACATGAAAAAAACAAACACACACATACATTCACAAATTTTCGCATATATAATACTAGCGGCTCACCCTCGCTTCACTCCGGTTCGTCCCTAGATACCTTATGACGGTTAGTATGGAATACATAGACTCTATAGTATAGAATTTTATATCCCTCACTTGAGAAATGACTGATTCCCCATACAAAGCTCCACCCTCCTTTTCATCCTTTAGGAATGATTTCCGGGATAAAAAGGGGCTATCCTATGTCCTTCCCAGGGTCTCCATACCAAATTTCGTCTAAATCGGTTCAGCAGATTAACCGTGAAAAGGTAACAGACAGACAGACAGAGTTATTTTCGCATTTATATTAGTATGGATTAGTGTAATAAACGTAGTGAAATGTAGAATTTATATATGTATATATAAAAATATTTTAATTCGTTGTTTACACGCCTAACTTTGTGAGTTAAGACTAATAAACATAATATTACTTTCCCTCCCACTAAACGGTACTCAGTCATTGTTTTAAGCATCCGCTATTTCATTTCAATATAATCGTGACTACGGCGCCTACACGAAAATTGTGTATGTGTAATTGTAGTAACAATAGGTGTTTTGCTATTAGACTGAGATTAGATTATAGATTGTTTCTATTAGTGAAATAACTGTTATTATTGATTTTTCATAATAAATTAACATTAAACTCAAAAAATAATAAAATTAATATGTATGGATAGTTCTGCTAGTATAGTATAAATTCGTGGTACAAGGCGGTTCTATTGTCTTAGAAAAATAAATAAAAATCTTTATTTAGCGAGCATTCACGCAAATACTATTAAGTCCAATGCTTTTGCTGGGAGGTCTTGGCCTATTCCGACGTTTCGTATAGCACGACTCATGACGCTGTCTCGTGGGCGTAGGCGCCGATTACTAGAGTAAATATTCCGAGAAGACTTTATCGTACAAACTTACCCATTCATTCATGGACTATGACGCACGCTTGAGTTATAACTACCTGACGGAATCGTCTTAGACACTTAAGGGCTTGACGGCTCAAATAACATTGGTCTTTGTTTATCATCGTGTGGTAATACGCTTTTCAACCGAGTTTGCTAAAGCAGATTTGTGTGATTGACCAGGAAAATAACACATTATAATATTACTAATTTAGCTATTATAATTTAATATTGCTCAGTACATAATAATTATTTAATATGTAGGTAATTGTTGATTGCGCGTGTTTTGATGGATATTTATTTCTTTATTGTGAATCACAGTGATAATGATGTGCGTGTGATAAAATGATACCAACTTGCATCAGAGCACCACGTTCCATACAGGGCTCGACAGATGACGTCACTCGGCAAACGCGGTCTATTGTCCAGGTAAAATTTATGTTTTCACAAATTCCTAATTTGCAGTAACCTACTTATAATAATTTTCCATGGAGGCAATGGTAGTTCAATGGCAACGCGCTCATTTGAGAAACCGAGTGAAATGGGTTCAAATCCCGGGTTTCGTACCACTGATATTTTCATTGCGAATCATTTCTAACATGATTACCACATGTTTTACGGTGAAGAAAAACACCCTGAGGAAACACTTGGCTAGCGTGGTGGACTATGGTTCTCGTTTTGAATGGAGGCCCGTGCCTATCCGTGGGACGTATAAATGAATGAATTAAAATGAAATGGTAAATGAAAACTATCTTTTATTTAATGGTATTTAAATTAATTTTACATGTAAAATGAAATGGTATCTATAGACTAAACGGATGTAGGCAATATTGCTAAAATGTTTGGGCGGCCAAAGCCAAATAGCTAAACGGGAAGCGTAATGGTTTCACCATATCCGCACGTCTATCGAATCTTAGTAATATATTGTATAAATTTTAGGACATTCAGAACATCTATATACACAATATATACACATTAATTGTATTTATTATAAACTAGCGACTCGCCCTTGCTTCGCTCGGGTTCGTCCCTAGGTATGTTTCAACGGTTGTTGTATGGAATAAATAGATGTACATACATATAGTATGTACATAAATTTTTTCCAATTTTAACTGAGACACATTGTTATAATTCGTAGTGATTTCCATACAAAATAAAAAAATAAACTTTTCGATTTAGGACTAACGGCAATAGATTTTTTTTATATATTAAATAGATTAGTGTTTGGTATTTTAAAATACTCGTTATTGTCCTTTAGGACTTAACCGTTTCCCTGTCCCATGAGTCATATATGAACATTTCGATTGTTTAACTATTGTGTCTATTTTGCGGAAAGTTAATCTATTAATAATAAAAACATTAATCTTTAAATTCCTTCTTCACCAAAACAAAGAAAAATTATAACATAAATATGTTATTTTACTTCTATTCTATATTATTGTCCTTTTTTAATTTTGTTTAACCTTCCTCCTAATAGTTATATAGTATATTATTATGTTTTTAAATAAAATCCCATGAATAATATAATTTATTATTACTAGGATTTTATTTGAATTTTTAAATTCGTATGTCTTCACTTTTATGTTTGTTGTTAGCAGGTTATCCAATAAAAAAATAAACTCGTTTTAAATCCATTATTTTGTTCACATAAACCTTTCGGCGAATTTCCTAAGCAACAAAACATTACTCCTGTTGGCAGGTCGCCATGGTGACTTCATAGTACTAGTAATATATCGAGACTAACGTAGACGATAAAACTAAAATAGTTAGTTAAAATAGTTCATTCTTAATGTAGTATTACAGAGTAATTAAAATGGCTACTGCATATTCTACAGTAAAATAAAAAAAAAACATTTGACCTGAAGATGCTAACAATAAAAACTTTTTAACAAAAAAATAAAAACCGACTTCAAATAAAAGCACTAAAAAGTAAAAAATAACTGATTGGTAGTTTTCATTTACTATACATACCTAATCAAATATTTTCGAAGTCGGTGTGCTTTGCTTTGTATCAGCTGGCACCGAAATGTTGTTTTGAAATTTAAATGGGACCAATCTGGGAGTATACACTTTCAAACGAAACAAAAATTGTCCAAATCGGTTAATAAATGACGGAGTTCTGAGGTAACAAACATAAAAAAAAACATACAGCCGAATTAAGAACCTCCTCCTTTTTGAGGAAATCGGTTGAAAATCTTAATAAGTAACAATTATGTCAAAGATTTCATAACAGAAGATCGAATAAACTTAATTAAAATTTGTTTGGAAAATAATTCTGCTGAAGTCTACCTTTACATTGGGTTGTAGCATGATATTTACAAACTTTTGAAGACGTTAAATGGTGTATTTCTAATTTCAATACGGTACCGTTAGTAAACCATGCGCCTAGAGATATTAAAAGCTTGCGACCTCATTTCCATTCCAGATTTGCGTTTAACGTTCGTCCATTTAGTGTGTATTTACGTTTGGCTTACGATTCGTATATCCGTTTGTTTACTTATTCTTACTGAAAAACCGAAAAAAATATTATAATATTACTAATCCGCTTCCGCTACGCTTAGATCAATTGCTATATTACATAGTAGATACTACATAGGTATGTATTCAAAATCCATGTAAATATGAAAAATGTAATCTTTCAAACCTGATAAAGGCATCCTATCTCATCTATACATATACCTAATAAAATTCTGAGTCGAATCTGTACATTAAATATTTTTTGGAAAATCATATTGAAATAGTCATTATTATCGATACAGAGGCCAAATCTATAGTTTTTGTCAGTCTGTCTGTCTTTCTGGGAACGCATCACGAAAAAACAGCTGGATTGATTTTGATAAAATTTGCTATGATGATAAGTGGTTATCCGGGTCAATATTTGGGATATTTATTACTGCGGGAAAATATCTCATCTCTGAGAAATTTATACTAACCTGAAAACGTGGAGACGAACCCGAGCGGAGTGAGGGTGAGTCGCTAGTATATAGATGCTTAAGTATTTTAACATAATATTAATAGTAAACAGTACGTACCTACGGAAGGAAGTGAATTATACAAAGTTTGAAACAGTTTATAGTAACTCTATAAGACCGAAAGGCATTAAATAGCCATTTGGCCTTTATAATTTCCTTAGCAGCTAAAGTACACAGATACTATAAAATTAACTATCAAATGCGTTCTCTTCTAAGTTTATTTCACAGTTACCGGTAATCAATTATCTTTCTTCTATTTATTAGCATTAAAAATTGAAGACTTACGAGTGTTTTTACCTTATGGTACACTTGATTGTTTATCTATATTACATTCCTTTCTCGCCAGATGTTACAATTCGGGAAATTCATAACGTAATTAACATTACTTTTTAGTGAATCAAAACTCGTTTACATTATCTTAGAAATTAATTTAATACATCTTACACGTCTTAATTATTGTCCAGTGGTCATATATGTTAATTGAGCCGTTTCAAAAAAGATATCATGTTCGCAGATAACACAGAGAAATTTGTCAGAATGTAGAGGTCAAAGACATGCACAGTTTTATTGATTGCCATCGTATGAGTTTAAATTGACCCAATTGTTGATAGAGTAATTTCTATAATTGTATTTAAAGTCTATTGAGTGCTTTGTCATTTTTATTAGTTCTGATTTTGGCTCTATTAAAGCACTCGACAGTTATTTTTTAACAGGCATTAACTTTTTTCACCTACTTTAAGTAATTCTACATTGTATACGCATAAATACAATAATAATAAGTGTGAAGAAGAGTTGAACATTAAAAAAAAAGAAATATTTTTTTAAATGTATTTTTTATTTTAATGTTTACTAATAAATAATTATATTACTATAACCTTTATATATATATAGGTATACATATTTTATCTTGTTTTGATTTACTTATAGTCTAATCCAAAGTCATAATTATCGCAAGATTTTTTTTATTACGCTATAAATATTATATTCATCAAAAATATCGCCATTTAAGCTATAAATGACAGATTTGAAACCGAGTTTCGTGTAAAATTTTAATGAAAACAATCCACATAGCAGTCGTATACAAAATTTACTGAATGTAGTCTTTATTGTATTCATATAAGAGCTATATTCACAAATATTAATGTCTAATGAACTGTGCACAGTTGATTCGCTTGGGAAATAAATGATGCTGCATATTGGATATTGTTTATTTTGAATTTATATACAAATATACAATTAGACTGTTAGCAAAAATGGCGTATGCCTAAAGCAAACATGATACACAAAACGAACGAATATAACGCTCTAAAGCTTGTGAATTAATGTAGTTAATTGAAATATTACAGTACCGTAGTAAAGCGATTTGATTTCTACTGTTTTGTTAGAAAATTTGATTTTTTAGTTAATTTACAACTATACATGATGATGATGATGTTCTCCTAGCCGATTCCGGCCACGGCGGCCAATCTCAATGAGATTAGCCAACTGCGCAGGAGATATTATAGTGCTCAAGTGTACGCACAGACACAAGTGCACTCTCTATTCCTATCACTCTCATACTCCGGTGGGACGACCACTCGACACGACCGGGTGAGAGTTAAGGCGCAGGACCGACGGCTTTACGTGCTCTCTGAGGCACGGGGGTGAAACACCGCCAACTTCCCAACTCCGGGCTGTTTCTGAGACTTACTATACAGGAAGACTCAATAACTAAACTTGGCCCGACCCGGGACTCGAACCCAGGACCTCCGGATGTGCAGTCGTACATGCTAGCCACTACACCACCGAGGCAGTTAAATTAATATAGTAACTTGATATATTAAAATATAAATACATACATAGTAGGTATTCTATATATGTAGATATATTTCATATAGGTACATATTAATAAATTCTGAGTGGAATCTGTAGGTTTAATATGTTTTGGAATTATATATATATATAATCTATAGTTTTTAGAATTTTTGTCTGTCTGGAAACGCAACACGAGAAAACCACTTAAAATTAAATACAACTTTTTAGAAAAATTAAACTAAATTAAAAGGCTTCATTAAATGAAGGGTGGCAGATCTACGACGTATCTGCTTGCAAAATAAAAATTTTGTGCGTTTAGTAGTTATTTTACTTGTGTAGTAATATATGTATAATATTTTAGCTTGCATACTGGAGACCTTGGAGGAAAAATGGTATTTACCATTCTTTTTAGGTAAAGAATAAGAATTTATATGATAATTTTTGTTGATATCTCATCGAAGTCTAAATAAAAATTTGCACTAGACTAGAAAACGTAATATATACAGAAATGATAATCAAATACCTACTCTCATTACCTGATTATTAACTAGCATACTACGAGTATATTTAGCTCTAATAGCATTTAAATTTATCTTAAACAGCAACGAAAAAAGGATAGCAGCTTTAAGTTGTTTAGTTTTCTTATTGTGGTATATTATTGTATACGACTCAAAACTTGTTCAAAATAAATAGTTTTCCCTTTTTTCATGGGTTTTACTCTTATACATTAAAACAATTTACTTTTAAGTAAGTAAAAGTCATGATAAAATAATAATCAACAAAGCAATAAAATCAACAATCTTAATTGATTTATATGAGCGAGCGTGAGATTTAGCAGATAACATCTTCAAGTAGATAAGATCCTGTTTGAAATATCATATAAAAATATGTATCAAAATGTTCGATTATACGATAAGTCATTCGTTTTGTTATGGTAATACACCTCCGGCAATGGGTCCACCGTGATATCCATACAATAATATTTAGGCTGTTATTGTGATTTTGATATTGAATGGTTAAGCTGTTAAATATTATCATAATTTATGTTATTTTTATAGTAAAGTCCCATCCTCAATTTGTATTTTTAATATAACATGTAAAATATTATATGACGATCTTTTGTCACGTACGAGTGTTAAGATTCCGTAGCCAAAAGCCTAAACCAGAATCCTTATAATTTCGTCATGTCTATCAGTCCGTCTGTCTATCTATGTAATTTTACTCGAATACTATTAGAGCTTACATTACTAAAACTTGGTAGGTAAGTTTCTCATGTAAACTGCTAGACTATTATGTAGTCAAATTACAAAAAAATAATAGTGTGGATGGCACGGCACTTCTATACATATAAATGAGGTGTGTGTGTGTGTGTGTGTGTTTTTTTAAGTTTTGGAAAAAAAATCAGGATGAGATGAGCTTCAACAATACTTTTAGATAGAATTATTTCGAAGAGTTCATGATTTAATAACGTATTAAATCATTGAATTTGGGCTTACTTGATTTGAATTCAATTCTTTTTAACATATCCCGTCCCATACATGACAGTTTGTCAAAACTAAAAACCTTTTTGTAAGAATTCTAAAACTATGATTACAACGTGTACAGAAATCATAAGAAAACAATTTAAAGTTAGCTTGAAAACTGTTTGTACGCGACTTTAGACTCATAATAAGAAAAAGCAGCTTTATGTGATTGATAGATTTGCGGTAAGTTTCCGCATGGCTTCTGTTTCGATATTGCTGTGGTGAAATTGATGTGGTTTGTCTTTATGAAAGTTGAGATGCCATTGGAGAAACGTATATTAGAAATTGAAAAGGTATCGTTTCTATCGTACAACACTTTAATTTTCAGTAATTATGACGAAAATAATGAGTTAGTGGGTAATTTCCTCTTGAAGAACTTTGTGCGTTATTAACGTGCTTTCCTAAAAACGGGGTTTCAAAATCAACAATTGCTAAGTCCAGACTAATACGATAAATGATAATTTCTTTATAAAAATATCTATAAATGTGGATATTCAGTGGTCGATTTCAGCGGTATTTATAGTCAACTCTTAAGTTTAGACAAACGAGGCAGTTATGAAAAAATATAAAAAATTAAAAAGAAGGTTACACACTAAATGACTAAACATTAGAATTTAAGTTTAACGTATCAAAAATCATTAAAGTATTTTCATATTCTGTGTAATAAATAATAGTTAATTAAGTGCACGATGTACATATTTACTGTCCGATGATTTTCAAAATTAAAAATCATAGACTGTACTTCATGCTCTTGCACAATGTTCTTTGAAAGTTTAATTCCGTGTGCAGTTCCCTGGTGATGCTGGTAAGGTCGCGATGGCCAACTTCATTCTTAAATTTCGTAGTCGTAGGCGTCTAATAAATTATGTTGACATTATTAATTTTGTATGTGATTTCCCTTTATCTTAGTTGATTTTTAGATACAAATATGTCTTCAAGTACAAACTATTTTTAATTGGTACTGTCACATTTTAAAATATAATTTCATATAGATATAAATGATGTCCATCCTCTACCAATTATCAAGTGCGATGAATGAGTAAATTACTTCACACCGAGGTCTGAGTGCCTCCTGCACCGGCTCGGCGTCGTTTTGTCGCGACTCTCCACTTGTCCCCATTCTTCTGCAAATTGACGCGAATATGACTTAATCCTTTTAAGAATTCATTTCAGTAGATTACGCTCACTAAGTATGACCTCACGCATCATAATTTTGAGCTGCCGATATATCACAATAGCCCATCAATTACCTCATAAGTGCTGATGATAACACGGCTATAAAATTAATGCCATGGCACATTTTTCTTTCATGATTCAGAATTTCCAAACAATAGCGTATGAAGAACAAATCGGTTGGGATTATATTGTATTTGTACTCTTTCTATAAAACTTTCGTGCATATATTTACATGAACGATGTCGTTAAAGTTTAAGTAGCAATTTTACATCTTACGAGCATCGTCTTATCTACCGCTCTTTGTGCGTCAAGATATCTTGGAAAGTACTTTCAGTACCTACTCCGCAGCTTAGTCAGACTGTTCAGTATATCTTAAAGATAACCTTCAATATAGAACCTGCATTGTTTGTTACTTTTTCTTTCATTTTTCTCTATAACAAAAATAAATTACACCAAGCGCTCATTACGTAAAATACCGATAAATGGTAGTGTAGGTAATTAGCTATAACTTAATTTTTATCGAGTACTTTGACTGTTGTCGTCTGTGTGAATATTCTCTGTAACTATCTTCAGTGAATATTATGTTTAAACGCTTTTTAAATTATAAATATTATAGGTATACTCTTAAACTTTTTTAAATATTTCAGATAACATATATAAGAGAGACACACGAATCAAATGTTTTTTCAAGTTACTATAGTTATCATCTCATCATCAGATGTTCCAAAGGATACTAAATAAATATTTAGTACAGCGGTGGAAAGACTTCTATTAGTCTAATTTTGTAATTTAATCTACCTCAATTAGTCGTTTTATTTTAAAAATCTAATTATATTTTAAATATCTATTTTTCCAGATCTATACTGACTGGGCGAACCACTATTTGGAGCGAGCGCGCTCACGGCGTCGGGCAGGTACTTCCGGCGGAGGCCTGGCCCGCGACTGTGCCGATGGATTATTGTTAGCCGATGTGCTGGAAGGCGTCACAGGTCAAAAGGTGCCTCGAGCTCATCGTAAGCCTCGGAACCCTCAACAAATGGTAAGTTATAGTATTCTTTAACAAATATCAATTTATTTTTCGTCAAAAAATAACTGCTGTTCAGTAGAGTCATTGGCTTTGTCAAGATTGATATTTCAATAGATCTTATGATTATATCGTCTCTTAATATTTGATCTTTTCCAATTAAAGTAATTAATCTCGATCTAATTAAGATAAAATGCGGCGTTAAAAACATGACCTTAAATTAAATGTCTCGGTATTTGTGGAAAATGGAGAATAAGTAAATTTATTTTTATTATCTAAAATACAAGCAAATGCCACGATATTTATTATTAAACTACTTTTCAATCGTGGTTTTCTTCGTGTATCACGATAGGAAAAATTACTCACTCTCACCCAAACTCTTTATGCTCCAATGAGAGTGTTTTATACTGAAATTGCTCTTCTTCTACTATAACAAATCTTTCCTGTGAGAATCCCGTATTTTTACTTGCAAAATTAGATTATCTTTAGATATTAGGGATTGCCCTTTTAGCTCTATTTTTATCTACCTTTAAAAGTTCACTCACGCATACTTTATTACTTGAGTACGCGGGTAGCAGCTAACATGGAAATAAATGAGCCTACGCAAGGTCATTTTAACTAATCATTTACAAGTAGAAACTCACAAGTCAATTTGTATGTCACATCATTAGTGCTAAGGCGAATAATGTACGAACATGACATCAATATAATGAAAGTCCGATTGGCAAAGTGAGAGCAAATTATATTGCTTAAACGTATAGACTCAGAGTAATTACATCGATCAAAAAGTACTTTTTTGATTGTACTGTACCTAGCACCTACAATCTATATACATTTGTATAAAATGATATGCTCTGTACGTTATTTTAAAGAAGAATAGTATGTTTATTTATGCTATTAACAACGAATATTAACACAAAAAAATTGACCATTTTCTTACGAAAATTCTGTAAACTAAAATCTAGGTATACGAATATGTATTTAGTAAACTTTTCTTCTAAAATACCTACATGTATCGTGGCAGTTTTAACAGTCATATTTTTTTATTTTATGCTATTTTTTTAAATATCTTTTACGTGTTTCTCGATTTCAAAAGTATTAATTTCTATAACAGATCCGTAATTATAATTATAAATAGTCATCAAATCAATCATAAAACGTCAAAACACAACCCTTCTAAATATCCGTTTTATTTGTTTATTATTAAATCTAAATCTATTCGAAAATGAAAGCAGCACATAAATATTTCTTTAGCTTAAAATAGCTATCGGCTCACAAATATGGGCAGGTACATCTTTGCCCCGTATATGGTTGTACAGTCGGCATCATTGATAGGGATACCTCTGCCAGAACCAGTTATATAAAACTCGTTCTTATAACTATAAACTAAAGGAGTAAAATGTCGTGCTCTACTAAAGATATTTCCCTCATAAGTCAGTTTGGGTACATTTATAGGATAGGTAGCCCACAAACCCGAATCCTGTAGTAAACCATGGTGCTTCCGGCATAAGTTTGTATTTGAGAAAGTGCTGATAAGATTTATTGGTTGGTTATAACACATGATGATAGTTAATGGCTGTCGTTTACAGACACAAGGTAATGATTGTACATTCTTCTAAGACTTTATACTTTACTTTATAATTGTATAAGAGTAAATACAATTTATTTAATCTACCCAAGAGAAGCTTTTTGTAAATTAGGAGTATGAATTGATTAGATAATGAATATCACATAGATATCTGTAAAGCCTAACTCTACGTACATATATATCTATATAAATATTTAAAAAAAAATGTATTTATACCGGCGATCTAGATTAGTCTTATGTCTGGTTGCGGTTTTCTTTTGCATTATTCCACGCAAATTATGGTTGCTAATTTCGCACAATTAGGTATAAGCATCGTGGTCAAGCGGCCAAGACGCAAGATTGACAATTACAGGTGTCTGGGTACGAATCCCGGTCGGATACAAAGATTTTACTTTTGTTTTTTTTTTGTATTTATTCAAGTTTTTAGTTTTTTTTTAATCTAAAATATACGATTTAACAAAAAGAATTCCGAGCGAAGCTCGGTGGCCCAGGTACTAAAGAATAATTTATCCATGATAATGAAATTAATAAAAATTAGAGAAATATATTTAGCAATTTTTGACTGTGCTGGAAATGGTTTTTAAAACCACAAAATCCAACGCGAGCGTTTAACATCACTTATCCGTCAAAGCTGGAAAAGGTTTGCACTTCGCAGTATAAAGTTCAAAGAGTCTCCATTATACAAAGACAAGAAGCCGCTACTATAAAAGTGCGCAACATTTTTGTAATTCAATCTACCTGTGGCAAACCGCGAGACGTACAATGCGACCACATCCGCAAGGAACATGGTACCTCCGAGCCTATAGTCTGAAAGGTTTGAATGGTTTGGTAAACTAACTAAAAGGGATAAAGCGAAAGCGACAAACATTTTATATAATAGATACACTGAAATGAGACACATATGCTTTAACTATTTACTTTAAAATAATTACTAGACTCCGAATTAGTATTATGTTACGGTGGGACATAATAGAAATACAATTGACGTTTTTTTTAAATAACCGAAAAAGATAGAGTTTTCTTAATATTTTACCTGAACATAAATAGCTGAAACAAATAGATACACGAGTGATCCTGTAATGGTCCCTTATATGCTTTCGGTATATCAAGCCCTAGAATATTTTACCAGTACTTTATTCAGAAAAAGAAACATTTTTAAATAAAAAAATACTATAGACCAGAGGAAATTGCTCACTTTAGAAACAATATGAAAGGAATTCAAATTTTGGGTTCCACAGTAACTCACACCTCTAAGATTTTCATGTGTGAACTTTATTTACAACACGATTTCCACTTAAAAATAAGATGAAGGACAATTTTTTGGGAAGCAGCATATATAAGAACACCTAATTCGTTTCGAAAGACGTCCACCAACCTCTATTTGGCCTATGTAATGGTTTATAATTTAATTCGCCTTATATTCATGGTGCTCATATCCAGCAGAGGGGTATTAATGAGTTGAATTATTATTTGTAAGATTATTATACAAACGAGTATGTAATAGATATTTCTATAGGATTTTATTTCACAGATGCTTGACTTGGTATCTTCGAATATAATATAATAGTAGTGTTCCTTAGAAATATCACCACAGTATCGCTATGGCTTATATCATAACAGATTGCGATAGTGTTATAATTTGAGCTAAGCCAAGAGATTGTCGTTGACTCGTAAACCAATTAATCATGACTCAATTCCAGACTGAACTCGGTATTGTGTATTCTGTGGTTACGTACATTTGTAGATGTATATAAATAATTGACTATTGGTGATTTCTGCAAATAGATTAACCTCGATAGACATATATACATACATACATACATATAATACAAATACAAAGGTATAAGAAAATTCTATCCGAGATGTACTCTGTCCCCGCTAGAATCTTTTCATACGTTTGAATCTTGACTATTGTTTTGAACAGTTCTCATTTGGGATATATCATGTACTATAAAGACTCACCATCACTTCGTTTGAGTTCGTTCCTAGTTTTAACGGTTATATTAGTATGGAATAGATAGACTACATATGTATACATAAGTATAGAAATGTAAAATATTTTCGCCAAAGACAAAAAGATATTAAGTTATTGAAAACCTAGATAACAATCTCGAAAGTGATTCACGTGTGTCTAGACATGGTGATAGAAAGTTGAATTTTTATGCACTGGACTGTATTAATACGCTATAAAACCGCAAAAACTAACCCTATTTTACTTATAATATATATCTTATAAATGAAATTTGAATTCAATTTGAATTCAAAACGGAAGACCATGTGTTTTTATTGTTTGTATATAGCGCGACATCTTTGCCGACTTTAATACAGTATAAATAAAGGTGTACCCTCAATAAGGGTGAGTCAATATGAATTTAATTTTATCGAATATATATAATGAAAAATCTTTGTCTGATTTAATTCTTTTGGTACGTTAATTTAGTTTACATAGATTTTTTAGTAACTGAGTTACGTACCTATATCTATAACGAGTTCTACCCTTAATTTTTTATTTTTCTTGCGGTTAACATGAGACACCTACTTAGTACTTACCAAATGCCAGCTATATACATACGTATTTAATCCGCTCCAATAAAATGTCTGTAATATAGGCGTAGACGGACATATTGAAATTATAAGGGAACTCAAAAAACATGACATTCATCACAAAATAATCTTACGAAAATGGAAGCTTAAAGAAGATCCTTCAGTCGTTGAGGAATATAAATCTACAAAAAAATTCAAATTTCTATTCTTCAAAATTTTTTGAATCATACTTTGTCTAAGCCCTATAGTACCTAAGTTTATTATTTATTTACTTAGAGTACCATTACTTATATACAATGTAAAAAGTAGCTTTTCTCTATGTTTAAGTAATGCTCTATAGGTGCTTGTGTAAAGTTGAATGTTCAAGGTTAAACAACATGTCCACTTATCGCTATTTTTACGACGTATTCTTAAACTTTATGTTCAACTATGGGAACTCAGTTTGTTTCACTTATGTAACTGAAACTTATTTAAAAAAGTTGTCGCTTTTATTAGAAATAGTTTACTTGAAAAATGTTGTTTTTATTATTATACTTGATAGAATTAAAACGTCTGTTTTAAAACTTAATTTTCATAGTTTTATATAGGTATGTTTATTAAGGAATAGAACCTTTGACTTATCTGCATTTTTGGAATTATATCTGTCAACCCCCCATACTACTTATTTATCTTGTAAAAATTCTCCTCAAAATTATAAATATTACAACGGTACCGTACTAAAGAAATTAAGGATCATTTCTTGCAATTTCCAAGTTCCCTTTTTTTTTTATCGTCGGGAAATGCATTTACGCATACCACCTGATCCCCCAGGTGGTGATGTGGGGCTCACCGGCTAGAAGAGCCGGTACTACCCACTAAAACCCGACATCCCTTCCCCCCGCCTTAGTGGGACGCCGCAGGATCGCTCGCGCATAACTACTACGGCGCCCCGGCGGCAGGTCTGCCTAAATACTAGGCAGACCACCAAACCAATGGGGCTGCTCCATAGTCAACTCTGCTACGTCAGAGAGGTACCCGGAGCAGCCCCATAAAACCAAAACACCGCCCACCGAAGTGGGCCACCTCCAATCGGCTGCAGAGGACAGGGAGAGCGGCAACGAAACACCGACACTCCTCTTCCCCTGCAGCCCCACCGCGTCCGCCATCAAACGGTGGCGGCCCCGTCTAGGCCGCGGAAGGTAGGGAGAACGGCGCACCGAAATACCGGCACTCCTCTCCCGCCGCGGCCTGCCCCTCCGCCGAATGCGAGCCTGCGACCACAGTCCCGCAACCGGCACCCATCATCCGGTTGTGGGACCAAGCGGTCCCACCACCGGTGGCTGCAACGTCTTCGGCTCGAGGCCTAGACGAGCGGCCCCATCCAAGCCATTTGGTCCGCGCCGGATTTCTCCGGTACCACCCGCCCCTCTAAGCGGGTGGCATGCCCCTATCCGCCACCTGGGGACGTGCCCGGTAGGAGTTGGCTTCTCCCCCGGGAATTTCCAAGTTCCCTAAATCGAGTCCTTTTTGTAAAATTTTACGAAAATTAGAGAAAAATTTATAGAAATTGAGAAGTAGAGTAGGGGTAAAAATATGTTTTAACTATGGCTTCTACAACAAATACATATATGAATTTTAAATTGAAGTGTTTACAAATTTGTAATAATTTATTGTTAACTTCATACTGTATCGTTGAACTCTCGTGTTGTGGGTAACACTTGTATACATTTAGGCTCTAAACTCATTGTTTCAATAAGTAAAAACTTTGCATAGCAGTGAACCATTCATAAGCTGCTATTATACATTACCTTTGTCTTCACCGAAATACCGGCACTCCTCTCCCGCCGCGGCCTGCCCCTCCGCCGAATGCGAGCCTGCGACCACAGTCCCGCAACCGGCACCCATCATCCGGTTGTGGGACCAAGCGGTCCCACCACCGGTGGCTGCAACGTCTTCGGCTCGAGGCCTAGACGAGCGGCCCCATCCAAGCCATTTGGTCCGCGCCGGATTTCTCCGGTACCACCCGCCCCTCTAAGCGGGTGGCATGCCCCTATCCGCCACCTGGGGACGTGCCCGGTAGGAGTTGGCTTCTCCCCCGGGAATTTCCAAGTTCCCTAAATCGAGTCCTTTTTGTAAAATTTTACGAAAATTAGAGAAAAATTTATAGAAATTGAGAAGTAGAGTAGGGGTAAAAATATGTTTTAACTATGGCTTCTACAACAAATACATATATGAATTTTAAATTGAAGTGTTTACAAATTTGTAATAATTTATTGTTAACTTCATACTGTATCGTTGAACTCTCGTGTTGTGGGTAACACTTGTATACATTTAGGCTCTAAACTCATTGTTTCAATAAGTAAAAACTTTGCATAGCAGTGAACCATTCATAAGCTGCTATTATACATTACCTTTGTCTTCGTTACAGGCGTAGTTTAAAAGACACATTAAATACAACCGTTTAAAAAGGTATTCGTTACAGTCTAGTCATACATTCGTGTCTTCTTACCTCCATTATTTTTTTAAGTTTTTAGTAACTAAAGCGTTTCAGTAATGCTGTTTAAACAAAATGAATTAAACATATAATAAGAATTATTTATTAGAAAGTATGTGATACCTCTTTTATTTTACAGGTACAAAAATCAAGATAGTAAATTTCCAATTTCAGCATGAGTTAGTTTTAGTGAGTAATATTCATTATATTATAAGTACTAGGAACTCACCCTCGCTTCTGATTTCCCATACAAACTTTTCCAAAACCATATCCTGTGTCCTTTCCAGGGTCTCAAACTATCTTCTTACCAAATTTCATCTAAATCGATCCGGTAGTTTCGGAGCTTATTCGGTACAAACAAACAAACAGACAGACAGACAGACAAACAAAAAGACATGTGTGTGTACTTATGTACGCTCGTAAAAATGAATATTTCCTTGGCGTAACAGAACAAAAATAGCTAAAGATTTCATCCTGTATGTCACAACTCTGTAAAAGGCATGCAGCTAACTTCATCATGTCGCTTTTAGCTAACTTTATCATGTCGCTTTTTTGGCTATCGGTGTGTGTGCGCATCGTAAAAAATTTACTCTCATATTTTTTTCCAAACGCGCCAAAAGAAGTGTAACTTCAGTTTTCTTAATATTAAATATAGATTAAAAAAGGGTTCATAGCCATTTTATTAGATAGGTAATTGATTCTGTTTAGGATACGGAATGCTATAGGTATCGTGACAGTTTATTGCTTATACTATAAAATATACTTTTGTCTATTATTGGTTTTATTTTTGGAGATCTGAATATTTTTAACTAAAAATTTTCAGGTCCTCAACAATAACCAACCTTAATAACATTTGTATAAAAAATTGAAAGCACTTTTTAAATACACGAAAAACTTTATTGTTAAATGTAATCAAATACTCACACTTTGTATTGTGATCTTAATTATTAATTAATAACATACATTAATTTTTTTCAGTTTTTCTGCCGAGACCTTGAAACCTCTATTATATTCATCCTCTATTATAATAGTTCTATTGTATATTATAAATTGGAGCAAAAAGTCGTTGCTCAAATTAGATTTTGTGGTGAATGATGTATGGTGTTAGATAATGAGTGATGGACAAACAAACGCCTTTGATTGTTTGTCTTTCGAAGCTAGGTATAATGATTTATTACAACTGGAAATGATGAAGAATTGTTAAATTTTGAATGCGTATTTACTTAATTTGAATATTTTATTAAGATTTTATTCATTTGATTTCTTTAACAGTTTAGCGTAGTTACATTATTATTTTTGTTATAATTTATTTGACTTAATTCATTTGATTATTATTTTTTCAATCAAGAATTAGTAGGTATGTCATAATGTGTTATGTGTATATAAAATACTAGCGACCCACCCTCGGTTACAAACTTTCATCCCCATTTTCACCTCCTTAAGGGATGATTTCCGAGATAAAAATAATCCTATGTCCATCCCAGGGTCTCAAACTATCTTCTTACCAAATTAAATCTAAATCGGTTCGGTAGATCCAGAGATTACCCCCCCCCCTCCCTCCCTACAACGTCACAAACTCACAATCTCACAAACTGACAAATTTTACCTCTTAATAATTCAACCGACTTCAAAAAGGAGGAGGTTCTCAATTCGACTGTATGTTTTTTTTTTCTTTTTTTTATGTTTGTTACCTCAGAACTCCGTCATTTATTAACCGATTTGGACAATTTTTGTGTTGTTTGAAAGGGTATACTTCCAGATTGGTCCCATTTAAATTTCAAAAAAAAATACCACCCCTAAGGGTGGAAAAACAGCTAATGATGAATTTAACCTACTTCTAATTGTCATATTAACTTTAAATTTGCAAGTGTTTCTATTTCCGTTGATAGTACAGTGGTTCGGTATTATTGACCTGATCTGATGGTAAGGCCAGAAGGTGGATAGGTGGAACTCTTCAACGGCTAATAGTAGATACTTTGAGTTTGGGCTTATTTTGTTTGATTTGACAAGCCTAACACGTTAGAATTCTTACTTCGCTACTACTGTGTACACTAAAAAGGGAAAAATAAAAACTTTTTAACAAAAAAATAAAAACCGACTTCAAACAAAAGCACTAAAAAGCAAAAAATAACTGATTGGTAGTTCTCATTTACTATACATACCTAATCAAATATTTTCGAAGTCGGTGTGCTTTGGCTAAGTAATTAAAGCCTACCTATTAAATACATACCTAATCAAATATTTTCGAAATCGGTGCAAGCCCATACAAAGCAAAGCACACCGACTTCGAAAATATTTGATTAGGTATGTATAGTAAATGAAAACTACCAATCAGTTATTTTTTGCTTTTTAGTGCTTTTGTTTGAAGTCGGTTTTTATTTTTTTGCTATAAAGTTTTTATATTAGTATGATGATGTTCTCCTAGCCGATTCCGGCCACGGCGGCCAATCTCAATGAGATTAGCCAACTGCGCAGGAGATATTATAGTGCTCAAGTGTACGCGCAGACACAAGTGCACTCTCTATTCCTATCACTCTCATACTCCGGTGGGACGACCACTCGACACGACCAGTGAGAGTTAAGGCGCAGGACCGACGGCTTTACGTGCTCTCCGAGGCACGGGGGTGAAACACCGCCAACTTCCCAACTCCGGGCTGTTACTGAGACTTACTATACAGGAAGACTCAATAATTAAACTTGGCCCGACCCGGGACTCGAACCCAGGACCTCCGGGTGTGCAGCCGTACATGCTAGCCACTACACCACCGAGGCAGTATATTAGTATACTGTATAGATATAATGTTTTCCTAATATATCATTATTTAGAATAATGATATAGTCATTATAGTCATTAATGAATCATTGAATATGGAATTGCTTCAGTTATAAATATAAATTTATTTAAAATAATATTCATATTTGATTTATACTTACATAAATTTAAAAATAGACTATACTTAGTCATAACTAAAGCAGTTATCTTGTACATTGTATACTGATTTATTACATTTTACCTTATCATTTAAGTTTATTATAAAATAATAAATTCTAATTACATTATATTGATTACAACCTTTTATATCAAATATAATCTTTTATATCAAACATAAAAAAGACCCCATTACTATCATGATACTAATAAAAGTAGTGCCATTAATCACTCTGAATGCAAAATTATTTACTTGCAAATTTTCCGCAAACTGAACGAATCACAGAAAAGAAACAAAAATAGCAAATAAGCTACTTCGTGGGAACTGTCCGTTTTTAACCGGCTTCAAGTAATAATAATTTTGTAATAACCTAATTATTGTAAGTTAATTACTTAAAATGAGGATACAAGGTATAATAATTATTATTTAAAATCCATACAAGATTTCATTATTATTATTAACTATTTCGAAGGATCTTTGCATTTCCCAAAGTAAAAAAATAAAAAAACAAAAACGGGTCATTGATATTGGTCGGTTAATAAGTAGGATGATGACCATGAATAGGTAAAAATAAATTTACATTAGCAAATCAAGCAAATAAAAAAAATCAATAGCATTAATAAATATTTATTAATCTGATACGCGATCATTTATTATAGTATAATATTATATACTATACATATATATAGGCATTAATTAACGAAAGGGAAAAGGAGAACTCGGAATTTGTTATATAAAAATAATATTTTAATTGATTGAACCCATTTTAATTAATTTCACAGTTGTTAGCTAATTTCCTTTCTTTTTTTGAAAGAAACATATCAAACTTAATATACACGTCATAAACAAGTAGGTAGGTACGTATTTTAAGCTAACTTAAGATTTACAATTTTTATTTTTTAAGAGTTAAGTACTTGTTATAATAGGTAATATGAAGAACTTTTAAAATCTCCATAAACAATTAACTCTAACGTTAAATTTTAAATGTAGGTATACGTCTTTAAAAGCTGTAAATAAAATTTAAAAGTCAATCGGAAAATAGAATATATAAATTAGATGTACAATAAATTAGTTTTAAAGAATAATTTAAGTGTTAATTAGGCAATCACCTGATATATTTACAATCTCGTTCATCTTTGATGATTCCTTTAAGTTTCAAGAATCGAGTATACCCCGCGAATCGCGAGACGCGAAGTTAAGTCATTCGAGCGCTTGCCTCGCTCGCTTGCAGTAGTGTTGTATTGAAACCGATCGCACTATTATGTTCCGATGTATCGATATTCGTTTGTTAAAACGTTACGACGTTCAACAAATTTGAATTTTTTTTAATTCATTTTGACAGTTGAATATGTTAGTGTTGTGATAAAAAGAGATACCTATTTAATTTTTTTTATTACTAAGTGGTTATTAAAGGATTACTTGTGAAGTGTAAAGGGATAATGAACTTATGAGGTCAGTATTTATTTACTTATGTGGTGCGAAGTTTTTTGTGTAAATACCGTTGACTTATAAAATATGGCCTCTCCAATAGACCAGTGCCGTTAATTTTATATTAGTAACATCCATATTTGATTTATGAAAGTGAGACCGGATTAATCCGTTCTTAGATGCTAGATAATAGAAAAAGAGGTAGGTTAGCATCTTAATAACTTGAGGCTAATTGGGCATTTAAGTATACTACTCACAAGTTAAAAAGGAAATGTATTATACATATTGTGCTTTCAATTATGGTACATTCTTTTTTAGTTAATGTTAATCAAAATATATCATTAAAAAAGCGGAAAAGGGTTAAGTATTATATTAGTGTCAAACAATTTAATAAGATTCTTATAAGATTATTATTTTTGTTATTTGACAATCTAATATACCTAGGTCATTTCCATACATTTTTTACACCACACTCCGTTTTCGCACAGAAAAAGCTAAGGATCCTGTTATAATTAAACAGCACTCAAGCGGAATTAATTACGGTAATCGGGTGAAAATTTTATAGAATACGTTTTACATAAATATGTTATTGTAATCGGCATTCCATTGATTAATAATACAAAACAGATAGTTGAAAGGTTTAATAAATCAATCCTTTTAATATTGAAGAAACTAACATTAAGGAAACGTACTTTTATAGTTAATTATCGAACATGGTGT
The DNA here is from genome assembly GCA_921882275.1 of Brenthis ino. Lineage (NCBI taxonomy): Eukaryota > Metazoa > Arthropoda > Insecta > Lepidoptera > Nymphalidae > Brenthis > Brenthis ino. The sequence goes on along the minus strand of OV170223.1, from coordinate 13,299,879 downwards.
GATTGTAGTCGGTCGTTGCGGCGGAAGTTTGTACCATCAATGTTCGACCGATTTTTAACTTATTTATCTATAAGGTAGCTTGTTTACACTCGTAATGATTAAATTTGGCCACGATTGTCAAAACCGGCTAAAATCAGCAGAATATATGTATAACAAATATTTGTCCCGCGTCTGCAACTACATTAGCACACAAACAAACTTAAGAATTCATACTCGCAACATAAGTTGGCGCTATCTCACATAAATAAACCATAGTCTAATTTACACGCCAATGTATTTCCAATATTAAGGAGACACGTTGAATACAAATGAAGAATAGAAGACCGATTTGCCATGCATCAGATATAAATCGTGAGGCGTGAGTGCAGCTGTAAAAATGATGATACGGTTTCGTTTTGTTGTGCTAAGTGACTTTTCACACTTGTCCGATGGGTGGTCGCCTTCTGATTGCAAGCCGACGGGCCGCACGTGATTTCCGAGAAGACGATTCGTAACATGTTTTAATGTCATCGTGCTTTATTACAATAAGATCAAGTAGACAATTTTCGGGTATTTTCAAGCATTGAAAGATCAGATAAAGTTAATTGCTTCATATACTAAAAAAGTTATAAGATAAAATTATTTTAAAACAAAGGCAGGTTTTATTTCGGCGGCCGTTTAGAATTGGGGACTTGGCCCCTAGCGGAGTGGGTGGTATTTCTGGATAAGGGACGTGATAGGGAGTCGAAATGTTAAATAAATTTTTTAATACAACAAAAGAGTCAAAAGTTATTGAGACTTAAAGTTATAACATTTCCATACATTATTTTGACATTACTACCATTTAGACACTTGGAGTCAAAACGTCACTTTCAATTGTCAAAATGATCTCCAGATGATTGTCTTTATTTGTACTTTGCGTGAAATTCGAATTTTCTAGTTTTCTAGTCATTTATGGCACTCGCCGGCCGCTACCGCGGCACGCTCGCTTCGCTCGCTCGGCTCGTGCGTTGTGGCAACTGTTCTAACCTTTTTTTTTTTTTTTTTTTTTTTTTTTTTTTTTTTTTTTTTTTTTTTTTTTTTTTTTTTTTTTTTTTTTTTTTTTTTTTTTTTCCGGGCTGGGGAAACCCATCATGGGGACCCTACCGGCCGTCAATGGGTAGGGTACTGTGAGACTCCTACTCACTAAAACCCACAGCGGAACCCGTCGCCGCAGTGCAATGGGGTGTGCAGGATCGCTTGCGCATTCACTGCAACACCCCTGCGGACGGCCCGTACCCCGCGGGCCTGCCTCGCCTAAATCAGGATGCCCTCGGTTCGCAGGGCATCCCGACCGCCCCGATGACGTGCAGGGGAGTCAACGAGAGACCCCCCCGCAGTAGCTCCTCTAGGGTGGCGGGAGAAGATGCGCATACCGGCGCCTCCTCCCCCCCAGCCGACGGCGACGAAGAGGGTCTGCTAAGGCGTTAGCCTCGCGTTCCCTCTCCGCCGTCTCCTTCAGTGAGATGACGGCCTCGCTGAAGGAGACCATCGCCCGACCAGGACCTCTCGTCGCGTAGCATGGCCCCCACCACGCTTCGCAACGACAGGTCTCCACCCACTACCGCCATCAGGGCATGGCGCTGGGGAGCCCAAGCGGCGCATACCGCGAGGGTGTGGTGCGAGGTGTCCTCGGACGCACCACACTCGTGGCATACGGGCAACGGTTCCCGACGCGCAACTTGACACAGATACTTACCAAAGCACCCGTGCCCGGTAAGCATCTGCGTCAACCTGAACGTCAGGACGCCGTGTGGCCGCCTGACCCAGCGAGACAGGAACGGACGAACCGCCCCCACCGTCGCCGAGCCAGCCGCTGGAGTCCCCAGGTCTTCCCAACCAGCGCCGGATCAGTGCCTCGTCAGCTAGGCGCCTGATCCGAGCGACTCCCTCCCGCGCTGGACGTTCCCCTCGAGCCCGCTCACTCGCCCGAAACTGGTACACTTCGGCGAGCTCCGCACTCTCCGATCGTGGTATCAGGGGCGGATCGCCCGCCAGAAGCGTCGCCGCCGTGAAATGACACCGTACGGTATCTCCCGCACCGCCCTCACCGCCAGGACCCGTTGCGCCTTGCGCAGTTGGGCGCGTTCGGGCCCTGTTCGCGCGGATCCAGGGGATACGGGGGCACCGTACAGTGCCATGGACCTCACGATGCCCGGCATAGAGGCGCCGGCAGTGAGATCCAGGGCCCCCGACATTCGGCAGAAGTCTGCCGAGGGCCGAGGCGGCGCCGTCAGTCCTCGGGGTGAGCTGGGCGAAATGGACACGGAACGTCCAGCGTCCGTCCAGGGTCAGGCCCAGATATTTCATCTGGGCCCGTACCTCCACCATCCTACCCTGGACCCGCAGACAGGCGTTGCGGGGGCACCCCTGCGTGGGCCATGAAAGAGGAGGGCCTCCGTTTTTGGAGACGGAGACCCTCAGGCCCAGCATCCCTATCCGGTCGGCGACAAGATTGGTGCCGACTGTGGCCAAGCGTGCCGCTTCCTCGTAAGAGCGCCCCCGGGCTGTGACGAGGTGTGTCATCGGCATAAGCGATGACACCGAGCCCGGGGAGAAGCGGACAACGCAGGAGCCAGTCATACCCGAGGTTCCACAGTACCGGCCCAAAACGGCCCCTTGTGGAACCCCGCAGTCGACACGTCGCCGACCGACCACCCCATTTGCCCCCGTCCACACGACCTGCCTGTCGCGGAGGTACGCGTCCAACACCCGCCGGAGATAGAGAGGCACCATCATGGTACCGAAGTGCCTCTCGTAGCGTCTCGAACGGCAGGGTGTTGAAGGCGTTGGCCACGTCCAACGAGACGGCTAGCAGCACGTCTCCCTCCTCCACCGCGGCCAAGGACCGAACCTTCAGGGCGTTCAGGGCGTCCACGGTCGACCGACCCGCCCTGAACCCGAACTGAGCCTCTGAAAGGCCCGGCCCCACCTCCTCGAGATGCTGAGTAAGACGGGCAACGAGAATTCTCTCGAAGAGTTTGCCCATCTCACTCAGCATCACGATCGGCCTGTATGCCGAAGGGGAGTCCAGAGGACGACACCTCCTTGGGCAGCAGGCACAACAAACCCTCCTTCCAGAATCTTCGGGAACTGCCCAACGCGAAGACATGCGTTGAAGAGGTCCCGAAGATCCCCTCCCAGGTATTCCAGGGCGATGCACAGAACTCGCCCCGGAATACCATCCGTTCCCGGAGCCGTCCTCTTGGCCCGCAGCTTATCGCGGGCCAATTCCATCTCCCCCTCGGTGATTGGGGGGAACTCGTCGACTCCCTCGTACGTGAGGGAGGACACATCACCGGGGGGACGTGCCCGGAGGACTCCGGGAACAGGCCTCCCACCAGTCGCAGGAGGACGTCGGGCGGCGTGGTCTTCCGTGACCGGACGCATGCGCGCGGAGCTTGTTCCGCGCGCTGATGTACGGGCGCCCCCACGGATCCCGATCCAGGCCCGCCAGCAATTCCTGACGGGCCGCCGCCTTGGCCTGGCTGATAGCGAGCTGCAGGGCCTTCTTTGCGGACCGATAGGTCCGCCCGCAGCTCGCTCTCCAAGACAGGGTCCAGGCCATTCCTCCTGCGACACCTCACATAGGCCCTCCTGTGTCTATTGCAGGTCGCCCGAAGTTGTGCGATCTCGGGCGACCACCAATAGACACTCCGGCGACGCCGGTCCGACCGCCTGACTCGCGGCATGGCCGCGTCGCACACCCTCGTAAGGGCGTCGCGAATGCGGCCAGCCAGTTCCTCCACATTGGAACTGGCGCCCTCCACACTCCCCTGGGAGCTCCACGCTTCGACGATGGCCCGCCTCCCTGGCCAGCTCTGTGTCTAGCTGGCCTAGGGCCCACCTCGGGAACGCTCGAGGGGGCCCTCTTGGGCGGACCATCGGCACCGGACGGGTGGAGACCTCAAATCGGATGTAATTGTGGTCCGACAGGGTCTCCACCTCCTCCTCTACTCTCCAGTTGTTCACGTTGCGTGCGACGGCGGGGGTGGCGAACGTTAGGTCCACCACGGACCCCCCCTGCTGCCGCACGCACGTGAACGCCGTCCCCACATTGAGTAGGGACAGACCGGAGAGTAGGGCCCACGTCTGAACGGCTCGCCCTCGAGCGTTCGACGTGGGATTCCCCCAGGCCAAGGACTTGGCGTTGAAGTCGCCGAGGACGATAGTGGGCCTCGGCGACTGCCTGCAGACCGCAGCGCGGACGGAGTCAAGGAATACCTCAAACTCCGCAAGGCTGCGGTTGGGGGAGAAGTACACCGCAACGATGGCGTACTCTCCCCACCCTGCCACGACGAGTCCTTTGGCCCCTCTCGATTGCCGAGAGACGGGGGCCGGTGCTGCTCCCAGACACTATGGCCACGGAGCCCTCTAGGTCCCCCACCCAGTTCGGCTGGTGAGGGACAAAAATAGGGCTCGCAGATCGCCGCCAAGTCTATCTCCCACTCGGCCATGGACTGCAGTAAAAGGTCCTGCGCTCCGGCCGAGTGGTTCAAATTCCCCCTGGAGGAAGCGCTGGTGTCCGACCATTATGAGGACATATCGCTTCCTCCCCAGCCTGGCGGCTACTCACTCCGGGGGCGGCCCTGGTCCGTTGGGCCGTCTTCCCCCTTCGTAACGGGCGGGTGGCAATCGCCCCCGCCCATTATGTGCCCCGAGGGGCGCCCTGCGTCCGCGCACACTGCGCAGCGCACAGTTTTTTTGCGCTGCAGTCCGCGGACTGGTGCCCCTCGCCGCCGCAGCGGTAGCACAGGCGGCCCCTTTCAACCTTGGACGGGCACACTGGCCAGGTGTGGCCGATGCCCATGCACCTGTGCCATACCTTGCACCTGAAGCAGCGCAAATGGGCGCTGCTCCAGGACTCCACCTCCGGGACTACCTTCCGTCCGCCCACGGGAGGAGCCCGGCCAGCGTCGACCCACGACCTTGGCCGCCGTGGCGGGGCATCGCACCACGACCGAAGCCCACGCCCACCTTCCCCGTGCGGATTCCCCCCACCTTCACGTTGGCCACGGGGCAGTTGGCCGCCCTTGCGACCGCGCAGCCACCACCTTCTCCTTTGTGGCCGAATCGTCCAGGCCATCAACCCGGAGATCGGCCATCTTGGCAGGGCGCGAAACGGTCGCTAGCCCGTCCAGGACCTGGCGGAGTTTGTCCGCCAGCCTATCTGCCACTTCTGGCGCAACGGAGGAAGGGAGCTCAAGGAGCCGGGCCCCTGTTGCCGCCACCCTCACGGACAGCCCCCCCGCGCGATAACCGAGTTTCCCTCAGGTCCACACTCAGCTGGGCCCTCTCCAAGACCTTCGCGTAGGAGACGCCCCTTCGCGATTGCCTCCTGAGGGACCGTAATTATAACCGCGCGGTGCGCGGCTGTGCCGGGATTTTTTGGGCTTCTGTGAAGCCTGAGGGGCCTCGGAGCCTTCGGCGCTGCGGATGCAGAGGCTGAAGCAGGAGGAGCCGCCTTCTTCCTTCTTCGCCTTGCCTTTTCCCTTCTTCACCACGGTGGCCCAAGTGTCCTCCCAGTGCGGCCTCCTAGGCGGGGCGACTCGGGGCGACTCGCCCGGCCACCGGCTGAAGAGGCGCTGGTGCAGCAACCGCAGGTGCAGGCGGAAGTGGGCGCGCAGAAGCCGCGCCTTCCCCTTGCCCTTCCCTTTCCCCTTGCCTTTGCCCTGAACTGCAGAGCCCCCGTCGGCCACAGCCGCACGGCTGGCACTTGCCTCGGGGGTGAAGTCCTCGGGGCAGGGCTCGGGGGAGCCATTGGTTCAGCCGCCTCGCGACGCCTGTCCGCCGCAAGCGGGGGGCGCACATTATCTTCACCGGGAGAAGACGATCTTCTATCCCGGCAAATCTAGCGTCGATTAGCGTCCCCACCGAGGAGACGATTGATGCCCTAATCTCCTCTAGCCAGTCCCCCGCAAAGGTGTCCGAGGGACCGGCTTTGGTCGCCGAAAGCTCTTTTCGCAGCTCGCAAAACTCGCGGCGGGTGAGCTTTCAGCTCGGCCTTCAATCCCTCCGTCTCGCGACGAAGGCGCGCATTATCCTTTTTAGGTTTTGGACCTCGTCGCGCCACCGTACGACCCGCCAGCGCGTCTACCACCTTTTGCAGCGTGGGCAGACTCCTTCAACATTTTCACCATCGTGCCCTTCAGTTGGCCGACTTCTGGGCACCCTTCCATTACTGCCGCCACGCTCTTACTGGCGAGCTCCCTCAGCTCATCGGCCGTCTGCTCGGTCCGGGTCCTCTCTGGCTGGGGGTCTTCAGCCGCCGACGCCTCAGAGTCCGCTAGGCACCGATTTGTGCCTTCCTATACGCCTATCCGTCCTACTCGCTGACTCAAACGTCTATTGAAACCGATCCGCGTTCGCCCTCCTCCTCTAATTTTTGAGTTCACGGCGCGCGCGAGCAACGCCCGAACCCCCTGCACTCTTCGCGCCCCTCTGGGACGTGTCTCCCTACGCGCTTTCACCACCCTAGCGCCCAACGGTCATCTCCGTCTCGGTGTCCGATCCGGAGGATACCGTCAAGGCGGTAAAGGGTGGGTCCGCTTACGCCCCACTGACGTATCGGTGTCCGCACCCCTCGGACGTGTCCGAGTCCATGTCAAAAAAAACTCAGACACAGAAAACAAACACTTTACAACACAAATCCAAACACAAAAGAAAGAAATCCAAAATCCAAAAAAACAACAAAAAAATCAAGTCACGTGAGCATCAATCAGAAGCATAAACAATCGTAATAATATAATATCCCAACTGTTCTAATCCTAACCTAACCAGATATGACGAATAAATATAATAATCTATAAATGTTCTAACCTAACCTAACCCAGATATGAGGAATAAATAAATAAATAATCTTAAATGTTCTAACCTAACCTAACCCAGATATGAGGAATAAATAAATAAATAATCTTAAATGTTCTAACCTAAACCTAACCCAAGATATGACGAATAATTAATAAATAATCTTAAATGTTTCTAACCTAACCTAACCCAGATATATGAGGAATAATAAATAAATAATCTTAAATGTTCTAACCTAACCTAACCCAGATATGACGAATAATAAATAAATAATTAAAAATATTCACAGATAAAAAAATGATTTTTTTTACTAAATGTACAATTGTAAAACAATATATTTTACATAAATCAAATAAAAAGTTATAAATGTATTATAAAGTGAAAATATATTTTTCTTTTTATTTATTTATTTATTAATATTAATATTTTACCAACAGAAAAAGCAAAAATAATCAAATATAATCTGTTGTCATTTAAGCGGTAATATAAAACAAAGTGGTCCAGTTTTTTGCTTTTTGTCAAAATGTAAGATCATTTTGTTTGTGTTGTGAAATTATTAAAATATTAAATACAATAAAGCATTAATTGTTGTGAAAATGTGTAATGTACATAAAAAAGGATGCGTACTATTCGTTAAAGGTATGTTTATCTGTTGTAATCACTTATTTAGGTAAAGAAATGTATGGAAATGTGTTAGATATGTTATAACTTTATAACTTTTTAGTCGTACGTTTCCTCCAAATATTTTTAATATATTTTGACTCTCTGTCACCTCCCCTATCTAAAAATACCACCCACTCCGAATGGTGGTAAAGAAATATATGAAAATGTATGGAAATGTTGTAACTTTAAGTCTCAATAACTTTTGAATCTTTTGTTGTATTAAAAAATTTATTTAACATTTCGACTCCCTATCACGTCCCTTATCCAGAAATACCACCCACTCCGCTAGGGGCCAAGTCCCCAATTCTGAATTTGTGCCTTTATTTCTATTAAGCATAACATATTTATAAGTTATTAACAAATTGAAATAAAAAATATTATGTGAAAGCCTTTGTAATAATTGTATCGTGTGTAAAGACATTACACTGGCGCAGGCGCCACATGAACACTCCGTCGCCTTGAACTGTCGCCCCGGCTTAAGGAGCAACAGATTTAATGCCAGGAGTGTTACATACATACATATTTCCATAATAATCATAATTGCCAAAACCAGACTTGAACTGGGACACGCTGATTAATTTGCTTAACGTTTTTTTTGCTCGTCTAACTCTCGCCTAGTGCAAACAGGTCAACCGCTTGACACAACACCGTTAATTATGTTAATAACTCATTTTGACTAACATTACTATGATGTTTGTCATCCCTCGAGCTTTTATTAATTGTTCCATTTACAGTGAGACATTCTGAATTTTTTTTACTAGCTACTAGTAACCAAATCCAAATGTTTCATTTATTTTGGTGCTTAACAAATCTGTTGATTATGCCAAGATATATCATTTGAACTTACAATACTTTATTTTGTGTAAATTATGATAGTCAAATAAACTTATATTTTCTGATAACTGAATTCGAAACTGATTTCTATAGAATAAACACTTTTTATGATATTTACTTAATTCAATTTTGATTATTCTTACATCCATATCTCGGCATAGCATGTCGGTGCCATGAAATATAATTCATGTCCTAAAATCATCTTACTCAGCGAATTGGTCATAGATTTTTATTGTCAATAACTTGTTTTTGTTCAATGTAATTACGTTGGGCTTGGGTCACAAGAAACTATTCTCCGAAATGTAGGGTAACGAGCAATGTACCTACAACTAAATTATCTCGTTATTCGAAGAACGTGATGTCAGAATTACTAAATATAGATCATAACTATTACCAGGGCTGTCTGTAAATTGAAAACAATCATGATTCAATATTTTGTACAAAAATAAATAAATTACATATTTGCTCATATTTTCCTAGAAATTTAATTACTACGTATTTGATTAATTCAATATTAACTTGTAATAATCTATACTTATTATAAAAATAAGTCCCCCGGCCGCGTCTTTCTGTCCTCCTGTCTGTCCTCCTGTCTGTCTGTACGCGATAAACTCGAAAACTACTGAACGGATTTTTATACGGTTTTCAACAATAGAAAGAGTAATTCTTGAGGAAGGTTTAGGTATATAATTTATTATGCTTTTATGTAAATTAGCTGAAATACGGCGACAAATGTTGAAGAGGTCGCAAAAAATCTCGCCAAATGGGAACTTTCCACGCGAACGCCGCGTAAACTAGCAAAGATACAGTTAAGTAATGTACTAGAGAATTCAAAATCTATAAAAATGCTACAAAAAAGTCCGCGATAGCATATCTCTATCTCTTACGGTTGACTTACAATAACCACTTTTATGTTAACATTTTTAATTAAAAACATTACGTTATTTTCAAAGTTATTTTCTTTAGTTCGGTATTAATCCTTATCCAAATGAATATTTTAGTTAGCTTAGTCATTTAATGCAGATTAAAATTGCTCTTTACACTAAATCAATCAGATGAATAGTTTTTGAGATATCGTTGTTAGAAGTAATTAGTAGCGAAACATTTTTAATGCTTGGCGAGCATTGAGATGCCTACGGCGAGTCCATCCCCTCTGCCCCGCATCGCTCGACCGCCTGCTCAAGCTATATAAACCGGGCGATGTAGCGCGCGATCCTAGGATACTTTTTACCGCGGGAAAATATCTTATTTCTGAGGAAAAATACAAAAACTGCAATGTAAGAGTATACTAATATGTAACACCTAAGAATTTAGTTTTTGGTCATCTGAACGCGGGCGGAGCCGCGGGCAATGCTAGTTTATAAATAAATGAATGCATTGACTTCTCATAGAATATTTTAACTCATTGTTTTCCTTAAATTCAAGGTGTCAATAAATCTAATTTACTCAAGGTTTTATGAATGAAATCGTTTTTGCAACTCACGCATGTGTAGCATATTCCAGTATCATAATTTTTCATCCAGACTAAACAATGGACATGGAAATAAGTGTGTTGTCTAGACATCTGACAGCCCCGACTATTAAAAAGCAATTTATCAACACATATCTTTCAATTTAGCACATCGGAATTACACATTATCATTTTTTATCATCAAAAACTATCCTTTTCTGTATGAATGGATAAGTTTTAATAACTATTGATATAGTTCCTAAATTACACCATTTTTACTGATGGCAAATTATATTTAAAAAAAATGTTTTACATTAAGCACTCTGGCTACTATCTGACTTTAATAATATTAAAGCAGTTTCACAAATTTTTAACGGAATTCAAAAAGTACTGTAATGTATACGTGTATATAAAGAAGTTTATAAGGTGTTACTTAATATATTATTGTGAACCGATTTTAATAAATTTTCTTTTAAATAAATGGTCAATGGACTTTACATTAATTTAAATTGAATTATTAAAATATGCCTATTGAGAAGAACTGTCGAAAGGGTTAAAACTTGATCCTAGAGAAAATTTCACTTGTGTGATTTTCAAGTTGAAGTACCTGTTTAGTATTGTATGTGTATGTATACTTTATATATGCATGTCATAAATTATTATCTTTTTAATAATATAATAACAACTATTTCAGATAAAAAATATATTTATAAGGTAAACCTTTATAAATACAAGTATTTAAGTACGTATTCAGTTGCCTATAATGTTGCGACTCATAGTAATCAATTTCTATGTAAAAAATTACGTCGTTTCATTCCTTCTTTCCTGTGTGAGAAAAGGCTTAACAAAAGCACCCTCTAAATCTTCTCATTTAAATATTTTTTTATGATTTATAATTAAAGAAATAGTAACAATATATTAAACTAGCATTACCCGCGGCTCCGCCCGCGTTCAGATGACCAAAAACCAAATTCTTAGATTTAACATATTAGTACACTCTTACAATGTAATTTTTATATTTTTTCTCAGAAATTAGATATTTTCCCGCAGTAAAAATATCCTATATGTTGACTCGGCTAACCAGCTATCATCATACCAAATTTCATCAAAATCTATCCAGTGGTTTTCCCGTGATGTTTTAACAGACGGACACAAAAATTCTAAAAATTATAGATTCGGCCTCTGTATCGATAGTAAAGTCTATTTCAATAAGATTTTCCAAAAAATATTTAATGTGCAGATTCGGCTTAGTTACAATTTTATTATATGTATAGATAATAAAAAAGTTATTATTTCTTCTTAATTTTTGACCATATATAAAATGTAGTAACTACTCTACACTATACAATTGTATTCAATTATCTTTCATTATGCGTTTATCGAACAACTTCAATAGATGTTGATAGCAAAATCAATTATATTGTTAATAGGTGTAACTTCCTCTGCAGTAGGTACAGTTATGGTAAGCATTTTCCATATAAGTACATAATAAAAATATTTATAGAAAAAAAACACCATATTAAAGCAAAATAGGTAGTTATAGTAATAATGATACCTCTTGGATATAATAGCGAACATCAAAACAGCGCAACCCGTATTTTAAAAATAATTTTAGAAATTAATAAAACTTAATATTGAGCAATGTTATTTGTTTTTTTTTAATCTTTTGTGGTAAAAAATGATACCTATTCGCACAGAAATCTTAATAATAAGCTGGATTTCTGTGCCTATTAGATATTTATTTCCATTGGGCTTTGAGTTACCTAAGGCAGACCCTGATCATAAAAACCTGTAGGTAAACCATTAAAAAGCAATTTTACGTGTTAAAATACATTTCAAACCCATTTCGGAAAAATTCCTAAAATGTACCAATAAATACAATAACAAAACACGTAATTCAATACGTATTGGATAGCCTTAAATATGTAGACCAAGGTTGCAATCCTTATTGTTTTGCAAATTTCCCTATTTGACATGATTGAGGTTATCAGAAGATGAGTTGCTTATGAGATCAGCGCGTTGGCGGACCGTCGCCACTGCAATTGTCACGTCCTCAGATCTATCTTACATGACCAGCGTATCCACGTCCGTTCCACATTACTCAAGGATTAATAAAACTTCCTATGATATTATAACAGTAAAGTCTTATATGTAATTCAATTAACTAATTAAAATAAATAATCTATAGTAGTACATATAATTAAAAAAGGGTCAAAAGTTGTATTATACTTGAAAATATTGTAATTGAGCTTTTTATGAGAGGTAATAGAATAAAACTCGAAAAATGTTTGATTTTAGGCCCATTTACACTCGCAACACTTAAAATTTGAATATGCTTTAATTAATTATTAAAAAAAACTAGTTTTGTTTTTTTTTCGGTTCTTTAGAAGCGACGTCGAAGCTTGTGAAATATAAAACTTTTTAATACACATGTATATATTTATTTTTAAGTATCAATATTTTACCAGCCTAGTTCTCTTTATAATATATAGAAGCTGTGTTCAGATCGCTTACTGATTTGTCAACGCCCCACGTAAAGGCCTGGAGCGAGTCATGTTATTTGGGGAGTGTAAAGCTCCCTTAATGAAAGCATCGTACGTAAAAACAAAGATTTTTGCGAAATGAAAATTAAAAACTGCATCTAAATTTAGTTCAGAGTAATAAAATTTAAATAAGAGCAAAAATTTAGCAATAAGCAATTTACATTACAATATTACGTATTGCATCTCCGGTAGTTTTTTTAGCAAGAATTTTAATTTATACTCAAAGATGTGATTAATTTTGTGAAATTTACATTATAGTGAAATGATAGCACTGGATACTTTACATTTCTGGTTGATAAGTTATGAAATAAAAACTCAAACCGTTATGGCATTTTGAGTTGGTAGAGTAAACTTTTGTGTTACTTATTTCTAACTGATATAGTAACCTAGTCCTTCAGACGTCAAAGGAGTGATGTAATATTCAACTACCCTGCGGGAACTCCTTGATAGAACTAAATAAAAATTACGTATAATGTATCAACTTAAATCACAATTATAGATCTTTTTTCAGGTTTACAAACATAATAAATAAAGGAAAAAGTAATGGAAATAAAATTAGAATAATAATGGAAACAAAGATATTTATAACCATTGAGATAAGTTATTGCCGGATACTTCGGCTACGCGTTTTAATAAATCCTTTAACTAATAATATCATCCTGCAAAAATACGTTTTCAGTTCTTTAGTAATTAATTACGTGACATTAATTATTAAAAATACATCCAGACTCATTGTAAAATTGAAATATTTTAAGATCAAGCAAATAAAGCAACAACAAACAATTTTTTTTTATAGTCGATCCAGTGTGCAGTTTTACTTATTCCTGTTAAAGTTTTATCCTTGTGTAGACTATTTTCGCCAATTTAGTGCATTTGTTTTAATTTATTCGCTTTATCTGAGCATCATACGGAAAGCTACATTCTAATAAGAACCATTTAAGCTCGCCTAACCGTCATTCATTTTTCAGTTATAATTCATTTTCAATGACGTTTGATGCAACTCATGATTTAATATGTTTAAATCATCTACACTAATATTATAATGAGGTAGTTTGTGACTTTGTGACGTTGTAGAGGATAATCCCTGGATTCTACTGAACCAATTTAGATGAAATTTGGTAAGAAGATAGTTTGAGACCCTGGGAAGGACATAGGGTACTTTTTATCCCGGATCATCCTGAAAGGGGGTAAAAATGGGGATGAAACTTTGTATGGAGAATCAAGCTAGTGACGAACCCGAGCGAAGCGAGGGTGAGTCGCTAGTATTTTATATTCTTAGTAGGTGCTGTCAAAACTAGTTTCTGTTCTTCATTAAAATTCAAAATTTGCACTTACTTATTTGAACTATTTTTGTGTAGGTAATTTAAATATTAATAAGATTAAGAACAATAAGTTTGTCTGTTTGCCTGAAGTGCGGCTTCTTTTTATTTAATCTCCTGTTTTAATTATTTTGTTATTCATAATTTGTTTTAAAATCGTTTAAATCTTGATGAAATAACATGTGTAAATTAAACATATTTATGAGGTGCTCCACAAACATGTGTGATTTATTCACAGAACCTTGAACTTGTTGTTAGAATGCCAATTTTACTTAGTAATGATTACTTTACTTTATTTTTTGTACGCTTTAACCAATATTGATTTTGATACCTCATATTTTAATATTATTAATATACTAAATAAGTAAACGTGATGCTTATTGAAAGTAGGTACAAATTGTTTTGGCCGTTTATTGTCTACACCAATATTATAAAGGATCAGTCGTTTGAACGCGATAAATATTCAACTGCCAGACCAATTTGAAAAAGCTTCTTGCATTTTATAATCTACTCCTTCGGGAGGTTATACGCTGTGTATCATCACTCTACTTTCTTCTGAGCAATTAAAGGTATAACAACAAATCATTAAAAATCTACCATAATATTACTGAATAACTTTTATTCGTTATCCTAGCATTATACGGTTAGTTTCTTCGTGCGCATTTACTCGTATGTATATGTATTTACAATTAGGAATTACAACTATATATATTACTATTACTATTATTTTTTATAAAATTTTCAATAAACAAATGCAGCTCTCTTTGTTTATCTGCAGTCAAAATTCAAAACCCATTTCTCTATGTACAATAGACTTTCGTTGTAAACATTGTCTTTTTCAACCGACTTCAAAAAGGAGGAGGTTCTCAATTCGACTGTATGTTTTATTTTTTTTTTTTTTTTTTTTTTTTTTTTATGTTTGTTACCTCAGAACTCCGTCATTTATTAACCGATTTGGACAATTTTTGTTTTGTTTGAAAGGGTGTACTTCCAGATTAGTCCCATTTAAATTTCAAAAAAAAATACCACCCCTAAGGGTGGAAAAACAACTAATAATGAATTTAACCTACTTCTAATTGTCATATTGACCTGAAACTTTGCAAGTATTTCTATTTCCGTTGATAGTACAGTGGTTTGGTGTTGTTGACCTGATCTGATGGCAAGGCCAGAAGGTGGATAGGTGGAACTCTTCAACGGCTAATAGTAGATACTTTGAGTTTGGGCTTATTTTGTTTGATTTGACAAGCCTAACACGTTAGAATCCTTACTTTGCTACTACTGTCTACACTAAAAAGGGAAAAATAAAAAACTTTAACAAAAAAATAAAAACCGACTTCAAACAAAAGCACTAAAAAGTAACAAATAACTGATTGGTAGTTTTCATTTACTATACATACCTAATCAAATATTTTCGAAGTCGGTGTGCTTTGGCTAAGTAATTAAAGCCTACCTATTAAATACATACCTAATCAAATATTTTCGAAATCGGTGCCAGCCCATACAAAGCTAAGCACACCGACTTCGAAAATATTTGATTAGGTATGTATAGTAAATGAAAACTACCAATCAGTTATTTGTTACTTTTTAGTGCTTTTGTTTGAAGTCGGTTTTTATTTTTTTGTTAAAAAGTTTTTATTTCTAGCACTTAAATGAATTTGGCATATATTTAACTAATTTTTTCTTCAAAAAAGATTTAAAAACTTTAAAATGAATGATTGATTTGAATAAGCGATCATATAAAACAAGTTAATTGTTCATATTTATTTAAATAATTAAAATATTCTCATCGGTTCAAAGACTATTTCTCTAAACTTGCTCGTGGCAATTAATTAGAAGCTGTGAACATACATGTTAAAAAATTATTTGTTTATAAATCATAACTTTTGTTGATGTATTTTTTCGACAACTTTTTAAGAACAGTTCTTAACAAATTATGTATAAATTATTATTTAATTATGTTATCTATAATTTTCTAACTTTAATAGTCAATCCACGTTGCACTTGCAATGTGCAGAGAATGTAACGCAAACAAGGCGGTGAAACTATAGAATGGTAGAATGGGAACAAAACCATTCGCTTTATTGTTTTGGATTTCCGGGGGTCAATTAAAATTTTTCTTTTGTTTATTGTTAGGCAACTTTAAGAATTGTTTTGTTTTTAGTCATATTGTTGCAAACACTTTTTACAGAAAAATAACATCATTGATACTTATATTTGACTAAAATCGCATACATGAATTATTGTATAAAAAAGAATACACGCAAACCACAACCCCACAACGTATTGGTATTTTTTTTGAATAGGTACTCTGACTTAAAAAAATACACAAAAAATATATTTTTTATGAGGAGGTTCTTTTTTTCAAGTGGCACGTAATAGCACACACTTGGCACATTTCAGCACATTTTCTATTTCTTAGAAATTCGAAAATTGCGGGGTTATCATTATGGACATGGATCCAACAGCTGTTTTTCTAATTCTGAGATCAAGATACAATAGTATTGACACCAAATATTTACAAAGTGTGGAAGTTAAATAAACAATCAACTTTCTAACTTAAATAAACTGAGAAAGCCATTATGTATGCTTTGACTAATGCAAGTACAATTATATTTATGTGTAAACAAATATATCCACCATAATAACCATTTTAAAAAGACACGAATGATCTATTTCATGACGTTCGTAATGACTTTAATGCCTTTAAAAGCTATGCCACTACATTTACTAAAAGTATCGCCCATCAGTAAGCCGTTACAATTTTAGTGCCGCATTTATAAGTATAGCACTACACTTATGAGTAATGTTAGTATATTTCTCACGACACTCGATCGAATACATTGTAGTATACAAAACAAGTCAGTCATTCTGAGATTTGTTCCGGTCATCGGAACCGCGCCTCGCCCGAAACGTAAGTGGGTTAATTTGTTGTACGACAGATTTACGAGATTCAGGGTAGGGAATTAATGGTAAGCGCAGAATAAGAAAAGCAATATATTCAATTGAATATTACTAATTCATTGATAATGATATGACAATACATTGGTAATGTATTGTTACACGTACATCTATTACATATAATAAAATTGTAACTAAGCCGAATCTGTACATTAAATATTTTTTAGAAAATCTTATTGAAATAAACATAATTATCGATACAGAGGCCGAATCTATAGTTTTTAGAATTTTTGTCGGTTTGTCTCTCTGTCTGTCTGTTACCGCATCACAGAAAAACCACTGGAGGGATTTTGATGAAATTTGGCATGGTGATAGCTAGATATCCGGGTCAACATATTATATGATATTTTTTACCGCGGGAAAATATCTCATTACTGAGAAAAAATACAAAAACGGCAATGTAAGAGTATACTAATATGTAAAACCTAAGAATTTATTTTTTGGTCATCTGAACGCGGGCAGAGCCGCGGGCTAGCTACTTTAAAATATAATATTAAGGAATGTTTTATTTTGCAACCGACTTCAAAAAGGAGGAGGTTCTCAATTCGACTGTTTTTTTTATGTTTGTTACCTCAGAACTCCGTCATTTATGAACCGATTTGGACAATTTTTGTGTTGTTTGAAAGTGTATACTTCCAGATTGGTCCCATTTAAATTTAAAAAAAAATACCACCCTTAAGGGTGGAAAAATAGCTAATGATGAATTTAACCTACTTCTAATTGTCATATTGACTTGAAACTTTGCAAGTGTTTCTATTTCCGTTGATAGTACAGTGGTTCGGTATTGTTGACCTGATCTGATGGTAAGGCCAGAAGGTGGATAGGTGGAACTCTTCAACGGCTTATAGTAGATACTTTGAGTTTGGGCTTATTTTGTTTGATTTGACAAGCCTAACACGTTAGAATTCTTACTTTGCTACTACTATCTACACTAAAAAAGGAAAAATAAAAACTTTTTAACAAAAAAATAAAAACCGACTTCAAACAAAAGCACTAAAAAGTAAAAAATAACTGATTGGTAGTTTTCATTTACTATACATACCTAATCAAATATTTTCGAAGTCGGTGTGCTTTGGCTAAGTAATTAAAGTCTATCTATTAAATACATACCTAATCAAATATTTTCGAAATCGGTGCCAGCCCATACAAAGCAAATACATACTTTTTTACACGCTAGAATAGGCAATATGCGTGTGATTTTATTTAAGATGAGATGTTTTTTTTATAATCTTTATTGCTTTTGAATTAAGCATATATCAATATTTCTTTTTGATTTAGAAAATAATTATTAAGAAGTGCAAATATAGGTGAGAAATTCAAAGTAGTTAAAACGCACGCCATTGGTCAGACCGACTATGACGTCAAAGTATTATATTTTATCATAACAGAGCGATTAGCGAGTTTGTCGCTACAAATTAATACGTCATTTTTCTGTGTACCTATATCATACTGTGACGTCACGCCATGCGTACAAAATGGCGGGCATTTAAAGCACCTATCCGTATCGGTATGGTATATATATATATATATATATATATTTATATATATATTTATATATATATATATATACTTATTAAATTTTAGTTTTTTGGAGCTAGATATTTTTTACAATTATATAACGATGTTAGCTATGTATAAAAAATCCAAAAATATCACGCATAGGTATTCCCTATTGGACATAACACTATTTTAATGAGGCCAATGTCCTTTTATACATATTTGTATATTGCTTTATAATTAAATTTTATTGTTTAGAAAAAATGTGAATGGTAATATTAAAATTATAATTTAATATGTTTTATTACCTTTTACATAAAATAACATAGGTATAGTAACGGGTTATGCACTTGTGTGATCGCGTGACCGCTTTAACTGTTATTCTGTTAAATTGATATCTTTTCACTTCCCCCATAAAGGGGAGTTTATCTTGATTTATTACAAGGCTCTAATAAGAAACAAAATTATTAGCCGTTTACGTGTAACTGGCTGTAAATCAAGGATTCATCTAGAATTATTTTTGTTTCAATTGAATATTTATAATATAGGTATAGGTAGAATTCATTGATAGCAGACAGTTTGTACTTATTATATTATATAACCCTTAATTCCACAACTATACATGTCTAAAAATATCCCGCAATAAAAATTCAGTTTAGTAAACAAAGTAAATAAATATATAAATAGTTGTAGAAAATATGCCATTAATTAAAAATTAGGTATTGATTCAATATGATATTTTTAATAGTCTGTAGATCTCATCACTAAATATAAATTGAACAGTATTAAAAACTACACAGTCACTTTCAGTTGGTAAGATAACCGAAATCATGAATAATTTACATAATAACATGTCTTATTCGCGAAAGTTAAAAATATACGACTGATATGCTATCTACTACAACATGCTTATTGAAATTGACCAATTTTTAAGGTAATAACACCAATATGTCTGAGCTGGGTGCAAAATCTGCGCGTACGCAGATAAGAACTGTTTTATAGCTGAAGGGTCGAATAATTTTTTATAAAATTTTAATTATTTTATAATTTTAAACTATACTTAACTGTTAACACTTACGAACATTTATTTTTTATTTTTATTGACTTCTACAAATGACTTTCGATTTTAACTGCTATAGAAATACATATAGGTATATAAACAAACTTATTAGTGCGATTGTTAACGTTTAAGCGGTGTTAAAACACTGAGAAATATATGTAATATTAAATTTTTATGATATTAACAATTATGAGGAACCCTGATCAAAGTAGTTGCAGACCTCGACACACATCGGCCAGTACACCGTGACCTAAGCCTGAATAACGGGGTGCACTTGACTTTCAGCACTTATTTCTCAAAAATATTATACCTTTGACATTATTGAGCTTATGTTACACTATAATTATTTCTTTTTATTATAAAACTAGTGATTTTCTGTCGTTTTCGTCGGGTGCGCCCATAGTTGCCCTTTGCATAATATTTCTTCGCATTATTTAATGCTTTCGCTTCGTTTTAAATAAAAATATCTGTTCGGATTATTTCGCTTCGCTTGATGACTTGATTACAAAATATATACTTTTCTTTACTTTATATAATGGTATCTTTGTATTTTTTGGGTTCCGTACTTCAGAATGAGATAGAATCCTAAAAAGGTCAGTTGATCTGATACTCTAGTATAAAGATTAAAACATCAAGAAATACAATTTTAGATTTAAATAATATTAGTAAAAATTAAACTAATGCTCTGGTAATAAAACTACAATTTTATATACATTTTTATGAGTTCCATACTAACTTGTCCTATAGATTTACATGTTAACTATTTTTTACGACATCTAATATTCCAAATATAAAAATAAATATGTTATACTCAAATTCTGAGACTTGATTGCTCCTAGGTTGATTGAGGTGAGGTTAAGGTAAAAATTGATATCATAACTTTCGATTAATTATTTTACATACTAGTGATACAAATTTGACAGATGTCAATGTACTTTGTTTTTTTGGCTTTTCAATCTGACCAGCACCACCAAATAGTTTCTACTGAACTACTGACGTATAAGTTTTAGTTCAAAGTCTAAACCAAATGTATGTATCGGACTTTGATTAACGATTTTTTTGGTTAATCCTAAGAGAAATTAACTTGGACAGTCCAATGTCGAAATTTAATTATACTCGTAAGAACACGAAGGCCTCAAACTTAGCTAAAGTAACTATTTCTGTATTAGATACTTATGGACTTAAATGTTAATTGAATAAAAGTATACAGGTAAAATACCGGCCAAGAATAGGTATTTATATATTTTTAATTAAAAAAAATGGATTATTAAATAATCAAGACGATAAATTAACAAATAATAGGTTGGTACTTTTAATTTTAAATATGCTAACGAAATAGAGATTTTGAATATAGAAACATTTATCCATGTTTTCTGTTGGCTTTAAGAAAAGGTTTACTAGTAAGTAGTAGGCGATTTTATTTATACTAGACCGGACATACATATATTTGTATGGCATTATATTGCTATTAATAAATAATTCTTGCTTATTTCTAACTTGTGATCTTCAAGATAATAAGTTCCTATTGCTGACCTGGCTCGGCGCCACTTAGCCGCGATCGCTATCATAAATTTTTATAAGCTTTCTTTATTATTTTCTATACTTTAAAACATTTTTCGAATTAAAATTCTTAATTCATGGGAAAAAAACTTAAGTAAATGTTTCTTTAAAACCGCACGTGCCTGCGCCCCGATATGCCACATTTAAGTACCTATATATTCCCCATGCAACAATGGAAATATGGAAATAAAAATTCACCTGTAGAACAAGTTATGAGTTTTAAAATTTAATAAACAGGAACAGTTGTGTTGAATTTCTATTTCTGTTTCACGTAAATCAATTTACCTATATTAAGTTTCATTTTTTACCTTCATGCATTTTCCTTTGAGGAATACTTATCTATACAGATAGGTAATTAAAATTGAAGTGTCGGATTACAAACGTAATGGCAAAATAACAGAGATTTACTAATTACATATGAAATTATATACGGTACTTATAAGTAAAACATAATATTAAAATTTTAGTCTGTCTGTTTGTTCCGGATAATCTCTGAAACGGCTGGACTGATTTTGACGGGACTTTCACTGGAAGATAGCTGATGTTAAAGGGAGTAACACAGGCTACTTTTATTTTAGAAAAAGAATTAGGGTTTCGCTCAAAAAAATTAAAACGTACCTAGGAACGAACCCGAGCGAAACGAGGGTGAGTCGCTAGTTTTATACTAAGATTCCAAACATAGCCTATAAAGACGCAATATGGTCGTCTTCTTAACCAGACCAAATTATATGGTAAATATTACATTCACCTCTATGTAGGAGTCGAACCTACGATCTCACACGTAGTATAAAGTGCGAGTCACGTCTGAACTACGGCACTGTGGAACGATTAAAATTAAAAAATATATATATTAAAATATTTCCTTGTAATAGGTATGGCCTTAAAGCATTGTGCAATTAGAAATTAATTGTATTGTCGAGAACTAAATTGGCAAGTGTCCGCGTATGTTAGCAAAGTTTCAGATTTAACCGTCTACATGAATCTGACATTGCCGGATGATTTGGTCAATCTAACAATTGAATTTGTCCTGGTACTAGTTAGTACGTAATTGTGCCTTTGTTAAACTAATGTAACGTGTTCCGTTCTACAGCAGTTGCTTTGCTTGAGAGGATGCAATTACATATTGTATAGGCATCAGTTTAGTGGTTTATGCAAAATGAAATATGATATTATTTTCAATTTAAGTCATATTACAATATTTTCCTTTTCGGGTATAAATAACTTATTTTTAAGAAAGCTGAAACCTCTGATCTTATCTCGTTACCTTGGAGCCACACTATTGTCATGTCGTAACGTCAGCTGTCAGACACACAACACATAAAAGAGAAGTAGAGTGCGATCCTAACTATAGATATTGATGTCAGGCGTGACAATAGTTAACGTACAGAAAAAATATTCTATTGGAGATTACGTAATTACTACTCTTAGAATTGTTAATTTTTGTATGATATTGTTAACGACACTATTTATTATTTATTATTATACTCATTTTTGTAATATTGATTCTAATAAATTTAATGGTAGCAATGATTGTAAATTATAAATTTTGACATTAATAAAATGTGAGGGTATAATAAAAAAAATGTAGAGGTGGGTTGTTGATAAAAAGTGAGAGAGGACGCAGGTTGTGTGTAAGAAAGTTTAAAAATGTATATCGTAACTATAGGCTGAATTTCACATCAATAAATGATTGTAAGGAACATACAGTATCTGTCTATTATTGGAGAACAATAATTTAATAATATGTAAATTTATTCGGATTGAAAGAGGATTAGAAGTTATGTATAGATATTTTAGTTTGTAATATTAAGTTTAGATATTTTTTCAGTCGATTTGTTAAAAGAATATATTGGTAGGGTACCTTTAAACAATGTTTATTTTGTTAATATCAAAATTGAAATTAGTGAAATTTAATTGAAATTAGTATTTAATAAGCTGACTTCATATGATTTATACTACATGGACTGAATATTTAGATTGGTCACGTAGATATACAGATAAAAGGTCGCGAAGTTGTTAATGTTATTGTTAGACAATTTTCTTATTCTATGTTTAGCTACCGTTTTTCTACTGCATACTTTAACTAGTTTTGAACTGTCTTATGGAAAAGTTGGGCTGTATAATTAGTTTTTATATATTATCGTTTTCCTCCTAATATTATTACGATTCGTTACTTGGGCGTTAACGGACGAGGAAAAAATATGGTCGTGCTAACATTAAGCGTTACAGGCTGTATTGTAAACAAGTTGCCTCAAAGGCGGTCGAGCCTGAGTTGTGCCGGTGACCTATGAGATCTGTAGACAAGCCTTTTAAGGACCGACGCCGACCCTTGTGGCGCAACAAAATGAACTAAATACTGATGTAGTATAGAATTGGGTTTACGTCCATTTGGCAGTATGAAGATGAAACCTTACATTAGAACTCAGTTGTACTGTAATGAATATGAACTGTACTGCACCCTAAAAAACGAAATTTTATATATTACACATATAAATGTATGTATGTACATTTGACATTCAACATTTATCTGCATTACGAAGTCATAGAAAGATAAAATTTAACAATTATTTCAAAATATATAGTATACTAGCATTGCCCGCGGCTCCGCCTGCGTTCAGATGACCATAAATCAAATTCTTAGGTTTTACATATTAGTAAACTCTTAAAATGCAGTTTTTGTATTTTTTCTCAATATCATCATGAGATATTTTCCCGCGGTAAAAAGTATCCTATATGTTGATCCGGATAACCAGCTATCACCATACCAAATTTCATTCCATTCCCTCCAGTTGTTTTTCTGTGATGTGATAATAGACAGACAGACAAAAATTCTAAAAACTATAGATTCGGCCTCTGTATCGATAATAATGTTTATTTCAATAAGATTTTCCAAAAAATATCTAATGCACAGACAGATTCGGCTTAGTTACAATTTTATTATATGTATAGATGATATAGCTGTGATTATCGCCGGTTTATATTCTATCTCTATGCAAAAAGCAATCGGTTGCCGGTGCGAGCACGTGAGACTCAGACAAGGGCAAACGAACGAATACACTTTCGCATTTGTAATACGGGGGCTCAGACAAGATACCTTTCTGCAATCGTTGACGAATAGGAATCTAAGGAATAACAATATTGCGATTCTATACATTAAAGTATATTCAATACAATTTTTAAATTTATAGTACACAAGTGTTCGCGTAGACACATTAAGTATCTCTATTTCTTATCACTGTCTAAAGTCCGATGCGACGATATTGTGACAAAATAGGTGAGAGTAAAAACGTCAACTTCCCAACTCCGGGCTGCTACGGAGAATTCCAATAACTATTTATATAATAAATTTAGCCTGACCCGAGGCTCGAATCCAGGACCTCCGGATCTGCGGACTACCGTATTATTCAGAACAATATTATTAAAAAAATAATTTTAACCGTTTATATCACTCCATCTTTTTAATTGTAATAAAAAACATCATAAATGTTCAAAAAAATATGCCGTAAACAAAATTATTCCTTTACGCCATTTATAAAATACGATATTATGAGGCCCATAACATTCTTAACTTTTGAAGATTCTTGTTTTTATAGTATGAATACGTTATGTTATTATCCTTAAAGCCACCTGAATGATATTAATGAAATTTTATGCACCTATACAAGCGTTTCTTAAGAAAGGGTCGTGTAAAAAATATAAAGAAAGAACCACAATTACTGCTACATTCAAGCGGAATACAAAAGAAACTTATTTATAAAGAAATTTACGTGTTTTTAAGTTAGTTTTACTAATATAAGATGAAATAAAACGATTTTTATTATTATTTTTTATATATTTCTAGCATATCTTCAATGTTAATATACAAAAATTAAAAGGCTTACAATATTTATTTGTTATAAAAGTTAATTGGCTCAGCGACATAAATAACATGTCTTGTTTAATAAAGATAAAGATTAATATCCTTATAAAAAAGTTTGTAAATGTTATTTGGTTCATTTTATGTCTTTAATTTTAAAATGTAATAATAACATAATACAACACTCATTAAATACAGAAAACGTTCATATGTACATGTTATAATAAACTCAAGGGTTTGGCGATGAACAGTAATGTTAAGGAGGGAATAATTGCATGCCAAAAATTCTAATAAAGTGCAATTCATTTTAAATAAAACTATCTTTTTCGGATTTTGCAATCCACTTACTTGCCAGCTAAAGGCCATTTAAACGCATGATTTTAGCTAGCACGTGTTAAACATGTATACTATTGTGCAATGTATAGGCATATGACAATATGAAGACAATTATTTAAATATAATATACTAGCGACTCACCCTCGCTTCGTTTCTTGTTCGTCCTTAGACAAAAACAAATCTATCTCAAGGGAACCCTACATTTTTCCGGGATGATATTATTTATAATATAATATAGCTTATAGCCTTCCTGAATAAAAAGGGTATATAATGTAAAAAGAAATTTCGATTTTAAAATTTCTTTTTACATTATATACCCTTTAGTGATTAGTAGTTTCTGAGATTAGCGCCTTCAAACAAACAAACAAACAAACAAACAAACTCTGCTTATTTATAATATTAGTATAAATAAAAAAAGCAAAAAATTAAAAAAATATAATTTTAATATGCAGCCCTTATTAACATCCCACTGCTGGGCACGAGCCTCCCATCAATATGAAGGATCAAGCCGTACTCCAGATTTTATAATATCACTTATTTATTCTTAATTTTTAACCTATTATTATACAATAAATAATCGGGCTTAGTAAGTAAAATACGTCTTTTTATATATAGTCTACAGATATTGAATTTCAAGTGTCAACATGATTTTATTAATTCCTCATGGGTCATTAAGGATAAGCTCATTGTGTAGGCCTCGCACAGACTTGACTGCTGACGCGCATATGGCAAGGTACGTGTATACTCAGTATGCACGTCGCGTGCGATGCACGTCAAACGATTTTGTACCGAATTACTTTCCTTTTTAGAATTCACGAAATGGAACTAGCCGTCATTATAATGCAATTTAACCAATAGAATTTTTATATTACGTTCAGTTATATTTGAAATAATTATAAATTTAATATTTTAAAAACCCGATACGCAAAAAATACTTATAGTTTAAGGAACAACCCTTAAAAAGTAAAAAACAGACTGACAGACAGACATCGACGTCAAACATATAACACCCCTCTTTTTGGATAGAGAGTTAAAAAATAGAAATATAAATGGTAACAGATTTGTTAATAAATTAATTAATTATGTTTGTGTCTGACTGATTCTGACTGAGGTTGGAGAAAAACAACTCAGTTTTAGCTAATAATAAAAGTTAATAGTTATTACTAGAAACATAATTCGTATGTTAGTGTTGATTTGGTTCGAGGGTATCCGGAAGCTCTCGATCTGCACAGGAGTAACGTGAGCTGGCGGAGAAGAGAAAAAAAAATTTAAAAGAATCCAATTTTTATGTACTACAAACCTTACTAATAAGTATAATAGATACCTACTGTATTGTTAAAATAATTACTTAAATAATAACAATTTTTTTATAAGAACTATAAAATGTTATAAACATTCTCTTTATTACGTGGGTAATTCAAAGTTGCATCGCATGCAATCGACTGTCTTGTGAAAAAATACTTTGTTTTCAGAGAAGACCTTGTCTACGAATGTATTGTAATAAATATCATGGACGTGACTAATGTGTAATTTCTTCAGTAATTTACATTTAATGCGTGTAGTATTTTTAAATTATATCACATAGTAAAATACGTGACAGTGTGCTATAAATTATAAACTAAATTATTGATCATTAATATTTTATTTTCTAATTAAAAATTAATGGCTGAATACTTATTAATATGCTAACTTTCTTTTTTTTCAGTTGGAAAACGTCCAGTGCTGCTTAGACTTTCTTCATGCACAAAAAGTCCAAGGGTTAGAACAAGTAACAGCAGTTGACATTCGTGATGCTAAACTAAAAGCTGTTTTGGCATTATTTTTTGCACTTAGTCGACATAAGCAAGCGTCAAAACAAAGAACAGTGCCATCTAGCGGCAATGCTACGAACGCGGGAAAAAGTTCCAACGAAGATGTGTCTTTAAGTTCCGTCCAACGAATAACAGGTGGCAGCAGCTGTGATGAAATATTAACCGCTTGTGGAAATAACGTCGAAATGACGACGTTAACAGCTAATAGGTATGTCAATTTTTTTTATATTAGATTAAAATTAAATTTAAAAATACTTGTGTGACATATTTCAGGCAATTATTTGCGTTTAGCGCCATCTGTTGGTCAATAGTAAAATTTGTCAAAGTTTTCTCACATCGTAAATAGATGGCGCTTCTAAACATATTTGACTTGCCTATAACAATTCTTAAAAAGACCGAAAAATATAAAACCGTATTAAGGATAATATATACTATAAATTAGACCTAGAAATATCTACTAGAAATTTAAATCAATTTTTTTAATAATATATATATAATTCAAAAATATAATATTATAAATGTGTTGATATTAACTCATTTCAACACATTATTATTAGATGAAGTATACATGCAGCGAAAAATATAACTTTGATCTTGTTAATATAAATTATCTATAAAGGATCAGTGTTCACGGCGATTTCTCAACGAGACGTAATTCGTTGCGCTCGTGTAATTAGTTAAGCAAGGGTTGACAACTAATTTATAAGCAGTCGGATTTAATGCAGACTAATAAATATATTTGTTAGAAGTATTATTTATAGGTCTTGGATCGTTAATGGCGGTGAATTTGAGTATTTTAATGGTGTAAGAGTATAACTTAAAAGAGTGAAACAATAAATGTAGATGTGATATCTTATTTTCATATTACATATTATTTATATATTCGAATATAATATATTATCGTTTGTTATATATAAAGTATTAACTTAATTAAAAAAAAACAACAGTTTATTATTCAATATTCTGGAAATTGCAATCTGTTTAAAGTCTAGATGTTCTTACCAAATAATTATCCATAATAAGACAGCCCTGTGAAATTGAACTATAAATCTTGATCTATAAATACTCTTGTTCTCCAAGTTTATATCGCTCGTAACACGGCTAAATTAAAAGTAAAGAGCTGTGCCATATCTAGTATTCCCAGTAATTTTATTTAATACTATTTTTTAATGGCTTACTATACCTACAATAAAATAGCCTGTTTTAGTCGGAGATGGTGTAAGTTTGTATTTGTGAAATAAATTTTAGTTTTTTTTTGTAGTTTCTACATTGCTTAAAAGTCGTAATATTATAATTTTTTTTCAATTACTTAAAATAATATAAATATTCAGACAAATATTTTGAATTCTTATTGCAAGATTTTAATAAAGTAAAAGGTGTTATTTCCATCTATTATATACGTAAATAATACAATGCAATGCCTTGATTTACATAAATGAAATTAATACAAAAGAATAATAAATCTGTCCTAGTAAAATAAAATCATTTGGTTACATTAGCTTATAACTCTTGTAAACTCCACTTCGACGTTCGAACGACATTCTATTTTGGTCTAGCGCCCTCTATTGGCGAGTTGCCGAGCTATTGCTGCTACTGGTTTACTCACGATCTATGTTTGTAAACAAAGAGGTCTAAAGTGCAGTAAAAGGCAATTCCCGTGTAAATATAGATCTTATTCACCAAAAACTTAAAGTATATTCTTCCTGAGGATATTATAATATTTTAGCGGGTGGAAGCTTGTCACAACAGTCGAGTTAACGCATCTCTGCGTACGTAAGCTTTTTATCAGAATTGCTTAACCCATTTCAAGCTAATGAGAAATTCTCATACGAGTATGTATAAATGTTTCATAAAAAATATAAACGGCTTTGTCGTTTATGGATACGAGAAGAGCTTTAAAATAACTATAAGGTACTATGCAGCAACTTTACAATTAGGTACGTATTTTTTGTAATTGAAAGTGTTTAAAAAAGTAATATCTGTTATCTATATATATATAGATTGTTTGCATAGTCAGTATGGTATATGACAGTAGTGAGATGCCGTCGACTCCCTATACTCGGTCAATGCTTCTGATTACGGGCAGACAGACGGATGTCATGCCCGCCCAAAGCTCACGACAAAAGGCTTAACAAGCCATTGTTTGTCATTTTCTTCGCTTCAATGAACGGTCGCCTCACGACCTTTGTGCTTAGACAAAATATAAAAGAATGTTTTGGATATGTTTAAACAAAAAAATAAACAAAGAGCTTTTCTGATATAAATATGGTTTCAGTCATATTTTTGTATTCTAATTAATAGTAACTGTAAAAATACTTAAATAAATAAGCAAAGTTAAAAAGGTTTAAGGTCCCCTTAACAATCATAATCACAGTGTATTTATTTTGTATAACAAAAACGTAACTCCTTTGTTTTTTATGTCAGCATGTTTTAGGAATTAAAATGTTTTATTTTGGGTATAAATTACATTCATTTGTTTTATTTTATTTATATAATCTTGATAGTACTTTAAAATACGACCATATTAATTTCACTGTTTTATCTCTCTTTATGTTTTATAAGTATTTTAATTAAGTTCAATATCATACATTTTAAACTAATAAACATTATATTTTAATGCCCAATTACTGTAATTAAAAAATCCTTATCTTATATTAGTATATAAAACAAAGTCGGGTTTGTTACACCACTTATAACTCGAGAACTGTTGGACCGATTTTTATGATCTTTGTTTTGTTGGATTTGTCTTTATCCCGAGTCAACAGAATGACTATGAATAAAACATCGGAAAATTCACGGAAAAATATATTCCATACAAAGCGTCAAAACGTACCTATAGAGACGAACCTGAGTGTAGCGAGGGTGAGTCGCAAGTTTGCAAATAAAGTAACATTTCTAACCGACAATTAAACTTTAACTTTATTGAAAATTTGAGGAACATATGGTTCGAATTTTTTTGTATTAAAAACCCTAAAACTCGTCAATAGCTACTAAACAAAAAAAAAATAAGAAAATCGATTGACATAGAGGAGAAAATGGTACCTACTAACTCGTTTTGTCTTTGCCTTTTTATATACATATAGATTTATTATTGAATTTTGCCTTTAAGGTCAACGAATAAATAATTAATTATTTATTCGTAGCTTGAGGGTCTTATATAATATAGCCTTATATTAAAGAAATAATTATGAGTAACAATTCGCAATAATTAGAGAAAATATTGTGTAACACACATACAAAAAAAAACTAAATTATGTTCCCCTTCTTTAAGGTCGGTCAAAAAAGATATAGAGGACGATACAAGCGCACGTTTAAACCAAAGGCTCCCCTGCCGGGTGCAATTTTAAAATTGCCGTAACGAGTTTTATACTTAAAACAGGTTGACTAAGTATTGTCAAGAGAGTTGGTGTTTACGCCTTTGGAAATTAAATCCTTTTTAACTTTTCATATAAAAGTAAAAGCATTCCTAAACGTTTGAACCAGTTTCGATTTAGAATTCAGTGGGTTCTTATAGGTGAACAACCGTCTACAATCTACACAATGGGTTTACTTTCCTTACAGGGATATACCTTCTAAGGAACTTGCGCCGACTGAGACTGGCATGCCATACGTGAACTTTTAAGTGCCCGTATAATTAAATGTCATGTTGCATATATCGCTCAAACGCATCTTAACATGAGAAGTAAAGCCAAGTAGAAAATGAAAACGATTAATAGCTTCTCGCTATTTATAAAGCTTCATTCATTTCTTATGTAATATTTTTTAATTTATATAAAACTAGCATTGCCCGCAGCACCGCCCGCGTTCAGGTGACCAAAAACCAAATTCTTAGGTTTTACATAATAGTATACTCTTAGAATGCACTTTTTGTATTTATTCTCAGAAATGAGATATTTTCCCGCGGTAAAAAGTATCCTATATGTTAACCCGGATAACCAGCTATTATCATACTAAATTTCATCAAAATCCCTCCAGTGGTTTTTACCTGATGCGGTAACAGACAGACAGACAGACAGACAAAAATTCTAAAAACTACACATTCGGCCTCTGAATTGATAATAATGTCTATTTCAATAAGATTTTCCAAAAAATATTTAATGTACAAATTCGGCTTAGTTACAATTTTATTATATGTATAGACCAATCTAATTTCTTTAAAACGATAAATTTATTAGATTCTTTTTTTCTTTAAAACAGATTAAAAGTAATTTAATATGTCAGGAATCTTTACGATGGTATCAGCGGCTATCTCAATCCATTCCGTGTATCAAAATGCAAATTTTATTTTTGTTGTACAATAAACTGCGTGATACTTTATCTTGATTATATTGACGCGTATCGCCGTTACAAAAATGCGGCATCCTAACGGTACAATCGTGTTTGGAGCATCCTTCAATGTATATTAACATGCATATTATGCAAAGAACCGGTGATTTTAGTACAATATTGTCATTAATTTTAACTGTTTTTTTACTTGCAACAAAAATTACCATTTTTTGAACATCGTAACTGCGGCGAGAAGGGAGGTGGGGAGGGGGGGAGGGGGGGAGGTAATATCAGGCTCAAAACGCGTTTCCTCTCATAAGCGATAAGTCGAGATCAGTTTCAAGTTACGTAGGGCGTTTTGAAAAACCAATTATCAAGTAGGGTCGAGATTAGGCCTGGAGAGCAGCTGATTTGTAAAGAAGCTAATAGGGTGTTAATGTGGATACTCGACGGAAGTTTTTCTGATCGAGAGGAAGATCGATTTCGTTACGTATCTATTTTTATATTTGTTTGGGATGTTGCTCTTGCAAACTCGTGTTCATGGCAGTTGTCTAAATAATCATTTATCTTATAAGAAAAATAAACTAAAGAGTCTTACATTTTAAATTCTTAACAAAATAGAGAAAGCTCCTTAAAAGCAAATAAATTCTAACAACTACATATAAAAAAGTTTTTTTTTAAAGTAGTTATAATATCGTAAACAAATATTACCGTATGCATTATAAAATACGACGAAAATATTTGTTTGAGGACCGTGTGCCAAGTGTTTGTACTTTATGGTGAACGCTTCGCGTCGATATATTCAGTCAACAAACTATGCAGGCAGAACGTTTGTAGATTGTTATTCAAACAGTTTTGAACTATTGTATGCCTGTAGTTCATGCGTGTGTTTTGGGAAAATTTTGTTGAAGTGTATTTTCGAGTAGGTAATAGGACTAGACTATATCTACTTATACATATAATAAAATTGTAACTAAGCCGAATCTGTACATTAAATATTTTTTTGGAAAATCTTATTGAAATAAACATTATTATCGATACAGAAGCCGAATCTATAGTTTTTAGAATTTTATGTCTGTCTGTCTGTCTGTTACTGCATCACAGAAAAACCACTGGAGGGATTTTGATGAAACTTGGTATGGTGATAGCTGGTTATCCTGGTCAACATATAGGATAATTTTTACCGCGGGAAAATACCTCATTTCTGAGTAAAAATACAAAAACTGCATTGTAAAATGTAAAACCTAAAAATTTGGTTTTGGTCATTTGGTCATCTGAACGCGGGCGTAGCCGCGGGCAATGCTGGTAGTATATACGTTCATTGTGTCTAAAAAAATTAGGACTTCTAAATCCCAACTGTCATTCATATCATACCAAAAAAGTACTTGAAACATATTTTTTAGGGTTGTAATTTAAAAGTGGTAAATGAATACTATAATATACTTGAGTAAAGTTTTATTTGAGCTTAGTCCCAAGGTTCGTATGTTGGTTCACCGGTAATAGCTAAGTCGGGAGTAGCCAATCATTTTCAATTTCTAACAGACATTATAACGTCGAATTAGCGTTAAGTCATAAAATAAAATTATTAAAATATCATTATTGTGATCATATCTTCTATTTCTTTTTTATCGCCTTGGGTGGTCGAAGTACCTGTCTCCAGTCTGATGTCGCGGATTAGAAACATTCTAAATACTAGCCGTGTGCGGATCATACAAACGTGAAACGATATTACTTCCTTCTATTAAACATAGTTTAGGTACTATGTTCCAAAAGCGATGAACTTGTATGTTCATTTGTACTTAAAAATTGACATCCATATCTATCATATTTAAATAGTTTGGGGGTTGAAATTATTCAAAGATTTTTACTGAGTATCAATAGGTATATAAGGAACTCTTGTAAAATAGCTGTATATTTTGGCTTAAGATATGCATTAAATAGTCAGTTGGTTAAATTTTTAATACGTAGAATAAGTATTTGCTTTTATTTCATGAAACCCTGACATACTACATTAGTAAAAGCTGTTAAATATCGAGCTATAGTTTTTAACATCCAATTTTCGCAACAAAAAAATGGTGACACACACATACATTGACAAATCACAGATGTAGAGTCGCTCCGATATTTTACTACTAGCGATCCTTAAGTCTTTGTACACGATATGCGCATTTTGTTCTGTATGCATTTCTTTCGCTTTGCGGTAGGTCTTTGTGAGCTTCCGTGTTACATAAAGAAGCTTTATTATGACAATATTTTCATAGAGCTTATATTTGTTCAAGCCAGTGTGTACCTTCTGCTTTTAAACAGGATATTTATATAACGATACTGATATCTCTTTAATTACCAATCAACATCTCACACTTTGTAATATTAAAATTTTATTATAATTTTTATTACATTCTATAAATTTTATGTATGTAATTTATTTATAATCTGTAGTCGATTATAATCTTCTAATGGTCGTATCAATTGAAAACTATGTGTGTTATTTGTACAACAATATTATAATTTCATGCCATCGAGATGATCTGATTTGGAGTACTCGCTCCTCACACCACCTTAGGTGAATACTTGAATTCATCATTAGCTACTACTAAAACCCTTGAATCTTAGTAATTCATTTTTACAAGGTGATAAACTACAAAGGTGATGAAAGACATGTTTTTTTTTTAACTTTGCTTTTTACTAATTAAAACCTTTGATGTTGTTAAGATTCAAGTTAAAAATTAGTGGTTTTCTAAAAAGTAAATATCAATTGCATTTCAATTGTTAAACGTAATTCGGCTCTTCCATTTGTCGGTTATTTGTCCCTGAAATCATTCTATAGGAACGTTAGAAATTCGTTTATGATCTCTCCGCTTGGGCTCCTCAAAACCCCACTTATTAAACTTCTCCCCTTTATGTCCTCGTAAATAACTGCTTATGGGTTCAATGCTTCGTTTAAATTTGTTTTTATTTATAAAAAAAGATAAAATATGATTGGAAACGGATAATATTCTTTTTTAACCTAATTTCAACATACATAATATATGTATAGCGTATAGATACAAGTTACCTTACAAACTTCTTATCTAAACGTATAATAAAATTGTAACAGCCTAATCTGTACATTAAATATTTTTTTGAAAATCTTATTGAAATAGACATTATTATCGATACAGAGGCCGAATCTTTACTTTTTAGAATTTTTGTCTGTCTGTCTGTTACTGCATCACAAAAAACCACTGGGGGGATTTTGATGAAATTTGGTATGGTGATAGCTGGTCATCCGGGTCAACATATACGATACTTTTTATCGCGGGAAAACATATCATTTCTGAGAAAAAAATACAAAAACTGCAATGTAAGAGTATACTAATATGTAAAACCTAAGAATTTGGCTTTTGGTCATCTGAACGCGGGCGGAGCCACGGGCAATGCTAGTATCGTTTATAATATGAGTGTTTTTAACATAATGTTTCAAAGACGGTAGTTTGTCCTTAATTTGCGCATCACCGGAACAACGTATTCATTTGATTTTTTGCATACGTATAAACTATACGTATTGGTCGAGAGTTATACAGTCTAATGCTAGGCTTGGATTACTCTATTGCAAAAAGCTACTAGGGGAAGGCACTAGCTTATCATAAATAAGGAATTGCACATCATTCCATACCGGAAGATACCCATAATAAATAAAAGTAATAGATATTTGCTGCATCCCCAAGA
Organism: Brenthis ino; assembly: GCA_921882275.1. Lineage (NCBI taxonomy): Eukaryota > Metazoa > Arthropoda > Insecta > Lepidoptera > Nymphalidae > Brenthis > Brenthis ino. The sequence goes on along the minus strand of OV170223.1, from coordinate 13,265,193 downwards.
AACTTTCATGCAGTTGTTTGAATATATGTATCTACCAAATTTTAATTTAGGATTTCCTGTAAAGAGTATTGAAAATGGTTTAAATCTGCTTTTTATGTAACAAAAATCCTGTGTAAAGTCTCGTATGATCGCTAAAAGAAAGTAAAAAAGTAAGTGAAATATAGCCATTTTAAATGCCATTGCTTAATACCTAGACACATACCCGACCGACAATATTTTTATATATGAATATGTAATAGGTAAATATGTATTTATTTAATTAATATAATATATTAGATTTGCTTTGCATCGGCTGGTACCGACTTCGAAAATATCTGATTAGGTATCTATTCTAAATGAAAACCCCCGTTTAGTTATTTTTTACATTTTAGTGCCTCGAAGTCGGTTTTTTAAAGTTTTTATACAACAGTAGTAACGAATGAAATCAAATATTATTGTAGATATATAGGTAAATATTAAATAGTGGCTATGAACTAAACGCGCGAAGCTATAAGAGGAGGCAAAATACAAATTTGAAGCATTTTCCTTTGTATGGTGTATATATTTGCGTACAATTTATGCGATACTCGAAGAATCATGACAGTTTAAGTGAAACATATTCAAAGGATCGTCGTGATACTCGTATTTCTTCCACGCATCAATACGCACTAACTGGATGCATATTCGAACGTTTTCATAATAAATCACCGTTTACTTTTAGACGTACCACGAATTGTTTAATCTTGTTTAACAAGCAAATGGGAATTAGTCGATTCTTAACCGTATTCGTTCGTTTCCGCGTTGCTTTTACTGTTGTGCTACAAACATTGACTTAATGCTAACACTACTTTACATACAGAAATGAAAATGTATATTATTACAACTAAAACCTTTAAATTAGCTCATATTTTAATGCAAATATTTTTAAAACGTAAAGTAATCGATAAAAATGGTATTTTTGAAGAGATATATTTTACGTACTTTTTTACCGTGGCTCCGTGGCTAGTTATAGCTAGCTAGCTAGGTCGCGTATAGCTAGTCTACCCAAGTGTTAATTCAAGCTCATGCTATCTATCTAATTTCGGAATTTCACCCAAATTTGTTGAGTTGTTACAGTGTGAGGAAGTACAAGAAATTCACAAACTTTCGCATGATAGTGTGATAATTGATAGTAATAAAAAAACTTTTGCTCTTCAACTTTGATCCAGATGTACTAAATCGTAAACAAAGAGATGCTGTGTGTGAAAATATTTGGGTTCTCATAGACTATTTTTATTATAGTTTAGGTAATGAATTTATATTTTATTTTATGAAATAAACAGTATATTATCGCTACGTACAAATGCATTATGGATTTGTAACAAGTCTAACTTTTAAAACCAAAGCTTATTAATTAAAAAAAAACTGAACGGTATCTACAACGTAGATGACGCACAAGTTGGCATAGCTTGAGCAAGAACGTGTACTTTAGATCTGCAATTCCTATCTGCACTGCAGCAAACAGTCTCTAACAAACTTCCATTGTTTGCATTTACCTTTTGTTTTTAGCCACTAATGTATTTAATGAAACTTTACCTTTTTAAAATTTCCCTGTTATCCTTAGACAAACTGGTTTCCTATAATGTCGCTAAGGAAAAATTAAAAATATAAGAAAATGATAATCTGAACGCGTGACTTAATGCTTGAGTTTTCTATTAGCCATAGTTACAGTAGAAGATCGCCATGTCCAAGTTTTTTTATGTCTAGAAAAGAGATCATCTAAAAATATGAATATCGAAATATTTTAAGTGGCTAGTGATGTTGTGAGAAGTTTTAAAGTCATAAATGATATTTTCGTATTAAAGGGCTTTGTTTTATGTTTTTTTGAATTGTGACTATTCATATCAACATAAGCTTTATTTGTATTATTGCATAAGAGTGATGTACGGCAGTTTATTTTGTTAGGCTTGTAGACGTTCTCATGCCCGGATATACAAAATTGTATTCGATGAATATGTAATTCATGACAAATTTATCTTATGCAAAAATAAAAAAAATCTGATAAATTGAGAACCTCCTCCTTGGAAGTCGGTTAAAATGTGATTGAAGTATTAAAAATACTTTGGTTAGTTTATAATTTCTTAAATTAAGTATTATTATTTTTTAAGATTAGTTATATACTTACTAATGGGACTCATATTTCTTTGAGAGCATTTATTTTAGTAAGTTCGAACTAACCCTTAACTAAAGGGTGTGACTACAAAATCCTACAGATAATATATATTATTCATAAGTAGATTTAAAAATAATTTCTAAAATAACTTTTAAGATATATTTTTCGGACCCGATCGATACCAGCGTTAAATTGATGTTTTTCGATATAGATATTATGTAAGTCTGTATCACGAGACTACTTTGTACTCGTATCCTAGTAGTATTAAATTATGTAGAATAATAGTATGATATTATAATAAGGCAAATGACAATTAAAATAGAAACGTATTTTAATTTTTTTTCTTTCTGAAACTTTCAAATGGTTATATAGTTATTTTCAAATGCTCTATCATTGTTGTAATTGAGGATTTGTAGTAAAATATGTATTAGTTACGTGTCCTAGGGAGTATATTGAAGGCAAAGTGGGACTTTGGGGACCACTGCCCGACTCATAGCTTAATTTAGGTCGATAGTGCAAATGGAGCTTAATCGACTGACTGAATGAACTAAGTTGTTTTTAATAGGAATATGGTATTTTTTATCATCTCAAACAGAATGTTATATAAATAAAAAAAAAATATTTTTTAATATATATTTATGAAGATACCTTTAAATACAGGTCAAATGTATGACTACAAAAAACATTATAAGTTCAATTTTCTAAACGCTTCGTCTATGCACTGGCGAAATACAAGTGACAAGTCACTAAGTTATATGTAGTTTTTTTGAACCGAAAACAACTTGATGTAAACTTACACTTTTGTCTATGAATTGGAGATATAGAAAAGATAATCATGATCCTAAATCCTATGCTTCATTGCCTTGTGAAAAAATAACAAACCGACAAACAAACTTTCACATCTAAAATATCAGTTAAGAAGTAAGCATTCGATCATAAATAGGCAAAATAATGGCGGTCATTATCAACTATATGAATAGTGGTGCAAGAATGGGGCGAACGTAGCACCCTCTTATACAATCCTCAATTATTTATCATGCGAGAAGTAACCAATAATATTTTATAGAATTCATTATCTAAATTGATACAGTACACGTAGTAAGCCATGTTATTCAAAACTCTCTTATTTTATGTAACAGAGCAAAGCAAATATATAGAAAAGTTATAAGTAGTAGAGCATAAGTCACGAAATAGGTCTGGTGTTCAATAAATAAAGCTGCAAGGTACAAGCCCTCTCCCACACGATCGGAAAGAAGAAACCTTTGTATCAGCAGGAGGTTGTTTACTGAAGCCCTCAGTGTAAATTATTTCACCGTAGCCAGGCTGAGGGACTGATTTAACGAGATAAGCCGCGAACCCTTCTAAAGGTAGTGCATAATGTCATCCCACTAATGCAAGGGCTCCCCGATACAGATGGCACCAGTTTTTGTGATACAGGATGTTAGAAACTGCTCTTTTCATGTTTTCTATCAAATGAAAGTTGCTAATGAGCCAAAATCAAATTTTTAAATAAAAAAATCATTTCAATTTGAATATTACTGGATAACAATTAAAACCTCGTTCCATAACGAGGTGAAAAGTTTGTGCCAAAATAATCTATTTTAGCGTCGAATGAATAATTGAACGTTTTTTTTTATGTTTCTCTACCCTCTGAATAATTGCACTTCGAAATCTATAAACGTTTCCTGTTTCTTTAATACTTCGATTCGATTAGTACTCAAACTCTCGTTTGTTTAAATAATAGCAGTACAGAGCTCAATTGGTCTTGAAAGGTTCCACGTTTCTCGGTTCTTTTGTTTACACCCTGTGCACACTTGAATATGGCATTAGCATTCGCTGCATCCCGCGCGATCACTCGGAAGGGGAGTAGGCCCTTTCCGTCGTATCCCGTCTTTGATGCAGACGTGGACGCAATGCCCGTGCGTGCGCGCGGTGCGACTGTGCGCTGATCGCGCTCTATCCTCGCGAGTGTATGTGACATATTTACATTTTTATATATGGTGTGCGAAGCTCTACTATTTATATCAGTGAAACGTGGCTAGTCCGAGTTTAAGTGGTCGCAATGAGAGATGGTTTGATGCTTATTTTAATACAGTTCAAGTTAATTCCAGTGCCGGGTCCTTTTGTTTACATTGCGGCGTGATTCACGTCAAGTTTAACTCGCGGCTTGACGTAAACCTAAAGAAATTTAGGTTTATTTTGAGTTGTGTATCGTTAAATTGAACTTTTTTAGTTCGTATTTTAATTTGTTATTAAAACTTTCAAGTTTCTGTGCAATAAAAACGTTGTTGTAATTAAGTTTTCATATACAAAGCTACTTGAAAAACAAAAGGAAAAAGATAACTAGTATAAATTTCAAAAATGTTATTTTTATATAATATGGTACGTAAATCTTTATTAATATACAAAGAAAACATTTTTTTTATAATATGGGCATAAGCTTGAGCTTGTGAGCGCTAAGATATATCACGTGTAATATAAAGAGTTAATAAAAAAGCAAATGCCCTAGAGGTTTTATAAGATTTATTAGTCTATATTACTGACTGAACAAGGGCCAAAGTTTGTTTTGCAATATATAAAACCGTAGGTGTAAAGTGTTTGCAATCGTAAATGTGGTGGTGCGGTGCGAAGCCTCACGTTTTACTTATTGCTTTCAATGAGGCTTTACAATCGGTACTGTGTCCATGTTATCGGTATTGTGTTTCAAATGATTAATTAGGGCATTATTTATAAATGCTTATCTATAGTGATATAGTCATATAACTACAAATACTAAAGTAAAATATAAACTTTCTATCTCGGTGGTAAGTATAGGCTGTTATTTGACTTATAAGGTTGGGTAAATTAAGGATAAATTAACTTTAAACGTAAGATTTACAACTATATGTTTATTTACATACAATGTCTTATCCTACTATCCTACTAATATTATAAATGCGAAAGTTTGTAAGAATGTATGTATGGATGTATGTTTGTTATCCTTTCACGCAAAAACTACTGAATGCATTTTGCTGAAACTTTACAATAATATAGCTCATATATAAGAATAATACATAGACTACTTTTTTTCCCGGAAAAATGTAGGGTTCCCGTGGGATAAATTTGTTTTTGTTTTTCTAGAAGCGAACCTGAGCGAAGCGAGGGTGAGCCGCTAGTATTGAATAAAAATAAAACAATTCTGTAAAGTTTTAATAATGTCCCATTAAGAAATCAATCTACAACACGCCCACGTCTAACTGGTATTGGACTTCGCACACGCTAACTTATGGTTCAATTATAATACAAAGAAGCCTACTATATAACCATCTTAATATATATAATTATAATCAAATATCTAAATGAATATATTAAAATTATTCATTAAACTTACGTATAGAAGTAAAACAAGATTCACCACGAGTAAACGCACAAGAGAGATAAAAGCTCAATACCCCGAAGTTGTAAAACTCCTCGGCTTATCAGTTTATAGCAAGTTCGTTCGATCCATTTGGAATTGAAAATTTAGCTTATGCACAAAGTTACTCTAAAGTCGAGACCACCTGTGGCACTGTTACATTTATTATCGAATTTAAAATTGTCTTAGATTAAGAAATATTGCACGTGCACAGTTATAAATGGTTTAGGCACGTTAAATCGTGTACCCAGCTGTATATAAAAGATTATGAATATAAATATGTAGCTCATTGATAATATTAATTTATTTAAGCATAAGCATCGAAAGTCAATTATTTAAATTTTGTTTCTTATTTTTATGTTAATATGACAAATGCGTTATTTTAACGAGCTTTCTGTTGGCCTTAGTTTATTATTTATATTGTTACATAATGATAAAATTATATAGACAGGTATATATTATTTATATCTAGTTTAACTCGACCATATCTAATGAGCCTTTGGCTGATTACGATCGATTCCATATGATTTATAGATTTGAGAGTCCCATTTGTTAAACGAAGTCAAAATAAATCATAAATTATTAAAATGATGAATAGGTAAAATATATTATTATACTTCTAAATCATGCCTTCCATTTTCCTTTAGATTAAAATAAAAAAGCTCTAAAGTGCATTCCGTGTACCATTCAGTAACTTTTAACATCGACACTTTGCAGTTCTTTAACATAGACAAAAATCTTATGATAAAAAAATTATAAAGTTAAAACTATTACTTTTTAATGAAGGATAAAAAAAAATATAAACATCATTGTAATCTCAGTAATGCGAGAACACGCGACGCTTTATCCAATAGGTACCTACTGTAATATCACTTTTTAAAATTCTCTTTATTTATTGAAATTAACGTTTTGATATTTGTGTGTGATAAATATTCATATTTGATAGTATATGTTTTATTTCTAAGTATTATTTAACTTATAAAATGCTACCTCGAATATAATTTATTGCGTATTCTAGAATATAATACATGTGTATTTTTAGGATTCCGTAGTCAACAAGGAACTCTTATAGTTTCGCCATATCCGTCTGTCCGCAGCTTAGCTCAGAGACACTTAGTACTAGAAAGCTGTTATTTGGCATGGATATACATATTAGTGACACCGACGAAGCGGTAAAATAAAATTGTAAGATAAAAAATTTTAGGGTACCTCCTCTATACATAAGGTGGGAGTGTGTTTTTTCTCGTTTACGGAATATGGTGTGGGGTTTCGTTGGATAGTAGAGTAAATAATTTTTCGATTAAGGGATCCGTTTATGAAATATTAAGCTTTCAAGTGCTAATTTTTGTTACAGACAAGTATGCCTCTTCCCCTCCTCCTACCAGCTAAATAGTTGTTTTTTATATGACAAAAATCACGGTAATAACTAATAGCATATAAAATGAAGTTAAAAGGAAAACTGTCATATCTTAGTAGGTGTAAGTTTACGAGTAATAGTTGATCAACATATAAAATGTACTTTTTACTATAAGCCGCCGAAACCATTAACGTTAAATGTTCATAGTATGAAACAACAAAAAAACCTTCTTTTTAGTGCGCATTATTGTGACGGGCAACTACGGAACCCTACATTGCGCGTGACACGATACGCACTTGGCGGGTTTTTATCTATGTATATTTGATTTTTATTAAACGTCGAAGGTATTTAGACACGCTCAATTTATGTTGAATGTGTCTGAAGCCTAAAGTAATGTTCAAACTATTTTAAATGATATTTATCGTTCTTACAAAGATTTACCAATTACTTTTAAGTAACATCAAAATTTATAAGGCTTTTACTATTTTTTACACTACATTATTATTTATATTTACGAACTAAGTTAGTCTCTTAAAAACACTAAAAACACATTAACTAGCGAAGTGTACTTTGCAGTTGTACTCGTATAAAATATTTTTCATGTGGGATATGAAGTCTACAACGAAGTACTTTCTTTAGCCTAAAAGGAGAAGCGACGTTGATTACAATACATAAATAAAATGTATAACTTTAACGAAATTTCTAAACAAATTCTGTTTATGTAGACTAAGATAAAGGCTGTAAAAATCTTGCAATAAATATTGAAACTTTTAAAGAATTAAACAAAGCTTTGACCAAATGTGTCACGTCTGAATGAATCAAATGAACCTAAAGTCGATGGTTTTCTTGTAGACATTTATAGTTCAACTATCCACCTCATATCAAATCAGCTCGATGATATAAAATTATTGTACTGTCATCAGGATTTCGCTTACTGACAGTTAGAAGTAGATAAAATCATCTTCCATAATTTGAATACATATGTATTTAAAAGACAAGCTAATAAAAAAACCAAAAAATTCAAATTTAAATCCTAAGCTTGTAAAAACTTTTCAAAATTGCTTTACTTCGAGTGGAAACTTTACATCACGTAATAAGTCTTAGAAACTGTAAAACGAAATTAGGAAATTGTTTACTGTAATAAAGTACGCCAAATAGTATGTCGATATCAGGAAAATATTGTTTTGAATCGTATAAGGTACACAAAATTAAAGTTTATACTTAGCAACCAAAAGCGTTTCTTTTGTAGAATTCTGTAAGCAAAGTGTTGATTGGAATTCGCGATTTCGAGAATTGTTACTATGTTAAGCAGTTGGTTGGTGCACTAGCTGCTAAACCAGTTTGTAGATGAGAACGTGGGTGCAACAGCAAAGTTACTCCGCTGTATCAAAGTTAAACTCAAACTAATCGTTTTAACTCCACGAACGGTTTAACAGTATAGGATTTAACACCTAGTAATCATATAATAAAATTCTGAGTCGAATCTGTGCATTAAATATTTTTTAGAAAATCTTATTGTAATAGTTATCAATATCGATACAGAGGTCGTATCTACAGTTTTTAGAATTTTTGCCTGTCTGTCTGTTTGGGAACGCATCACGAGAAAACCACTGGGCACATTTTGATGAAATTTGGTATGATGATAGCTGGTAATACGCGGGGTCAACATATAGGATACTTTTTACTGCGGAAAAAAATCTCTTCTCCTAGAAATCTATAACGTAACTTGGGAGGAACCCGAGCGGAGCGATAGTGAGTCGCTAGTATTTTATAATGAGGTTGTTAAATTTAATGATTTAAAGAGCCTGTAATAATAAAGGTCAGTATTATAAATATTTATACTGAAACAGAAATGATATGTCAGCTACGTAATTTACTACAATGGCGTATTACGTACAAATTATTACCCTTATATATTAAAATAATTTTTAATAGGCACAAATCATGCGAATCACTGTCGATGTACGAGAACCAAGCAAATGTAGCGTGCCACTTTATTATATACTTCACTATATTTCTTAACTAAACCACACTCTTATTTTTATCGTCAATAATAAAATATTCATGGCAGTTTAAAACCGTAGTGGTACAAAAAGTTAAATGTATACTTTTGCTAGTTTTGTTTTGAGAGGGAGGCATGGGGGCCGCCACCCTAAGGATTCTGTTCCCTCGTCGCACAGAACAATAGTTCACATGAAATAATCGATAAATACCATACTTCTAAAAACGGGCAACCATTTTAGGGGTAATATTTACAGTGTTATATAGCTGTCATATTTTTATTTATATGATAATGTTTGTTTTTTAAACTAATCATATTATTATTATAACCCTGTGCCTTTTTTAAGCTCTTCTTGTTTGTCGTGAACATAAAGGTAAACTGTTACACTCTTGAATGTAACAGCATCCCTTTTTAGATTAAAAAAAAATAATTAAAAAATAATTCTAATGTCGGAAAAGGGCTTATAATATACATATATTGTATTAGTCGTTAAGAACAAAGGAGTCTTAAGCGTCCCATAAAGTTCATATTTGCCACATACGTAAATACGAATGCATCAGTGTCAATTAATTCTAATTGATATAAATGCGGCAAACGCGTTTTAATCTAATATACGACCCATACGACCGGAGTATCTGACATAATGTGCGAAAACACTGATATACTCGTATGTATGAATGGTTTGTGCATCGGAAACCTTCTTTGTTCTTTACAACTAATCGTACGTATTTGTATTGTACATATCATAAAATATTATATGAAAAATATATATATATATATATATATATATATATATATATATATATATATATACATACATTTTTATAAAAATGTCGGATTTACAAATGTGTATATCGTGTATAAAAGGAAATGGAAGTATTTCTTTTAATCTTTTAAAGTACTTCTAATAGACTATTTTTCGTTCTTAACCTGATCGGTCATCTATCTTAAGATTCGAAATCTAATATGGGGGTTTGAATAAATTAGTGTGTCTCGAATGGCAAAAATCGATAAGGGGGAGTGCGTAATAAATCTGAATTTACGTCGTCTCTCTGTACCTATAGCAGGTATATGTAGTTGTCCTGATGAAAATATATCGACATTTTTGCTATTGTAAAAGTTTACTTAAGTTATGCTTTTAAATTGTATTTTAATGATACTTATATCAAAGTATTGGGCTGTAATAATGGCATTAAACAATAGTTTGATATTCATATCTCATAGTAGGTATTCACTCGTATGCCCTCATAACTATAAGAAGAGGAATATTGTATACCAAAACAGTTTGACGTAATTAATCTATAATATAAAAATGAATCGCTGAATGTTCGAGGATGGTGCTTACGGAGAGAAAAATTAAAAAATTGCCTGAAAAAGTCTAAAAACAACACTTTTCTACACTCTCATACAAAAGATTCGTAATAATACTTAAAAGGCAATTTGAACTTTAATACCATACCATAAAGTTTAAGTGTTAGTGGAGAGGTTCCGGGAAGGCAAAACAATTGAGTGACGTTAGTATCGTATAAATGTTAATGTCAATATTTGTCAATATTATTAACAAAAAAAAAATTATATGGCTAACGCTGGCTAATAACTATTTATATCTATTTAAAACGTACCTAGCGACAAACCCGAGCGAAGCGAGGGTGAGCTGCCAGTTATTAATATAAACAAAAACTTTAGGAAAAGCGTAATTAAAGGATATGAGAAACAATTTAACACAATGTACAATAGAGATTTTTTCAGTTGGAATTTCACACAAAAGCCTTTATAACATTAACAGTCTCGGATAATGAAAGTAGATTTCGCTATGTAATGATAAGGTGCAAGTTAGAGGCTGTTTACAAAATAAGGAAACCCTATTTATATGTCTATCGTTAAAATTATTTAAAATTGGTATAGATGTGCGACTCTACATCTCTGCTATATCTCTACAATGATTGTTGCGAATAGTAGAGCTTTCTTATTTAAATTTCAGGAAATAAACATATGATATATTCTATATACGAATAAACACAACAAAAAAGAAAGACAATACTGGTGGTATTTGCAAAGCTCGTCATTTTGATTTGAATACGCATAAGTTAGATAGGGACATAAAAAATTATAACCCTATAACCAATGCGTTTCTGTAATGAAAAGAAATTGTTTATGATTTTAAAAAGTGTACATATTTGATAAAAGAAAATAAAGCTTTATTTTAATGTTTTATTTTAAAAAGGTGTTGTGTAAAGAATCCTTAAAGTTCAGCCATTATAAGAAAATTACGGTCCTCTCAAGATTTGCACTCCATTACATGAACAATCCCCTCGCTTCGCCCTCACCAACCCTCCCTGTTTTCAGCCGGGCATTGTATGAGATTAATTAATTTGCTTCTATGTGAACAATCTTTAGATTATTTGTTGAATTGTCTGTTGCAATAATATCAAATATTAAGCGTACATACACAATAAAAAGTATATATTTGAAATATATTGCGATTAATTTAGCCTGTAGCTCCGCTCGTGGTAAACTTTTAAAGCCGACATATTTTATTTAATTTTACCGATTTATTCCGGTTATTTTTACCGACATCAATATTTTTATATTTTAATTCGCTTTTTTTATAAAATTATCGTAACAAATTTTGCAAAATGGAATCGTAAAAGTACCAATCGAATCTCTCAATCGAGTTACAAAGTGAACTTGGTAAAATGCCATTTACATACAATACTCAATTCGTTGTATAATATCGAAGTTATATTGAATACAAATAATGATAGCAATGTTGTACAGGATGTGTATTGAATTGATTTATGCTAAGATAAAATGTCTAAGGAACATCTGACAGTAAGCAGTTTCTGCGAGATCATATCACAAGTAATGAAGTGTCGTGACTCTACTGTGACGTTTCAAAAAAACCTGTTGCAATATACGTTTCTATGGGGTTTTTTGACCGACTTCCAAAAAGGAGAACGTTCACAAATTCGTCGGAATCTTTTTTTTACCACACTTCGAAAATATCTGATTAGGAATCTATTCTTAAATAAAACTATCTTTTCGGATTATTTGGTTCCCAACCAAAAATCAAAATAAATCCGCGAAATAATCCGAAAAGTTAGTTTTATTTAAAAATGTCAAACATTCGCGTAAATCTAAGAAAGTATTAGGTATCTATTCTAAAAAATTTTTAGTTATTTTTTACATTTTAGCGCCTGGAAGTCTTTTTTTTTTATTTTTAATTTTTCATTAATGCATTAATTTTTGTAATATTATTAGAAGCATTATTGTAGTCCTTACTAATAATAAATTTTATTTATTAATGAGATGTGTTTCTTTGCCCTTTTTTCATGCAGTAATGGAGAGACGGTTTGGCGTGATATTTGAAAGTTACGGTTTTGAGAGTGATATAGCTTACAAAATGTTACATTTCATGCTTAATAATTATGGTTGGCTAGTTAGTAGTCTAGTTAAATATTGGGATAGAGGTATTGAAAGATTGGTCAGATCGTGACATATTACTTTAATAGTACATTTATTTAGAACTAGCATTGCCCGCGGTTCCGCCCGCGTTCAGAAGTTTAAAATCAAACTCTTAGGTTTTACATATTAGTATACTCTTCTATTACAGTTTTTGTATTTTTTCTCAGAAAAGAGACATTTTACCTCGGTAAAAATTATCCTATAATATGTTGACCCGGATAACCAGCTATCACCATACCAAATTTTATCAAAATCCCTCCAGTGGTTTTTCTGTGATGCGGTAACAGACAGACAGACAAACAAAAATTCTGAAAAACTATAGATGCGGCCTCTATATCGATAATAATGTATATTTCAATAAGATTTTTCAAAAAATATTTAATGTACAGATTCAGCTTAGTTACAATTTTATTATATGTATAGAATAGGTTGGGCACACACTGAAGGCGCACTTTATAATATATACAGGCAGTGCCACCTTTTGTCAAATTTCATTACTATTAGAAGCATACTCGTATGTATTACTCTAGGTCATAGTCTACCTGTGTAAATAGTAATAAACATACATACACATATAAACTTTCAATTTTATTATAATAGTGTAATTACCCAATATACATTGACAGTTGGCTGTTTCCCCTTCGTCACGTTACTTTTTTAGAAAAAATATTATTTCCCAGCAAAATTTTCCAAGCAGTTGCTAAAGTAGTGGTTTTAGATTAAATTTGAAAAAATCCTATTTACCTACATCGTCACAAAAAAGAGGTTGTCTTAATTTCAGCTTTTAAGGTCCAGCGGTTTGGTCTTGTCGAAATTAATGAAGACATTTAAGTACATATTAGAGACTAGACTGTTCGTGGCTTTGTAATTACTGTCTTTTCGTTTTTATTCTGATTTTTAGTCGGAAAATTTGAGTATTTGTTTGAATAATTTTTAAATAGAGTAAAAAAAAGTGGGCTACTCATTATGAAGCGTAGTTTTTATATTTGAATTTGAAGTTCTGCTACAATAATCATATGATATTAGTGCGGGTACTGAATATCCTGTAATTTTAAAACATCAAGTATATATAATTATGTACTATATATTACATTATATTTATATATTATATATTTATATATATATATATATATATATATATATATTTATATATATATATATATTATATATATATATATATATATATATATAAATATATATAATAAGTAAATCAGGGTAGCAGATAGAAAAGAAAGTTCTATTTAGTTATTTAGATTTAATTTTATTTTGCTAAGTAATATAGTTGAGATCTTCACAACTATTTACATTACCTACCTATACTAGTTTTTGTACATATTTATTGTTTTATTAAATGATTAAGAATTAAAGAATAGTTGATATTTTTGTGTTTTTAGTGAAGTTTTTTTTATTTATGTAATATATCTATACCTACATATAATAAAATTCTAACTAAATCGAATCTGTACATTAAATATTTTTTGGAAAATCTTATTGAAATAGACATTATTATCGATACAGAAGCCGAATCTGTAGTTTTTAGAATTTTTGTTTGTCTATCTGTATATCTGTCTGTCTGTCTGCCTGTTACCGCATCACAGAAAAACTACTGAAGGGATTTTGATGAAATTTGGTATGGTGATAGCTGGTTATCCGGGTCAACATATAGGATACTTTTTAAAGCGGGAAAATGTCTCATTTCTGAGAAAAAATACAAAAACTGCAATGTAAGAGTATCCTAATATGTAAAACCTAAGAATTTGGTTTTTGGTCATCTGAACGCGGGCGGAGCCGCGGCCAATGCTAGTTATGATATAATTTGAGTAAGACAAATGGCAAAGAATATTTTATATTGAAGTAAGATGCATTAAATATTTCATCGTGCTAAGTGCTGCTATCTCTCCGGTGGACAACCCTATGGACAAAAACGACTCAGTCGCACTAAATCTGTCAACCGATCATTTACCTTGGTCTTATTGGTTTCTGCGAGAATACTGGGTATTGTCGGTACAAATGGCGCAATAAATATGAATTACACATCGGTATTTACGCTTTCTAAGCCGTAAAAATGTCCTTGTGGAAGCAAAGTTTTGGAAAGTACTTTTTTATAAACGAATCTCTTAAATCAATTTTAACTTAACATTATAATTCTAATAAAAATTTTATTTGTTTAATAGGACACTATTTTTTGTTACTACGTTTGAATCTCAATTGTTATACAAATTCTAGCAATACTTAATTCTTCAAAAGAGATCGACTGTAAATATTTGCATGAAACGTGCATTCACTCACTTTGACTGTAAATTATTAGGACCTTATCAGTCTTGGGTCTCTAGAAATAAAGATCATAGTTGATTAAAGTGTAGTGGGTATAGTTCGTTGTAACTGAGTCCTGTCGGCTTTTGCTTCTTCGAAAAGTAATTCTCTGTCGAACACAGGCGGCTAACTTGTTTAAGAAGCTTACATGGCATTTATTAAACATAGGCGAAGGTAAATCCTTAACGTACCTACACTTTGTACGCGAATGGGAGATAAAAAATGTTTTATTTGCGTTTACCTTTACAATAATGTTTAGCAAAAATGAAAAATTGATAAATATACGATATGCGAGTCTTTACTATACTTAATAATATATTTTTAAAGAGGTTATGTTAAAAATTTAACTTAGGACCGCAAATGCGTCATATTTCCGAATTCTTTATACATGCATACATGAAACGGTAAGATGGCAATCAAGGAGAACGGCCTTAAATTTCGAGCACAATGAATCACACAAATCTAGATGTTCTCCCCTTTGACATTTCAAAGTCATATCCCTGTCGGATATCAGTTGCCATTATAAGTAAGCACACATAACATTGGGTATATCTACAGCTTAGGTGAGGCACTCATGAATTATGTAAGTGTACACTGTACAATAGTGTATAGACCTTCCATGTTCAGTTATTGTAATTTATTTTTAAACCTATATTTTTTATAGTTTAAGTTTTATCTATGCATATAATAAAATTGTAACTATGCCGAATCTGTACATTAGATATTTTTTGGAAAATCTTATTGAAATAAACATTATCGGTAAAGAGGCCGAATCTATAGCTCTTAGAATTTTTATGTCTGTCTGTCTGTTACCGCACCACAGAAAAACCACTGGAGGGATTTTGATGAAATTTGGGATGATGATAGCTGGTTATTCGGGTCAACATATAGGATACTTTTTACCTAAATACAAAAACTGCAATGTAAGAGTATACTAATATGTAAAAACTAAGAATTTGGTTTTTGGTCACCTGAACGCGGGCGGAGCTGCGGGCAATGCTAGTAAACTATATTTTATAATTTATATGTATATATTTAAAAATGAATAAACCTTTGAAAAGTAAATATATAGTATTATTTAATAATAGTTCATTATTAGATAGCGCTGCATAGCGATAATAAAAGTATAGGTAAGTATCATAACTAATGAATCAACAGTTAGAACTCTATCCAACTTAATACATTACGACGGTTTTTAGAACGGAAAGCGTTCCCAATGAGTGGTTTTATCATTTTACACTGTCGCAATCAATTAATTTTAACAATGCCTTATTCAAAAGTTTATGTGATCCTCTGACCTATTAATATTGTAATCAGGCACTTATTAGTTGTTATTGGTAGGTCAATTTTTGAATGTAGTAAAATTTCAATGAACAAATAGCAATTATTATTCCTGTTTATTTAGGGAGAATATTTTCATTACTGTTCTTTTATCTAAGCCTAGAAAAACGTAAATAACTCGCTGAAATCGAAAACTCAAAAATAGTAGGTACTTGTTGGGCACGGTTCTATTTCTATTAAATATGAAATTATATAAAGATGGACTCTAAATTACGTATGAACTTACAATTTAGTGGTGGTACCTATGTGATGATAAATGTTAAGTAAGGTTCCTTTTAAATATCGTAAAACTTAAAAAAATGTTTTGTGTGGAATTTCAGTTACACATTTGAAATGTCAGTGTTATTTGACTGTTTTATGTTCATGTCAAAATTATATACTCATGGGTATTTAGGTCTAGAATAAATCGAAGACTAAAATAGGTAGGTTTCTTCAAATTTAAACTATGTTGGTGGAAGTTTACCTATGATTTGTTCAAATACGCTCGGCTGAATCGAGCTCGAGTGCGCCGTCATGATAATATCGATATCGCTCTTTACCGCTGCTCTGCTCACTTCCAATACGGTGACTTGTTTACAAAATTTGCGTTTAAATGGTGGCTATAAACAGTGATCCTAATTTGGAAACACAATTTAACACGCGACTCAAATATGTTTGTGTATTGGACCATTGAGCATCGATAGAACTTTATGATGATGTGGCCTTTTTGTGACTTTGTAAATCTTTTATAACTTACACTTAAAAACCTTTTATAAGTAATTAATTCAATTACTTAGATATTGTTTCTTTTTTTCGATTTACAACTATCCTTTCAATTGAAATTATAATAATATTACAGCAAACATGGTCATGGGAAAGACTAAGGTAGACGGTGTCTACCCACAAAATTATACATTAATTTGGAAGAAATAGACAAAATGGATAAATTTGAAAAGATAGTGTCATTTAAAATGTCAAATATACACGTAAATCTAAAAAAATATTGGAACTATCCCATAATGAATTAAATAAAAATCATCAATGACCTGTAAAATCGCCCTTTCCGGGGAAGTTATTTTGAATCACAGCGTGATAAACATAAATTAATTACAAAAATATGATTGCTTCTCTGTGGTCACTTGATTCTGTTATGTACTTATAATTTACACATTTTTGACTGTCTTCAAAAAATAAGGAAGAAAAAAAGAAGAATTTCTTCTAAAGCTTCTAAGCTTTCGATTAAATAGGTAGATAGTTATAATTAAGAAGATGTATCTCCTATGCTTATTATATATTTATTTTAAAGTGCTGTGGATCTTTTTAGTTAAAAAGTAATATTTGTACTTTGTAACATATTGAACAAAGATCAATGAACTAAAGCTTTGTGTGACGTCGTTCTTATACCTTTCTTTACGCCTTTAATTCTCCGAATGGAGACAATGTACGTAATTGTAGAGTCCCCTTCTTCAATGACTATTAGCTAAATTGTTGATTGTTATAGAACAGTTTTGTATAACATTTCGAAGTATAAGCCCACACCTTATTTTTAATGTAAATTTTAAGAGCAATTTAATATAATAATAAAAATTTGATTTAAATATCTAACTATTTACTTGAACTTAATGTATCATATACGAATTATAAAATTACAGTAAATTATAGTAGTAAATTATACAATTTTAGTAAAAAAAAATTCTGAGTAGGCAAGAGTAGCTACTAAAGTCAACTCGCGTTTGCCCGGGGCTTCACTAGTGTCTCGTTAAAATCCTTTAAAAACAGGTTAATTCTGGAGATTAATCTATCTCAGATAGGCAAACAAATTTTTAATGGTTATTTGCGGTTTTTTATGTAACAAATAACTATTTGAATTCAATATGGTATAGCTTTTTACATATTACAGACTAGCAGAACCCGCGGCTTTGCTCGCGTTAAAACAATTTTTTAACTAATTTTCATAAGGACTTATAAAAAAGTTGTTAAAATATCAAAAGAATATTTTCAATCACCTATGTGTTCATATTATGAACAGTATTTAAAATATGTGTAGTTATTCTGTAGTATGTGTACTGGTATATACCAGTTATCCAGTTCGCCACGTTTTGACCGATCTGACCTTTGAAATTCCTACGATATTCGATCGATGGTGAACGATGGCATTTGTGGTTCGGCTTTGGCTGTCTAGGTAATGAATAAGCAGTACCTATCGGTCGAACATCTTAAAATTCATAATTAAATTCAGAACAATTTGAATGATTCTATAAATAGCCTTATGAAGATAAGTTATAGGTATACTAAAATATGAAATTTCAAATTAAAATTACGTAATTAAAATATATGACAAATAATTAGATAATATAAGTATGAAATGAAAATTATGTCGATTTTATATAAATTATTTACAATGAATTTAAAAACTACAAATTATGCTATTAGAAAATTGAAGGTAATAAGCTATTTATTCACTTTAATTTATATATTATCAAGTTAAATCAATAAACCTTTAATACTTTATTATTTAATGATTTACGCAACGGCACTGTTTTTAAACAATTGAAATCTCGTAAAGTCTACATGATTAAGATAACATCAATACCATGCTTCAAAGTTATAAACTTAAAAATAACGTAAAAATCGTTGTGTCAAAATGGAGAAAATTTTGTGTAAATAAGTGCTAGTATTTTTTGTACCCGCCATGGGTAATACGAACTCGGGCCAGGGGCACTCCCGTCAGAATAGCAAAAGTAGAAAATGTAGAAGTCTGCCAACATCGCCAGAAGTGAGAAGGTAAGTAATTAATTATAACATCCATCTGTTATTTACAAACTTTCATTTATTAATATGTCAATAATCCATAATATATTATTTTTATTACATTTATATGAACTAGCATTACCCGCGGCTATGCCCGCGTTCAGATGACCAAAAACCTAATTCTTAGGTTTTACATATTAGTATACTCTTACAATGCAGCTTTTGTATTTTTTCTCAGAAATGAAATATTTTCCCGCGGTAAAAAGTATCCTATATGTTGACCACCATACCAAATTTCATCAAAATCCCTCCAGTACTTTTTCTGTGATGCGGTAACAGACAGACAGACAGACAAACATTCTAAAAACTGTAGATTCGGCCTCTGTATCGATAATAATGTATATTTCAATAAGATTTAAATAAAATGTACAAATTCGAATTAGTTACAATTTTATTATACGTATAGATGTTTACAAGAGAACTGTCAGATTAAAATAATGAGTACACAAATAAATAATCTAAACATATTTCAAATACATCATTATAAATCCATATATTCCAAGAATTGAACAATCAAAAGTTATAGCGGTGTTGGCATTAAGAGTCTTGCTAAGTCCCAACAGTATAATAATATCGAAGTGAAAATAGGAGCTTCTATTTAACTTAGCTTGCGTTCTAAAATTGGCTAAACCTGATTCAAGTAACAGTTCGTCGATCTTTTACGATCATCTGTATCATAAATATCGTAAAAGAGAAATATCTTTGATCTTATGTTCTTATGTTACTCGGAAGATGCATCTAAACAACGAAGGTCTGCCTTTTGTTATGCAAGGTGATATTTAGTTTATTCTTAAAAGAAAGTATATACATAAAACCTTTTTATTTGACACAATATGCCTATAGATTTAGTATTAATTTGTAATCAACAATTCTTTTTTTTACCGACTTCAAAAACGAAATGATCTCATCACAATGAGATTATTTCGTACGACCTACAGGTCTTATTTTATATTGTGTTTTATGGGATATTTTCGTGAGCCTATTTTTATTACACTTTTTTTTCATTAACAGATTATAACTCAAGATTGGTTTTAGATAAATTCCATGAAAAAATGTTCACCCCTAAGGACAGACATTTTTTTCTTGGTAACCCTGATCAGGTTTGAATTTCAAAGTCATTTTAATTTTGAATTATTTTCATTTTGTATTTTATATTATTGATTTTGTATTTTATAATAATATTCATTTTGTATTTTATATTTTATATGAATGATTTTTATACACGTATATTTTCATACACGAATATGTTAAGTGTATTTAATGCTTAGTAGTAATTTATACTACGGCATATTCCAAGCGTGACAGGTTTAATTTCCGAGCCGGTCGCCCCGGAAGGTAACGTCACGCGCGTTGCCGTTGATGTCCGATATTTGTTAAGAGAAAATAACACCAGAGTCACAAAAGGTGTTGTCATGAGTAATTGAATATAAATATAAATCCGTACTAATATTATAAATGTGAAAGTGTGTCTGTCTGTCTGTCTGTTTGCTTGGTTGTTTGTTTGTTTGTTTGTTTGTTTGTCTGTCCTTCTTTCACGTTGAAACGGAGAGACGCATTGGCGTGATTTTTTTGTAGAGATAGTTGGAGGGCTGGAGAGTGACATAGGCTACTTTTTACCGTGGGAATTTACCTAATTACCACAGGAAAACACTTTATAATACAAAACAAAAAATCAGAATTACTTGAAACTTGCTCTTCAATAAAATCAAATAAATACATGTTAAAGCATTTTTCGAAATTCATCCTATAAGAGGGTAAAATAGAGGATAAAAGTTGGTATGAAACTACCTTTTTAGAGATTTTTTTTGTAGTTTTAGCGCGAGCGAAGCGGCGGGTACTGCTAGTTTTGAATAAAATACATCCCACTAGTTAATGTAGATATGTTGCATTTTACATTTACTTGAAAGGTTTGCATGAAAGATTTTTTATTTTCTAATAAACTTCTACCCCTGTGGTTCCCCCCTATCACACGCGTGTCAAGTATCTGTTGCGCAAAGACATGTCAAATGACACATTGCGCGCGCGCCGCCAGATGTTCATTGTTTAGGTTTGTTCTCTTGTAAAGATACAAAGCTTTAATCACAAAGGACTAAGAAGACTGGATAAAACAATCTAAGCTAAGAAAAACATAGGCTCCTTCTCACCGTCGTGATTAAAGGCTACTGTTAAGTGATGCTTAATCACACGGTAAATGACTCATGTTTGATACATTTTGGAGATATACATTTTAATTATAGTTTTATAGAGAAAGTTTGTTATGTTCGAAATTATTGATAATATTTGTATAGGTAGGTACTACTAACAATTTCAAATTCTAGCTCATCTAAATTTTATACGCTAAAAGACGTTTACAATTAATGTAAAAAATCTTCCAAAAATAAGTTCAGTAAATACTATACGTATAGTATTATATTATGATCTGTGACTATACTTTATAACTGTGAAAATACGGCTACTAATGCCATCTCGTGAGGAGCGGATGTATTAAGAGCAAATAATTTAAAGCGCGCGCGCAATACATTTTTCAATAGTTAATTCAATTATTAGGAACCGATTATAAAAGTAAAAAATTATATATAAATTACTTCTTTCAATCTAATTTAACTAAAATATCATTTTAAATTTTAAAAACATTATTTATATATTTTTTGGGCTTTAGAAATTTGTGTAACTGTATAATATATTTCCCCTTTACAACTAATCATTTAAATCATTTTAACTGGTACGGACAGTTTTTAAACAAAAATATCTTTTCGGAATTCGCGAATTTATTTAGATTTTTAGTATCCGACGTTTCAAATGCTTTACAGCAATCATGGTCACGGGAGAGACAGTCTCGAAGAGATAGTTTTATTTAAAAATGTCAAATATTCGCGTATATCTGAGAAAGTACTATGGTACAGACAGCTTTTTTCATGATTTAAATCCCGTATCCTAATTTGCTAAGTGAAGCAGTCTGCATATTTCGGTACCTTCTATTTAGTAATTAGCTTATTGATACTTTGCAGACAGAGCTTTTAGGATGATTAGTGTCTATTTTAGATCTGTATTTCATCATCTTAGTTCATTACCTAATTTAATGTAATAAAAAGTGTAAAAATATAAAAAAATCTAACGTATTAAAATTAATTTTATTTGTGCACACGTGCTACCACTAATTGTCCAAAAGGAATAAAGTAAAATATTCTATTTTCAATCAATACTTTTGATTATTTCAGTCATATTTAGCGTACCTACTAAAAATATTAGAATGCAGACTGCTTTTCTAGTCGTCTATAGCGGGGACTGATTTCGTGTGATATTAGATATTGTGTATTTATTATTTATTTAAAACTATTGTTATTGATCAAGTTGACCTTTAATTTGATTTATAAACACAACCATAAAGAAATTAATCTTTCAAGCCGTATGGTCGTCATGCATTTACATGAAGCGAGTATTCCTTAACAGGCATGAAATATATTATCATAATATAGACAAGAATACTTGTATGTAAGGAGATAAAAGCACTATGACGCACTAAAGATTTAATGTTACGAATATACTTAAACCAAAACAGTTCATTTGTGCAATTATTGTAAATGTGATCGCTTTATCTCTTATTTTATACGCTAAACGTTGTAGCTACAACATTGTAGCGTTTGTAATCGTTACATTCATGATATAATAGTTCCTTGCCGCTAAATTATATTTGTTATCATATTTTACACTTATAAATATATTTAAAAATTATAAAAAAAATGTTATGAGAAAAATTAAAGTTTTCTTGTTATTTTTGTACAATTTTAAAATTTAGTACCTACTGTTTTTGCGGGTTTATATTGATTTTTGTTTCCCAACGTTATTCAATATGACAACATCCAAAGCTTTAGAGCCAAGATTGTCATGGGAGTAACTAAGGTTTTCCATGTCTCAAAAGTTATCATATAGTACTTTAATATTTAAAACTAGTTTATATTTATAGTTGGTTCTTTGTTCCCAGACAAGTGTCGGTGCTGCAGACGTCGATACCGCTGCCGGCGTCGGCGGCGGCGGTGCGACGCGCTCCGCCGGACAAGCGACCCCTGCCTGCTACTCCGATACATGGTGAGAGGTTTTAAATTAAATATGTCAGGACATTAACACAAAACACCATCTAGTTCCATGGTAAGCTACGAGGCTTGTGTTATGGATACCAGATAGTTGATACACTACACATATATAACTTTAAAATACATACATATTATAAATATAAACACTCATGACTGGAGTACAAACATTCGGACTCGAGGGACTCGAACCCGCGACCACTGGGGCAGCAAGTAGGGTCACTACAAACTGAGCCAAACGTGTCGTCAAATAATATAATTATAATAGGATGGCCTTACGGCGGGACTTACTCTTGCTTAGCTCGGGTACGTGCCTAGGTGCCTGACAGTAGCCTATGTGTTACTCCAGACCATAGTTTAGCTGTGTACTGTGTGCTAAATTTCATC
The DNA here is from genome assembly GCA_921882275.1 of Brenthis ino. NCBI lineage: Eukaryota > Metazoa > Arthropoda > Insecta > Lepidoptera > Nymphalidae > Brenthis > Brenthis ino. The sequence goes on along the minus strand of OV170223.1, from coordinate 13,241,925 downwards.
CAAATCCGTCCAGTACTTTGAACGTGAAGGATTAAGAAACATGCACACATATAAACTATCGCATTTATAAAAGTAGTCAGATTAATACGTGAAGTGAAAACTTTTAACCTTTTTTAACCATACTACGTTACGCGCAAGTAAGAGTTTGAGTTATTATATAATTAAAGTTTATGATGTACTGCAGAAATATATAAAGATAGAAGAGTTTGTTTATCTGCACGTGCTAATCTTTAGAAGTGAAGTCATACTCGAATATTTTTTTTTGCATTTTATATGTTATGTATATAAATTTAATTAATTCAATCTTTTTGTCTATTTATTAATAAAGGTTACATACTCATATGTACGAGTATGTACCTATAAAGTGTATCAAATAGATTATTTCCTTTTGCATCAGATACTTGTTTATACCTTGTTTTGGCACTTTATATGTTGGCTCAAAAGTCTCATACAATATCGTATTCGCAAGATAAGTTAACAGTGGTCAAAGGTCATGGAATTCGGGTTTTTATAATATAACTGTAAGCTATATTTTTACCATTATATTTTATAGCATTCTGATTCGCATTCATTTGACAGGAAAAAATAGAAAATTCATGAAATACTCGTACACCTTCATCGCTTTCATCAACCTTTGTTCGCTTTCTCTCACACAGATGAAATAAATCTAAGTCAAGATAGCGAAAATAAATTTCCTATGGCAATCTGATAAACGTTAATAATCGCTTCAACTAAGTAATAAAACAAATATTACAGAAGCTCAAGCTAGGATATTACAGTAACTCAAATAAATTTTGAAATCATATTCCTTTTAGTTTTGGGTGATTGCTGTATTAATAATATTTTGGATTTATTCTACCTTCACGCACTTTCCTTGCGGTGCAGATTGACGTCAGTATCAAAACATTACGTGTTGACAATGGGTTGTCTACACCATAGTTTGTCAGTCAGTCGAGAATATATGTACATTCTAATAACACTTTTATTTACTCTATATGGGGATCGAACCGGTCATCCCATGAAATTAGCAATACCAATCAGTAAAAAAGGTTTAACTTTTAATATATACTAAATGAAACTTATTAAAAAAGCTTTTAATAATGTTATTTAACTATGCAAAGTTAATACCTAACTTAATACCTTTCACGTTGTGGAAACCGTCCTTGAAAATTCACATTTGAACTATAGTTAGTTTACGATATGATTCACAATGCTGTATTTGCACAGTGACAAATACAGAAACTACAAACAGACTTGCAAATAATGCTGCACTGCACGTGTACGTTGATATTATCACATACCGACTGCTGTGTTATTCTATTGTAAGTAAACTCAACTTTCATGAAACTGGTTTCATACTTTATTGGCTTTTAGTCATTTTAATTGAGTATTGCATAAACAATTTAATGTTTATACGAAATAAATAATATTTCATATATATAAGATACTAGTAGCATTTAAGATTTACGATCTAGTCATATTATAATCTTATAATACGTTCATAATTGTTAAAGTACATTTTAGATAGACATTCTTGCTATACCAATCGTATTAAAAACTCTTCTTTAAATTTACTTTGTTGTCTAAATAAAATAAAAAGAAAATATCTGAGAAAGCTACATTTCATCAGTCGTGAAGTAGCGCTTCAGACCACTTAGTGATGAGACAATTGAGTGAGATTGAGAGGAACAACATACCTAAAGCTTTATTCACTTAGTCGCTAACGTTATCCATTTAGAGTTAGGCGTTAAATAATAACTCATTATGAAATTAACTATAGTTATTGATATATTTAAATAATAAAGTATTACATGCTATATATAATATGATTTTTAAAGTGAACGTGCGTTCTTCTATTTCACAGAAATAATTAATGAAGCCGTGCTTTTCCTTCCTTAGATTGAGTAAAATAATATTTTTGTGAATATTAGTATTATGTATGTCACAAAATTATGCATAATAGGCATATTATATTAACGCAACTAGCATAGCCCGCGGCTCCGCCCGCGTTCAGATGACCAAAAACCAAATTGTTAGGTTTTACATATTAGTATGCTCTTAAATTGCAGTTCTTGTATTTTTTCTCAGAAATGAGACATTTTCCCGCGGTAAAAAGTATCCTATATGTTGACCCGGATAATTAGCTATGACCATACCAAATTTCATCAAAATCCCTCCAGTGGTTTTTACGTGATGCGGTAACAGGCAGATAGACAGACAAAAATTCTAAAAACTATAGATTCGGCTTCTGTATCGATAATAATGTGTATTTCAATAAGATTTTCCAAAAAATATTTAATATACAGATTCGGCTTAGTTAGAATTTTATTATATGTATAGACGATAAGTTTTAAGATTCGGTTAGCGTCCCTATGATCGTATACTTACGCGGTAGGCAGATGCATTGCCAGTTAATGTGCACTACTCGTCGAGCGCGCTCTTGTATGGCGATTGATAAAACCAATTTTTAAATAAACATGAAGTGATAGTGCTATATTTGAGTTGTGTATATAATAAAAATGTCGGTGTGAAATACGATATAATAGTTAGTGGTTCAAATATTAGAGAATCTGGTCGCAATTATATCTTCAGGATGGAACACATAAGTTTATTGTAAGTTTATTTTTAGATAATGCATATGTGGATAAAATTAAGTCTTAACACATTATAGAAGTAATTGTTGTTTAGTTATTCTATAAAGTTTTAATTGTAAAATGTTATTGTTTTTAAACTTTATTTATTTATAAATAAATAAATATGTTGGGACATTAACACACAGCACCATCTAGTCCCATGGTAAGCTACGAGGCTTGTGTTATGGATACCGGATAGTTGATACACTACACATATATAATTTTAAATACATACACATTATAAATGTAAACACCAACGACTGCGCGGGACTCGAACCCGCGACCACTGGCACAGCAAGTACACTGGCACTACAAACTGAGCCAAACGTGTCGTCTTTATTTATATTCAATACATTACGAATGTAACGTAAGTACTTAGTGATTATGAAACTTTTTCTGCAGATAAGAGGGTAGATTGTTAATCATCTTTAAATATTGACAGTTTATTAAATAACATTAATTTTGTCTTTATTTAGCTTTTGTTTACGTTATTCACTAACTTCATTAATTTAAATATGAAGTAGGTACATTTTTGGTGCTTATACAGTTCATTAGCCAGAGATGGTTAGCGATGATTCGCCGCTTTCTCCAGACGAATTCCTTGCTTATTAACAATCGTACCTAATTAAGTATCGTTAAATGCGTAAACTTTATTTAATTTTTGTATTATAAGTTTTATTATTCATATTTAGATATGAATTTGGTTTTTATTGTTGAAATATTTTTTTATACTAATTATTTTCTTTTGTTCACATTTCTATGTTTTGTTATTTGTCGGTTTTTTATGGATGTTCACCGATTACTCGAAGACGCTTGAACCGATTTGGAAATACTTTTTTGTTTCAAAGGGTATAACTTCCTAGGCGGTCCTATATAAATTTTATCGAAATCTGTCGAGTGGTTTGTAATAAAATCAACAATAAATATATTTTTTTAAATAAATAGTTAAATCGAAAATGTTATTAAAAAACTTTCTTCTTACAAATTACCTGCTTATTACGTCTACACTAAAAGTAGAAAAATAAAAACTTAAAAAAAAACGCCTACAACAATGGCCTACAATATTTTAATATATGAATAATCAAATAGGTATCGAATATCGTATTTGACGTAGGTATCGAAATATATTAGATTTGCTTGGCATTGGCTGGCACCGACTTCGAAAATATCTGATTAGATATCTATTCCAAATGAAAACCTCCGTTTAATTATTTTTTACATTTTAGTGCTTGGAATTCGGTTTTTATATTGAATAAAATCTTTTGATAAAATAGGCAAAGCAGGCTAAACGTAATGCTAAAGAGTTTCGATTGGGTAAGATAAGACGACATGTAATCTATTCTAGTATCCTTTCATTAGTCGATCTAGTTTACAAGTGGACGCTGTTGTTAAAGTGATGGATCGGCGAATAAACGGATGTTGTGCGCTTGATTGAGATTATTCGCTCTCATGACGCAGGACTTCCTTTTAACTCGCATACACTCACGTCGAATAATGTCTTCAGTCTTGTACATATATGTAAAGTACAATAATATTATAAAAAAATGGTCAAGTGTGAGTTGGAATTGCGCACCGAGTGTTTCGTGAACATAATACATATAAATATTTATATTGAATGAGCCCTTAGCGGTAGTCACTCTTGCGTAGCCAGTTTCACAATAACTAATTTCACGTCAATTTTGATATTTGGCTACCTACTAATTATAGTTTAAGAAAGAATCAAAAAATTAGGATAGGTAGATCAACCGAGTGGCGATGTAGGCTCAGTAAAAGGGTTCCAAATAGAACCTATACTCGCGGAACAATTAAATTAAACGAAAAACATTTAAGGTAGCTTATTTTTAAATAAATCAAATGTAAAATAATGTGTATCTATTATGTTATAAGTTCTAACCAGTGGCGTCTCATTGACTGTGATATAATATTTGTATAAAAGTAATTACATCTTGTCAATAACCATGACGACCTTCGTAGCAGTGCTACCGTATCAGACTGTTTATTAAATACTAGCGACTCACCCTCGCTTCCCTCGGGTTCGTCCCTACTTTAATTTCCAATACAAACTTTCATCTCCATTTAAACCCACTTAAGGGGCGATTTCCGGGATAAAAAGTATCCTATGTCCTTCCCAGGGTCTCAAACTATCTTCTTAACAACTTTCATCTAAATCGGTTCAGTAGATCCAGAGATTAGCCCCTACAACGTCACAAACTCACAAACTTTACCTCTTTATAATATTAGTAAAGAATCGCGCAGATAATTGTTAAATTTAGCTCTTAGGGTAACACAAATCGATTAGAACTGGGTTTCTATAGTTTTTCAACTTGACTTTATATAGATATGTAAACTAAGAAATTTACCTATTTAAAATATGCATTTCTAAAAATATCAATATCGATTCTCTATGAGTTGATATTCGTTATGTTGTGTTATCGTATGTGTAAAGCATATTATTGTGTAATGTTTAACACCGATTGTTAATTAATACGATTTTATGTTTTTTACAATATTAATACAAATTTTATTTAGAAAAAAAAGAAACAGTTTTATTCGATTAATTTTGTTTATTCAATTTCACTATCTAATAGTATCATACTATTTTTAACATTTATAAAATTAAATTAATTTAGCTGACGACTTTTTGCAATAAAAAATGTTTATATATTGTGGTATGATAAATGATATAGTAATGGTTTTGTGAATTTATTGAAAAAATGATACATACCTATTTGAAAAAAGGAAATGATTGCCATATAGACGAATTAATATGTATAGTAATTTAAAATTGAATTTAAAAAATCACGTAGGAATATTACAGCTGTAATTCTTTGTTAAATAAAGTACCTATGTTACTATGTATAAACCTATATCTAAATAAATTAATACACTAAAACAATGTTCCAAGTAAAAAGTTTTATTAAACAAATTATATAACTTTTCTTTAACTCACATTGCACAAGTCAGCTGAATTTATTCTATTGGTGGAGATTATATTTTCGTGACTGTTTTGGAACTAATGAAACTAGCTGACATTTTGTAGGCTGTATATTAATATTGAACACAGACTAAATAGTAAATAGTGCTTAATAGGTCGAAGGTACTTTGGAGTTTTTCCGATAGCAATCCGCTCAGTTTCAACGCCAATGAACATAATATCATAAAATTGTTTGAAATCAATATGCCTACTATTAAATTATTACGAGAAAAATATACTTAGTGAGTTATATATTTTATTTGGGATTGCCTAAAACAATTTTTAGAAATATATGTGTGGAAGTATGTGTCAACCAGTTATCGATATAATGATTAATAATTATAAATTAAAAATTTAAAAACCACCTACGCAAATTAATTGTTAGTTAACGATTACACTGGCACGCTCGAAACACTTTAATCGAGTAATCATACGCCAAAATTCCTTATATTATTTTGAAAAAGAGCTGATACTCTTACATTTTTGGACCGATATTAACCAAACATAGCGAAGAACCACCGCAAGGAAACTGGCTTTCAAATGAAAAAAACCGCATCGAAATCGGTCCATCCGTTTGAGAGCTACAATGCCACAGACAGACACACACACAGACAGTCACACACACAGACAGTCACACACACAGACAGACATCAACGTCAAACTTATAACACCCCTCTTTTTGCGTCGGGGATAAAAAAATGTACAGAAATAAAAATATATAATTTATTTACAATGGCTTCAATCGGTTGATCATCATACCTACTATTAAATTACATCACATATAAAATACAGAAATTATTCGGAAATATATCATTGAATTGTACTCTTAATTATATACATAATTCTATATTGTCATAAATAAATTTTGTTTTGAATAAAATATTTGATCATTTATGTATAATTTTTGCTCTAATAACAAATACATGAGCTTTCCCAAAATAAACAATGTTGTTTCGAGTAAGGAAAATCAATAAAGAAACTGTTTATGGCTTGTGCCCCTATTGTCTTTCCATATGTGCCAAACTAGGGTTCTATGCTCATATGCATGACGTCAAGTTATTATTATTTTTTAAACATTGCACCGATCAATAGGGCCAACCAATTTCATTTGGTCTCGAATGGTCAGCTGTCTGTCCCTTAAATTGGATACTTTGGTAAGGGTCGGAAAGGGTCGCGTAGATCAAAATAAAATTGTTTACAATAGCGCATTATACTGTTTCGGTGACCTAACAATCAGTATACCGTGATCCGTATGCGGGCCACCCGTGTTGTATTAAATATACCATTGTACTTATCGTTAAAGTTGACAGGGTATAGATAAAAATATTTACTAAAGGATAACCTTTTAGATAAGCTTTTATTTGAGGTATTTACTAATAATTATTATTTTTTACAGGGGGAAAGAGTGGGTTTTCGGCTAGTTCAAGTCGGTCAACAAGTCCTTTGGGTCAAGGAGCAGTCAGCTTTATTCCTCGAGCACCGGCTTCATCATCAGGGTTTGTTTTTATATTTCTTACAAAGAAAGTAATTATATATATGGTTTCGTAATATTTAATTTAGTAAATTCAAAGATCAAAATAAAAATGATCAATATTTTCATTGAAAAATAATTTATTTTTCTTTTTCAGATCAAGACCTAATTCATCATTACTAGCTCCTGGTAGTAAAATTCCGTCGACAATAACTCAATCTCCTCAACATTCACAAAATATAAGTAGCCAAAATGGTACACCTACAAAACAGTCTATGCTAGATAAATTAAAACTATTTAACAAAGACAAAGTAAGTAGTGAAAAACAAAGTAGTAAAAGTACAGCCGTATCGAAGCGCACTAGTTCTTCCAGTGGTTTTTCATCTGCAAAGAGTGAAAGATCAGACTCTAGTTTAAGTCTCAATGAATCTACCAACGCAACAAGTACACATATCAAATCTTCTAACTTAGTAGGACCTAAATGTGTGAGACAACAAAACGATATTTTATCAAAAGACAAATCGGCTAATAAACATGTTAAGTCAAAGTTAGTTAATACAAAAATTACTAAAGAACCTTCGACGATAAGTAAATCTAATGTTAAATCAAGTAGTAATGATAAATCAAGAAACAGTCCCAAGCTACCAGCACGAGATAAAGATTCAAAATTAGCAGCACCGAAATCTGTTAGTAACACTAAGTTAAATCAAATAGAAGATCATCCAAGGAGTTCTAAGAATAAATTAGAGCCAAAAATGGTGAAACCATCTGGGAGCCAAATGAAACTAACTGATCAACGTATGGAAAATACCGCAGATGCCAAAACTTATGAAAACACAAAACATCAATCTAATCAAGTCCAATCACCTTCACAATCTAATGGACCGCCAGTACCATTACAAAATCATACTGGAATTCCTAAACCTACTGCTGCTGTTAAAGGTACATCGAAAATTTCAAAAGACGAAAGACATAATATTTTGAATAAGAGTACAAATAGTCAATTAAGTCCTATACAGAGCAACTCTAGTTTAAATTCTACAAATAATGTGAATGTCCATCCGTTTTCTCGGGAACAGTCTAATGTAAGCAAAGAAGTATCTCAAAAACAAACGTTAGCGGTATCTCCAATGCCAGTCGTTAATTCAGGTATTCAAAATCAAAATTCACAAATGTCAGAGAGTTCACATTCGAATTCGACCCATAGCACTACTGGGCAACAGTCTAATTCTAGTGATGGCAGTGTTATATACCGTCCATCGAGTGAATCGGGTTCTGAAATATCAAAAGGAAGTAATATGACCTCAAACAAACGACTTGACATGAATGCAGCTTATATTAACGACGTTATCAATGAAGCTGAAATATCAGAGAAGGAAGCCGCGCAAAAAAGACCTAATGACAGGTCTGCCCCAAAACCTATATTTGACCCTAATAAGACATTAACAGAATATGAGAGGAATGATAGTCGCTCAAGTACGCCTTCGCACTGTCGAGATAATTCGCTTGGTGAGGAAGAAAACCCTTTAATGAACGTTTTGCCAATGAGACCTTTGCTGCGTGGTTACAACAGCCATCTGACACTGCCAATGCGAACATCAGGCTTAGGACAGAAAAATGTTCCAGGATATACCCACCACGCAAATACTGTCAAAGCTAATTTCGGAAGGGAAAACATGAGTTTACGTGAGCGTATGAATTACGGGGCGGGGTTTTCTAACCCCGACTATTGTGACCTTGAAATTGCCTCCGGCTATATGTCCGACGGCGATTGCTTGAGAAGAATAAATGTAAGCGAAATGGACTGTGGACGGAACAACGATATTATGGATGGATATATGTCTGAAGGTGGAGCATCACTGTATGGTCGTCGGATGAACTACCAGCAACCTTCGCAGTTCCAACAGCTCGATGAAAGGTATTTAATTTTTTTTATTTTATTAATATATTTTTAGATGAATCTAGTAAAATATCTTGAAAACAATAGGAGGCAAAAAATGATAGCTAAGTTCGTTGAGAGGAGAACTCACTTATAATTGAAATTAAAACGCTCCCTGCAGGCATGAGATTCATTGCCGTAATGGGAACGCGAGAGTTATGTTTGCGCTTTTATTATACCAAAAGATAGTATTTATCGTATATTTTAAATTCAAATAACTTTTAGGTAAATACGTTTCTTTAAATGCAACAATTAACGCTTATATTGACAATATTGATGGATTAAACTAGGTACTTATCATTTTAAAACATTGTTATGCAATCCACAAGTGGTTGACCCGCCTCCCTTATTTTCAAATAAAATCTTTTGAACTCGTGTGTGTGTATGTGTGGGTGATGTATACTGAAAGAATTTTATTCTATTTAATTTTTAAACAAATATTATATATAACTTTAGTTAATTTACAAAAATATTTAAAATCACGATATATTAACCTTGTTAGAAATAAAAAGAATATAATATAAATATTTTAATATACTTATTAAAATGACTGAACATAATCTTTTTTAGTAGACCTAGTCAGCAGATTTAGAAAAATTTAGTCTCGACGTAAAAATCTTAAAATTTGTAATTATAAATTAGTGAAACTTTAATAGGTTTAATTTATAATACACATTTTTGATATATTCTCATAATAAAATTAGAAATTGATTAAACTAATAAAAATTAAATATGAAAGAGCATCCCATTTAAGTATATAAACAAGTCATGGTCATGAAACTATTGATATTATTTGGTGTGGTATTGCGTTGACAGTTTGTTAGTATTGAAGCATCCGTGGTGTACCGACCTCCTCTCAGTGAGGACTCATATGGCGCACTCACACTGTCGCATCGCTAGGGGAGAGGGCGAGGAGGCCAAAATCGATACTCCTACGTCTCACCGTCCCCCGCGCACTATTTACCACGCCTCGACCCTAACCACCCCCAATAGTAACACACGATTCAGGACCTTATCCATTACGGCATAGAAGCGCGCTTACTTCGCAAAATAATTACATTTTAACATTTTACTTTGAGTTTTTTTATAATCGTTACTGTAATGCTAGGTCTGTTTATACAATATATCAAGCAAACTTCATTGATTCCTCGAACAGTGAGTATAGGCGCCGAGTGAAAACTAGTTTAAATCCATCAATCGCAAGCTATTAATTGTGATGAATTATTTAAAATAAAAAATGTAAGATTTAAGCGATTATGTAAATGGGTAGTGGAGCCGCTGCGGCGTGCCGTACTCTGCCGGCCGACAACGGCGGCAGCGCGGGCAGGGCGGGCGGCACTCGGCGCCGCGCACTACGGGCGTGCGGGCGCGCCGTCCGCCCGTGCTTTTGTACACACGTGACAAACTTTCCCGATTTTCTATACGGAAAATGTAAATCTGTTAACGGCATCGATCGTCCCGCCGCCAGACGCGCGCTCGAACTCGATCACAGCTGGCGCCGCTGATCTGGACCGCGCTTAACAAAGACTTGACGAGAAAAGATCGCGCCCCTCGCGAATCCTGTGAACTGTGAATCGTCGGATTGTTGGTGTTGCTCGTTAAGTGTAGTAGGTGTCATGCTGGACTCGTATGCGCTGTGCCTTGTGTTTGTGTGTCTTGACTCTGTGAGCGGGAACTTTAACTGAAACTATTCATTTGCTAAAATATTTTTACTTATGCTATTATAATAATTTTGCAGACTTTAGTGTAAGGATAAGTGTTGCCTTGCTATGTGTCTTCGCTTCGCTGTAGACGTGTAATAATATACAACGGTGCTTATACCTTTAGATTAAAAATCTTTTTTGTATTAGAACAATAATATTGAAATAAAATTATAAGAACTTTTATACCTTCGATTTTATCGGGATATGCGACATATTTGGTAAGATATAATTTAGTTATTAGAGTTATAATAAATGATTATCTAAACATAAGGCATTACGCTGCAAGCATCTGGACAATTGCGAAGTCAACGAATTGCTTAGTGACATGTGGTAGCCAGTCCTAACATCTAATAGGCGTAAATCGTAATTATGTCAAATGCTTACTACAGATTAGACAATGTAACTGTAACAATATGTTAAAATAATTCAGTTTACCAACAGTGAAATACATTTCAATAAGTATAGTAACGGGCGATTGGTCTAAGGTTATTACTTCGGCATCTGCAGGGTTATGGGTTGGGGCGGAAATCCCTAGCCTCGACTAGGAAACCCTATTTTAGTTGGATCGTAATACTTACTGTCATATCAACTATATTACGTTTAATTTGGGTCTTGCTCATGTTTAACTTAAACTGCTTTAAATCAATTTATGTGAAAAAAATTGAGTGCTAATAATAATTTGTAAATAAAATTGGACAATTATTGTTGAATTATTTGTCTAAAATAAGTTCGCATGTTTTATGTTTCATGTCCATAAGAACAAGGTCGGGTCTAACGATTTAATAAAATGTTCGCTTCCCGGGCTTGGCTATTAAAATTTTGTTTATGTAAGTGTGCATTGTGTAAACGCTGTGTGTTGTTGGGGTTAGCCGTTAGTGAATCATGCATTCGATTGTTTTGTCGGAGTACTCTGCCAGCTTTCTTCGCTCTCAATCAATGTCCAATATTGACTGAATTTCAACGGAGTTAATATAGAAATAACAATCATAATAATACCAATTATTTAATAAACTAGTCTTACTTATTTATAAGTCAGCACATTTAGGTTAAGCGGAGTTCGTAACTTAACAGTTGTCTATAAATATTTCTCTATGATGAATACATTATGGCTTCTCTATCGATTGTTATCAACCTATTTGTGTTAAACATAATACAGACATAAAAATACAAAGCCGGTACACGATTTGACGTAATCTCTTCAATTAAAACAAATGATATACACACCTAAGTGTAATTAACATCGACAAGTAAATACTAAATATAGGCGTACGTACTTTTAAAGATCAATTGTCTTTAACAATTATCTGTATTAGCATTTCACGTCCGCTTATATTGAATACTTATTGTTTAACACTCACGATTATATTAAAGTAACTATTCATTAAGACTATTTTAGTTTATTTAATTTCAAACTTCGCCTCGATTAAAGCTATGAAAGGATTATTAAACAAAATGAGCAGCAACATGAGCAGATTACGGAGTAAAGAAGGTATTCTCGACGTTTTCACGCAGGATGCTTTTAATTCCGGAAGCTTACTTCGCTCAGGCGAAACTAAAGCAAAAAATTTACACTAAAATGAAAACTCACTGAGAGAATGGAATCATATTTTTGTAACAAAAAGTAAAAATTGTAGAGGACAAATAAAAATCCGGTGTCGGATATTACAGAGGCTGCTTGTTCGCCTGAAATATTAATGAAAACCTCGACTTTGAAATAAACTGAACGAGAAATTGCGAATCCTCTCATAGTACCATTTTGTATGATTACTGAAATATTAAATACTTTTTTAATTTAAATACTTCAATGTCAAATTAAAAATGTCATTTTTTTTCTTTAGTGGCTTAGAGTTGAAAATGTCTATTTATAAATGGAGTACGTTTGACTTTAAGTTTCGACACTTGTAATATTACGAATGATATCTCATATATTTAAACGAGCAACTCTTGTATATATATATAATCTGAATCTCGGAAACGGCTCCAACAATTTTCATGAAATTTAGTACACAGGGGGGTTCGGGGGCGAAAAATCTATTTAGATTAGTCTTTAGTCGGAGAAAACGCGTGTTTTCGAGTTTTCAGGTGGTTTTCTATCGCATTATTCCACACAAAATATGGTCGGTAATTTCGCACATTCTGGCATAAACATCGTGGTCAAGGCGCAAGATCGACAATCATAAATTCGAATCTCGGTCGGATACAAAGTTTTTACTTTTGTCTTTTTTTTGTTATTTTTATATTTATTCAAGTTTTTAGCTTTTTTAAAAAAAAAAAAAGAAAATTGTATTGTAGACCAAACACTCCGAGCGAAGTTCGGTAGCCCAGGTACTTTGAATAATACGCCATGACATACCTATTGATATGTAAAGATGTTTTTTTTTCGTAGTTTACCCATCTTTTATAGCATTTGCGAGAAGTATGTAAGGAAAATATAAGTGAATCTTACTTTATATCAGATACTAGCGGCTCACCCTCGCTTCGCTCGGGTTCGTCGCTAGGTACGTTTTAAATAGATATAAAAAGAAAAAATCTTTCTTTCTCACATTTTAATTATATGTTTTAATACTTACCTATTCCGGACTAAGAGAAATCCAAAAATTAAAATATCATAAAAATTGGAACGCGGTCGAACGGGATAAAAAGTATCCTATGTCCTTCTCCTGGCTCTAAACTACCTCCCTGCCAATTTTCAGCTAAATCGGTTCAGCCGTTCTTGAGTTATAAGCGAAGTAACTAACACGACTTTCTTTTATATATATAGATTAATATTGTCATAAAATCACTTCTTTGGAGGTAATCATTCGAATACTTTTATTGATTTTAAAGTAATTTAGCACTTATATTCATTTGTTGTTCTTAGTATGTATTCAAATCATTAAAATAGAAAACAATACAAGACAACAGCTTCTCTTGTTCAATAAATCCTCTTAAGTCTTGCGAAATTATCTTCGTGGAAATAATAGGATTGGTCCATATAGTAAATAAATAAAGTGGTAAATAGTAATTTTAGAAGATATTAAGAATTGCGTAATTGTTACTATCTTATTTTCTTATAAACAAAATATCCTTTAAAGTACAATATTATATAATACCTGGTTTTTGCTTTAGCATGACAAAACTAAATAAAAAATAAATATAACTGAAAATATGATATCTTTTTAATAGACCATTAAATGTAAAGGTACGCAAAGTACCTACTATGTAGTCGCATTGATAATGCGATTAAAAATATTTCAGATGTCTCCGGGAAAAAATGGGGTGCTACAAGAATAATGAGATGCTCAGTTCATATAATGAGAGGCTTGAAGGAAACTACCAGTTCCTTTCAGATCTGTCATCATTAGTAAGGGCTCGAGGCGCACCGTTTTCATTAAGACGCCAATGTTTCGTAGTACAAAGCAGTAGGGTCGGATGTTTGGATTGACACATCTCATGCCTATTGCTCTATACGTGTTCAGCCTTTATTGTTAAGAGAAATTGTAATGGAAACATTCGGCCTCTTGTTATTGAGCGTAACTTTGAACGAGATATGGTCACATAAGGTTGACGTTTAAATGTTTTTGATTTAAATTTTGTGGTAAAATTTATTGCAGTATAATTTCGGGTATATTTTAATTTTTGATCTTAAATAACCTTTGATAAGCAAAAAGTACGAATTAGCTTAACTCGAGGGTTAAATTTTAAAGAGAATAATTTATATTACACTAGCGGCTCACCCTCGCTTCGCTCAGGTTCGCTTCGGTTCGCTAGGATAAGAGAAACAAACCTATCTCATGAAAACCATACATTTTTTCAGAAAAAAAGTAGCCTACGTGCAATTCCATACTATAATCTATTTATGTGCCTTACAACCAGATCCGTTCAGCCGTTCTGGCGTGAAAGAGTAACAAACTAAAATCCATACTCACAAACTTTCACATTTATAATATTAGAATAGATATAGATAAAACTTATTTATTTTCTTAGCTTTTTTTAGCTAATTAATTAAACCTAGCATATCTTGTTAATGGATATTTACAATAGATGCGTACCCTAATGAGTGGTATGAATTAAATTGATATATAAATAAAGAAGAAAACCGGAGTAATAGAGCTAGTAAAATTTGTAATAGTTTATTTTTTTGTAAGTTGTATATTTATTGTATAAAAGGCAAAAGTTAACTGGTATTGCAGACTCAACTATTTTCACGAATATTTTCAGTTCTCTATAGGTCAAATTTCCATCTTTAGAAAGTCGTTTAAGATTTTCACTCGGTCGATTCAGGTAATGTCTGCATCAGTAGAAATAAAAGCATCTTCATTTCTCTTACATAACATTCCGTTTTGGAAAAAGAATTCTTTTTGTGACCAAAAGGCGAAAGGATGGATCCAGTTTTTTTTTTAATTTTAGTTAATGGAAGCCTTCGTCCTATTCCCTTTGCTTAAGCTTATTTTCTTACTTAGTGAAAACTCGGAGCGTTCGTACAATATTTTAGTTCTTGTGAAACACCTTTACGTTTTCTCTTATTAGAACCTCAATTCTTTATATGGAACTTTAAAATAAAATAAGTATTATTAATTATTTTTATACTTTCAATATAGTACCTGGGCGACTGAGCTTCGCACGGAGTTCTTTTTGTTATATTGCATTCTTTAGATGATAATAATCTATATAACTTAAAGAGTAAAATGTAAACTGATTAAATATATTTTTTATTTGGTTTAAAAAACTAAAAACTTGAATAAATACAAAAAAAAAACAAAAGTAAAAACTTTGTATCCGGCAGTGATATGAACCCGGATAGCTGTGATTGTCAATCTTGCGCCTTAGCCGCTTGACCATGATGCTTATGCCCGAACGTGCGAAATTAGCGACCATATTTTGCGTGGAATAATGCGAAAGATACCGCATGAAAACTCGAAAACACGCGTTTTCCCAGACATAAGACTAATCTAGATCGATTTTTCCCCCGAAAACCTTCACATACCAAATTTAATTTCCGAGATCGCTGGTATATATAAATAAATCAATATACAAGAATTGCTCGTTTAAAGGTATTAGATATCTCATTAGAAAATAATCGTTATCAATATGAATTTAAAGATTTAATTTATTTTGCCCTTTTACCCGGCTACTAGTGACCTCTTTACGGTAAAAATAATGAGCTTCGTTCTTCACATAAAGGCTCCATTGATCTCAAATGATGTGCAATAAGGAGTGATTGATGATCGGAATGAATATACCCATTATATGCTTTAATTGTGTACTACATTCTTAAGATTATTACGAACTTTAGGTTTTAAAGTTACGTCGTACGTAAAATAAAAACTTTTTAACAAAAAAATAAAAACCGACTTCAAACAAAAGCACTAAAAAGTAAAAAATAACTGATTGGTAGTTTTCATTTACTATACATACCTAATCAAATATTTTCAAAGTCGATGTGCTTTGGACAAGTAATTAAAGCCTACCTTTTAAATACATACCTAATCAAATATTTCCGAAATCGGTGCCAGCCCATATAAAGCAAAGCACACCGACTTCGAAAATATTTCATTAGGTATGTATAGTAAATGAAAACTACCAATCAGTTATTTTTTTACTTTTTAGTGCTTTTGTTTGAAGCCGGTTTATATATATATTTTTTTTAGTTTTTATTTTTCCCTTTTTAGTGTAGACAGTAGTAGCAAAGTAAGAATTCTAACGTGTTAGGCTTGTCAAATCAAACAAAATAAGCCCAAACTCAACTATTAGTCGTTCTCAACAACTCAACTCTTCAGAGTTCCAAATATCCACCTTCTGGCCTTACCATCAGATCAGGTCAACAATACTGAACCACTGTACTATCAACGGAAATAGAAACACTTGCAAATTTTCAAGTTAATATGACAATTAGAAGTAGGTTAAATTCATCATTCTCTATTTTTCCACCCTTAGGGGTGGTATTTTTTTTTGAAATTTAAATGGGACTTATCTGGAAGTATACACGTTCAAACAAAACAAAAATTGTCCAAATCGGTTAATAAATGACGGAGTTCTGAGGTAACAAACATAAAAAAAAATACAGAAGAATTGAGAACCTCCTCCTTTTTTTGAAGAAGTCAGTTGAAAAAAGCGAGTTCATATTACGTTACTTCTAAGGAAGTAGAATCCATTATATTTTTTTAATATTATTTTATGTGAACCGATTATGGGTATAGAAGACAAATCTATACACTGCGACCTTATTTTCCTGGCCTAGACTACATAGAAGGAGGTTTATATTGAATTTTGCTGATATTAAAAAAAATGACTTAAGAGATCTCGACCATGAAGATTACCACTCGTTAAAAAGTAGGCCACAACGTGTTGCATGTAGGATGAACACCCTCTATCAAGCGTATCAATTGCTTTTGTTTTACCACCCCAAGCATAAAGAACCCTGTAGAACACTTTCATCACAAACAAAACACACTTTTCAAAACTGAGAATAAACATGAAAAATCTTTCGTTGCGTTATAGCTTTTATAGCCTATGTAATAAGAACTAGAGTTTTTCTTCTGATGTTTCAATGGGTTCAGTAGGTCGCAAAATGAACATTTTCTTAGATGGAGAAAAATGCACTGATCCCTTTTTTAGGATGTGAAAGACGTTTTTGTTATTAATATTCTGGGTATGAGGATTCAAAATACTAATGACTATTTCATAATAATGGCAAATAATTTTATTTACTGTACCATGTACATTGTACATAATAAATAAAAAAAAAACCTTTAATATTGATATCTCTGATAATAAGATTATTTACTTAGAAACAAAGAAATAATAAAACAGGCTAACAAAAACAAAGAAATAAAATAAATAATTAAACAGTCATTCGTCTGGGCTTTAATAGAAAAAAATGTGTATTTTTTATGTATTTGTTAAGTATTTTTTTCAGTGTTACTATTTTAAATAATTTAACAAAGCATAGGTTTACTTGTCTTTATTCACATCATGACTCACTCGCAGGGTATTTGCAGCCCTTTTCAAATTTTCGAAAGGGTTACTCATCAAGTTCCCTTTAAAAAATGAATCATAAAGTAGGATACATTGACGAAATACACTAAGTAATACGAGTATATTCAAAATCACCAGTAAGTGGAAATAACAGGCTTTTGGCTCTTAATTATTATTATTTTATGATAAAAAGTATAATATTAAACTGAATTCTTTGTTTACAAAAAATGTGGACTAGGCAGAAACAATGTCTCCTTTGTGCACTCTGTAAGGGAAATATTACATAGATAATAATAACTCTAGGTAATATTATAGACTAGCGGCTCACCCTCGCTTCGTTCGGGTGTGTCGCTAGGTACGTTTAAAATAGATATAAACAATTATTAGCCAGCGTTAGCCATATAAATTTAAATTTTTTTTGTTAATAATATTGACAAATATTGACATTAATATTTATACGATTCTCACGTCACTCAATTGCCATCAATGTTTTACCTTCCCGGAACCTATCCACTAACACTTAAACTTTATGTTATGGTATTAAAGTTCAAATTGTCTTTTAAGTATTATTACGAATCTTTTGTATGGGAGTCTAGAAAAGTGTTGTTTTTGAACTTTTCCAGGCAATTTTTTAAATTATTCTCTTCGTAAGAACCATCCTCGTACTTCAAGGAATATTCTAAAAAAAGAATTAGCGAAATCGGTTTAGCTGCTCTCGAGATTTGCGCTTACCAACACATTCAGCGATTCATTTTTATATTATACTAGCGGCTCACCCTCGCTTCGCTCGGGTTCACCTCTAGAAAATCACAAACAGATCTAACCCACGGGAACCGTTCATTTTTCCGGGATAAAAATAAGTAACCTGTTGTTTGACCTGCAATATAAGGTATCAGCATGCCAAATTTTACTAAATTAGGTGCATAAGTTGTTGTGTACTGAGCTGTATAAGTTACTATAATTTTTTAACTATCCCACGGGAACTCTTTAATTTTCCAGAATGAAAAGTATCAAATTTCATTTAAATAGGTTCAATAGTATCGGAGATTAGCCCGTACGAACAGACAGAGAAACAAAAAAATTTAAATAATCTGGATTTGTTCTATTTCTCTTCTTACGGGATGTAAGAAGAGAACTGACTCGTTTTTTAGCAATTTTTTCTACCATCTATGTGCAGACATTCGACCTCTACAGTTTTATTATTCATATATGTACCTATATTCAGATAGAATAAATAACGTATAATAAAACAGAAATATATAAAAATGAAAATAGTTATAGCGAGTGTACCTTAGGAGATAGGCATATACTATGTAGAACTTTTCTATAGACCTTTTTAAGACTTACAATTTTCTTGTACAATGTTTTGATCTATCTCTTAAGGTTGAGCCAACGTTAGCCATATAAATTTCTAAGGACAATTCGATAGAACCACTTATTGTATTTTCCCGTATGAATGAATAATTTGCCTGTCGTAAAAAGTATTCTAAATGTTGACCCGAGCACTAAGTTTTATCACTATACAAAATGAAGTTAAAATCGGTTGAGTACTTTTTGCGTGAAACGCGCACATCGATTTGACTAAGTTTTATTATAGGTATAGATAAGAATAAATATTGCGAGTGTAACTTAGGAGATAGACATATACTATTCAGAACTTTTCTGTAGGACTTTTCAAGACCTACAATTTTTTAGTATATTGTTTTGATGTATGTCTTAAGGCTTAGCCAGAGGAAGGTTTCTAGGGAGGACTCGATAAAACCAGTTATTATATTTTCCCGTGGGAAAGAAAGATTTTCTTTAAGTAAAAGGTATCTAGGCAGTGGTATCCCAGTGGTAACGCGCTCGCTTGGGAAACCGAGTGAAGCAAGTTCAAATCCCGGGCATAGCACCTCTGATATTGGCCAGCGTGGTGGACTATGGCCTGATCCACCTCGTACTGAAGGGAGGCCCGTGCGTGTGTTAAAAAGGGCTGAATACAACAAACATACATACATACATACAAAAGATATCCTAAATGTTGACTCGAGTAATAAGTTATCACTTCACCAAATTTCGTTGAAATTGGTACCTACATTACTTTTCGCGTGAACCGCGCACACAAAAACAGACAAACAGACATACAGGCAAACAGACAAACAGACATTTTTTTAATAACTATTGTTTTGGGGTCTATGTTGTGTACATAATACGTTACAAATAAACAAAAACATCTATCCCACGGGAAAAGTACGTTTTTCCGGGATAAAAAGTTACCTATTTGTTATTCTGATGTATGAACTATATTATTGTAAACTTTCATCAAAATCCAATCAGTGGTTTTAGTGTATTAAGCTGTATAAGTTACTATAGTTTTTTGAACATCCCACGGAAACTCTTTAATTTTCCGGGATGAAAAGTAGCTGATTTGTTTTTGTTATATATGAACTATATTATTGTAAAGTTTCATTAAAATCCAATCAGTAGTTTTTGTGTACTAAGATGTATAAGTTGTTATAGTTTTTTAACTATCCCACGGGAACCCTTTAATTTTCCAGGATGAAAAGTATCTAAGATGTTGCCCGGGGATATAAGGTACCACCATGCAAAATTTCATTTAAATAGGTCCAATAGATCCGGAGATTAGCCCGTACAAAGAGAAAAACAGACAAACAGCTCGCTCGGGTTCGTCCATACATACGAATATGTTGTATTATCTCTTTAACCATTTGTCCAAATTATATGCAGTAAAAGGGAAAAGTCTTTCGTTTTAAACAATTTAGACGATAAATTTACTTATTTTGATAAGAATTCATAATTGTTGATAATATAACCAATAAACATGACCTACCGATTTAAATTATTTTTTTAATATAAAAAACTACTTTTTGTGACTTAAATATAAAAGTTAGACATATGCTGTCGCTGACTTTTTTGTAGGCATTATTAAGCTCTACAAATTTTCTCTAGAACATAATCATATATCTCTAATCGTTAAAGCAGCGTTCGTAAGAAACGTTTTCGTTCGACCGTTTTTTCTCCGACTTACTTTGCAAATCCGACTACCACGAAAAAGCCTTTTCATTTTTCGGATTAATATATAGCCTATGACACTCAGAAAGAACGTGGCTTTCTATTGGTAAAAGAATTTTGAAAATCGGTTCAGTAGATCCAGAGATTACCCCCTACAACGTCACAAACTCACAAACTCACAAGATCACAAACTTTACCTCTTTATAATATTAGTATAGATAGAAGATAATAATATAAAAATCGGCCCCTTAAATATTATTCTTGACAGGCCACAGATTATAATTAATAGTATATTTATGAAATCATTAACAGGCGAGAGATCCTGCGCGTAAAAGGTTGACCATTACTTTAATGGTTTCCCGTATTGGTCCAAAATGTTATTTCTATTGGGAGAATCGTCCTTATTGCCGATAGAAAACCAATATTGTTGAATGTAATGGGTCTAAAGGGCTTGGAATTGTTAATTAGTATTGATGTTTCTATTGCCTTACAAATGCACGTTGTATCAATTAAGAGTTTAGA